>JAMWET010001835.1:0-175000 GCA_024036415.1 Prochilodus magdalenae
GACTGGCCAGATCAGCAGTGTGGCACACAACCTCATGGCACTTCCACGCTCTTCTCCAAAATATCTCTCGCTCTCCCTCTTCAGGGGGGGGTCTCCTCTCCTCACGCTGAGTTCATCCCTTTTTAATTACTGACTGAAGCAGATTTAACAGCACCTCCATTGCCATAACCCCAGAGTGATTGTGAAATTGACTACCATAGTCTATCCACACGCTGAGGCCCCTAGTGGGGGGGAGCCACCACAAAGACACCAACAGATTGAGCTTGCACACACCACCCACACACAGAGTCGCACATAAACACCCACACGTGCATACAAACCTAACCTTACACACAAAGTAGGACTGGCGAAAGATAAAACAAACACACGCAATTTCCTTGAATACCAGCCATATCTGCGGTGTAAGCCAGCACTGCGAGAACGTTTCCAGATCAAAGAGAAATCTATTAAAGCTTAAACAATACTCACTCTAGTTTCCCTTCAAGCTCAGAGGTTCAAACACAAAGGAAAAACCTTACTGCCCGAATAATCAGCTGTACAAATACGAGTTTTTGTACACACAGTTTCTGGGCTTGGATAGGAAACAAAGCTGGCCCCTTTTTCTTCAACCCTCCGCTTTCCACAGTACTTAGCTTAGAAACTTAGAAAAAGTCAGAAACAGCCACCGGAGTAAAACTTAATTCAGTTTTTAGCAATCAGGAAATTTTAGGACCATCAGGAGCTTAGTGTGGCTCACCGTTCGCCTTTATTGATAACGGCGCTTTCAGAGAGAGTTGTTTTCAGTCCCATAAAAAACATCTCTGCAGGGGATATTTTTTTTAGAAGTAGGTTTAGCATTTTCTGATGCTCTCGATCCAAATAATTCCATGAACCCAACATTAATCGATGCCTGAGGTCTGGAACTCTGGGTCAGTCATTGAACCTTAAGAACAGCAGCAGCTTCCCTTCCTTTCAGACGCCATGGGTTTTGAGCCTGTTCTTACTCACTTGGGAAGGATGGACAGAAACACCTGTTGGATGTTTTTTTAAGATTCATGAACGTAGGAGTTGAGTTGGAATTTTCAAATCTCTTTAAAGGACTGAAAGCTTTGTAGGTGCTGTTTATACGCACATTAAAAAGGGTTTCATTGTTTTAACCTAATAAAGGACTCCATGTGATAACAAGCCATTAAAGTTTCACTCAACTTATCAAATTATCTTAATTAAAAATTCTATTCTATTCTATTCTATTCTATTCTATTCTATTCTATTCTATTCTATTCTATTCTAATCTAAGATGTTATATTCTAAAATGTTCTATTCTATTCTATTCTATTCTATTCTATTCTATTCTATTCTATTCTATTCTAAAATGTTCTATTCTATTCTATTCTATTCTATTCTATTCTATTCTATTATATATCTCACTGCTAGTTGTACCATGCATGACTATGTACGTGACTAATACGCTTTGATTTGATTTAATTTGATTTGATTATTTCTGATCTTCTGGAATTTAATAGCTTGTACTTGATGGCTTTAGAAAATGAAAATAACTGAAGATGATCCCCTTGACTTCCAAACAGCGCTATGCGTTAAGACAGCTCTTTTGTAACTGCTACCCCACAGTGCAGCTCAGATTCTTGGTGAATATGGTATCTTTTAGCAAAACATCCGGTCAGATGAGGTACAAAACTCATTTCCTACTGTAAAGCAATAGAATCGTACTGCTAAGAGCATGTGTTTCTTCCTGTGTGTATTCTGAAATTAGAATGGACTTATGGCGTTAATCTAAAACCATCAGCTGCGGTTACATCCATATTTTTCATTTGTAAATGTTGGTGTGGTAGAAGTGTGAGAAGGCAAGGACTAAGGAAGAAATACTACTTCTTCTACTACTAATAATAATGATTATAATAAAGGCGGAAGGTTTTCTTATGTGAGTTTTTGTTTATATGATCCGCAGGTTGTGTCATATGTATGCCTCAGTTACTATGTGAGTGTAGAGTACGCGAGCAACGCTGGTACATGTCAGCAGTGGTCTTTATGATTGGGTACTTGTTACTGTTTAGCATAAAGGGGGACGCGCTCGAGGATGGCATCATGGTTGATGATAATAGACTGTTCCCTCGTTCTTCTCTACTTCTTCTGCTGTTCTTTGCACACACACAGCCACCACACATTGTGTCAACACACACCACACACACACACAAACAGGACCATGTGGTGTAATACTGGGATTCAGATTTAAACCATTACAAATGTTATTGAGTGCTTTTAAGTGTGACGATGAGCGTGTTTTGATCCCCCATTTACTTTACGGCGTCGTGTTAAACAGTGAAATCTAATTCTTGCGTTAAAACTTCCAGCCACAGAGGAAATCGGTAGGGTGGCTGCACAGCCGAAACATCGCGGTTGCTGAAAAAGTGTGATTAAAGCTAGAAGGGAATAGAAAGACTGGGGGACATTTACACCGGCACAGTCAAAATAAGAGAGTTGGAGTTTCAGCAGCACTCAACACACCAATCGAACTCTAACACTGTAAGCTTTCCTTCGCCACTGTTGCGTCAAAGACAAACACTGCCCTTATACAAAAACCAGCTTATTCATGTTTAATATGTTACATACACAGGCTTAAACTCATTCAATGTTTACACCCCCTAATATTGCATACAGTGACATCAGAGTAACAGCAACGGAAAAATGGGGTACTAATGTTTGACTATGACTGTACAGACGATGATGCACATAGCCTCGCCAAGGTAACCAAAGTGTCCCAGTGGGAATTGGCTATGTTGTTTATATGGTCTTGTTCATCGATACTAGTCGATGGTAAAGAGGCATAAGAGTGGTTTCAGCTTCCTGTTCTCGTATGCTCTGTCCTGCCAGTCCAACAAGAATGCCAGTCCAACAGTGGGTAAAATCAACCGACTTACAGACTCACAACTAGGGGGCAATTTAGCTTCTCCAATTCAACCTGCACTGCATGGTCTTTGGGGACTGTGGGGAGAAAATCTACCCAAGCATGCAAACTCCACACAGAAAGTAAACCAGGAATATTCCTCAGCCGAGATAATTACAGCTCCCCTGACATGACCGCTTCTTGATGTGAGGCAACAGGGCTACCCAAACTGCACCATCAATACACCATCCAATTATCAAAAGTCAAATTTCATGTTTTCAGTGTTAATGGGACCTTTTCTAAATTCTAGGTGTTATCATGTTAATGTTAGAAATAAGAATGTCTAGGTAGATATGAGTGCGGGGTCTAGTGAGGACAGTTTATGATTTACCATGACACATTGCCACCAAACCGTTGTAAAACTCCTTTGACCTGGATTTTTAAATTGATTTATTTTTTTACATATTTTGAAACTCCAGCTGCCCCTTTTAAACAACACCAATATAAGCCTTTGCATTATTATTACGATTAAATCTATTGTAAAACATCAGATATTAAATAGTAATTGTTGATGAATAGGATTCACATTCCGTTACCTTTAAAACTGTGGTTGCTTTCCGCTGTTTGGAATAGGGCCACAGCTCAGCTGATTGATGTGTGATATTGATCCGCCCCATCAGCAGAGAAAACTCCATTTGAGCCCCCCCCCCTCCTCTTCGTTTCTTCTTTCATTCCTGGTAAAGAAAAAGACAACGAAGTGAAAGGATTGTGAGTCCTTGAGTGTTGTAATGAAGGTCTGAGGTAAAGTAAGGCTAGCTTTTAAAAAGTGAGAAAAGGGGCTCATGAGTCTGTAGTGGGCCTCGGAAGGGCAGACAGAATGGAGCAGCAGCTTATATCACACGTTTATTGAGTCACGCGTGACAGCTTGAATTTCCATGAGAGTGACTCACTCATAGGAGTGCTTATTTTATTACTTATAGTATTATGATTATTAGAGTACTATTTTTCTTTTCTTCTTTATTAATGTACCTTTTCCCAATTTGTATTTATTGTTTATTCACGTACTCGATCTATCTATCTATCTATCTATCACAAAACATTATAATATGTCCAATTTGGACAAAGTAACAAATTCAAAAAAACAAACTAGCAACATGTACTTTCTTTCAAGGAACCTAACGATTTTATGGGAGTCTGTTATTTAGTTCTGTGAAGCTAGTATTTACCATGCTATTTGTCTTTAGCCACAGCTGTGCATCCCCTAACATCGCCAGTTTTACAGAATTCACATTTTCTGAGATTTCATCTTTCAATGTCTCACAGCGTGGTGCAGTTGTGCAGCAGTAGCATTAGTTATCTGGCTTTTCCTTCTTACCAGCTAACAGTAAAAAGAGCGGTTAACAACCAAAAAACAATCAAACAGCCTGTCCCATGCCTTCCCCCTCAGAGCACTTTCTCCATGATGCATCACCTGAAGGGACCTTCTCAGTCTTTAAGCCAGAAAACCTTGTTCTGGAGACTGCTGTGGCGCCACTTTATATTCATTGCAGATGAGGCAATGTTTCCGTTTTTATTTTCGCCAGTGTACCCCTTCAAATAACATTAACTCCAATGTTGTATACCCTTCTTGGGTGCTACATAGAGCTTGTTTGCTAAGAGTATATGATCAAGAAATTAGCCCTCAATGTTTTTTCTCTAGCAGTCATCAGAGACCCATATGTCCAGAGGTGAGATTCATAGAGCCCATTCTGTGCCCAGAGCAGACAGGCTTTCATCATCAGCCAGAGTTTCATGACGACATCCGAGGAGACACTGACTTCTTCGAAATAAAAATATGTACTTTGTGCCCCTTAAGGGTCAATGGAATCAATGAGCCCCTGGGAGCTAGCTGTCACATTAAATGTGGGAACAGGACGCACATAGAGAAGAAGTGAAAAGGAAGAGAGTAGATTGGCTTGACGGGAATTCAGCTTCCCCACGGGGGTGGGGCTGATAAGCACTCATGCACTGAGACAGAATGTTAGAGCAATACTAAAATGGATGGTAAGATAGTAGCATAAGTATGAAATTTGATATTTTACAGGAAACTGCTATATTTGTTCCCTGGGGAGAATGTGTTAACTCAGTTTCAATTTAGACCAAACAAAATAGCTCAAAATTATGTGAAATAAAACATTGAATTATATTTGAATTAAAATCGACTGCCATTTGTGCTTGCACACAGATCTGTCCTCTGCGTTCAATCCATCCATGTTGTGATACACATACACACATATAGTTAACACCCACACACTAGAGGGCAGTGAGTACACTTGCCCAGAGAGGTGGGCAGCTTTATCCACAGCACCAGAGGAGCAGTTGGGGATTATGTGCCTTGCTCAAGGGCACCTTAGTCATGTCCGTTCAGTTCAGGGGATCAAGCCGGCAGCCTTCCAGTAATAAGACTGGTTTCCTAACTTCCAGCCAACGGCTTAATGTTAAACGTGTCATTAATAATGTCAATAATGCATTTATTAAGCCTTAACAAGCCACTAGCAGGTGATTAAATGCCAGCTCATTGCTACTTAATAAGGCAATGGCTAGGATAAATTAGCCATTGTCCTGAACACTTGTAATTCTTAAGAAGGCTGTATCTAGCCAGTAGCTGGTAACCATCTGGCTGCTCATTACTACTTTATACTAGCAGTGCAAATTACACCTTCTGATATACAAACATAGTCTGGAAATCCAAGCTCTTGCTTTAGAATAGGGGTCTGTTTCTATATTCAGAGCTAATTTATTATTGCTGTATAGGCACTTATAACAAAAACCCAAAAACAGAACATGGCTAAGACACTCAGGTGAAACTCAAATTTGACCTAAAATCCAAATCCACATATTAAAAGAGGGGATCAGTTTGTATCTTAGGCAAATTTTAGGCTAAGTGCTAAGTGCCTTGTTCATGACATATCATCGCTGCTCAAAATTTAAAAAATGGAACTGTACAGGAGAGGCCAGTAAACCATATTTAATTCTAATGTAAGCAATTCTGGTCCATTCATCATGAAATTTTCACACAATGTAAACAGGAGCTGCTTTGTTCAAATGAGGCATAAAAGTGTACAAAAATGGAGATACATGTTTTTCTTTAGACAGTGGCCATATGTCTCATTTGTGTGGGAGCATGAACATCAAAAAACAAAGTGAACCTGATTTTGATTTACAACTTGGCACAATTTTAAATGTGGTTCTGAAACCCATTACTTATCCATCATGTGTTGATTCAACAGCCAGATTTGAATTCATGTGACTTTTACTTCAACCCATGTCCTTCAACGTCTGTGCTGATGTTTCTGTACAAGGGAGAATTGGAAGGCACTTATCACAACTGCTACACTTTCACAGAAATTGCCGGGTGTGGTCAGAACAAGAACAAGGCTGCTGTGTGAATGGAGTTAAAAGTAACCAACGAGGCGAACCAAATAAGTGCCCTCGGCCAAATAACGTGCCCTTTTTCCAGCAAGCTCAGATGCATTTTTGGTGATAAGGCCATCTGTCAGCCAGTGGAACTTCGAGATCGCCTCTCTGACACTGGTGATGAAACTAAAAGCTCTGGAAGTGGAACCGCTGGCAGTTGTGATTGTCTACCATGCAAAGCATTGTTCCATTGCGCATGCGGGTCAGCTTAGAGCCTGATCTGCCCACTTTAATATAGGAGTTTAGTCAGATTTGAAAGATGCTTAGATTAGTATAACAAGGAGATTTGGTGGAAATGTAAACTTCATCTGCTGGGTTAATGTAGCCTTAGAGCTAACTGGTGATGTAATAGTGTGTTACTGACAAGAATTAAAAGAATACATCAAACTAGTGCCTTCAAAAGTGAGTTACAATGTAATTAATAAGAAGTTTATTGGCATGCATATTATATACTCAATCAGGCTGTGTGAAAATAAAAGTGCCTTGGAATATGCCAAACTCACTGTAGTTACCACTTAATAAAGTAGTAATATGCAACTAGTTAACTATCAATTGTTGACTTATGTGGTAAGTTACTAGGTAGATTTATAAGACTTAATACAGCATTATAATGGCAGACTCAAGCTTAATTAAGGCAATGCTAATTTTGAATAAAGTACAGAAGCCACTTAATTAAAACCAGACTGTTATGGCCTAATAAGAGCATCATAAGTGCATTTTAATGTTCTCCTTATATGAAGTGTTGCCAGAACATTTTTAAGAGATCACTTATGAGTGAGCCGGGACTTGCAGGGACATTTAGCCTTAAATTATGGAATATTAAAGATTTTGTAGATATAGCTGACTACTACAGGCAGTAAACGTTACATATACATTATAACTCTATCAGGCCTTTTTTATGACATGTAGAGCAAAATTGCATCCAACTGCCTTGATTATTCTATATATGAATGTGATTGTGTGGTCTTTTCAGAAGGAGACATATGCACGCCCTGTTAGTGGCACAAAAAGAAAGCCCCCCCTGCAGCTGCAGCGCGTATCAGAGCTGATTGCGGCTCTCGGTGCTTCCTGATTACTCTCCCATTGGCTGTCAGTGGCATGGCGTTTCCAGCAGCGGCCTCCTTTTTGTGGGCAGCACCTGAGAAGTTTCCCCCGCTGAGGCAGAAACTGGCGTGCATCAACCTTTCCGCATCCCCGCCAAGGAACACATATGTCTGCCTGTTTATTCTCCAGCCAGAGCTAGGGGCGACGGCCTAGGTAGCAGCATGGTGTCGGCGCTTCCGCTCTGACTTCTTCCTTCATAAGCATACTCCGGCAAAAACACACACACATCAACCATTGGCCCATATAACTCACCGTGTTGCATGTCGGGCAAGGTACAGAGCATCATCCGCCCACATGGAGCACTGTCAGCCTCCAGTAATACGCATCCTTCTGAAAGCTAATTATGGAATCTGGTTCAATCTGGAATGAATGGCCAAGGTTGCATAAAGTTCAGCTGTTTCAGAATGCAATCCTTAGACATATAAGAAAGCTTACATAACTGAAGAACATATATATTACATATATTATAGTACATATAGTACTGTGCAAAAGTCAGAGACAAATTTCACTTGGTCAAAGTGGCTATATGGTTTTCATGTTCAGATATAGCAATTATAATCCCAAGTGAAAGACCTGGCAGACCACCAAGACTGTCACCATTAGATAAACAGTAGTCTTCAAATTTGTTAATCCAACAAAGCTGACAAGATTTTCAGAACAATAGATTGTACAACCCATGTCCAGATAGAGGGAAGCAGTTGACCTGCTGGGAACTGTGGAAAAACGTCTTTGGTGTACCCTCTAAACACTGAAAGACTTGATTAGCTCATCTGACAAAAAAATTGTCATCTTGTGAAAGGTGGGAGTACTTTCAGGACCCTGCAGACGGCATTGCACATGGATGGTCAGGCTATAAGTACCTGCGAGGCGTGCAATGGGATCCATAGATTGAGAAGAGGTGGTACAGTGCAGTGCATGTCTCATTGGATGTGTGGAAAATGCTTAAAGAAGAGCTTGCATTTGGGCACGCCAAATGTAGTGTAAAGGAAGTAGCTAAATTTAAAGGTGTGGAAGCGTACAGTCATATTGGTCTACCAGGACTGGCTAAAAATCCCAGTCTACAGGAAATTCTCTTCCAAATAGTGCCAGGGGAGGCACCCACCAAATCTGGCCCAATTTCATCCTGACACTGAAAAATGATTAACTGATTGTTTCAAGTGATGAAAGAGAGCTTTCAGACGGTATATTTCCGAAGTTCCTTTACTATCTTCAACAAAGCACTGAGCACATCAATAAATCAATGTCATTACTCAGGTTTACATAGCATACCATACCAACGATAATACAGCATGCCTTCAAATCGTCTTTCCAACATGCCACAGATAAGAACCCAGGCTATCTCTGAGGCTGCTTGGCCTATAAGATTTGTAATACCCCGATCTTCATAAACAGTCCAGGTAACCCTTCATGAGATATTCAGAGGCTGTAATAGACCCTCTGCACACACATAAAACCCTCCGCTGTGCCGTATTATATCTTTCAAATGAAATGCCACCATAAAATACGTCACCCCCTGCAGGAAAGTGCACTGGGTGCTTGCAGATAGATGGTTAAGTAGTCGCTGGGTGAACTCTTGATATTTCTCCTCCGTCTGTAGTGTCTCTTAGGACAATAGCTTGCAGCTCGCCTCTGCATCTGGGTAAGGGGCAAGAAGGTCCATTTTGCTTGACAAACCAGCGAGGCTAGGTCATCGCTTCCCCATTGTTATTGCAATGAGGGTATAACTTATTGGCCAATTAGAACCTGGAGAGGCCGCAGCGCAACAGTAACCATGCAGCAAATCCATCCCAGGTTCGCCTCCCACCACAAAGCATCCACTTCCCTCATGGTTTGTGTCGAGGAGGCTCTGTGGCGTAAGCGTAAACAAGCTCTTAGGAGCACATCATTTCCTTTTAATCTTTAATGACATGCTTAATGTCTCCCCCAGCCACACAACAGAGGGGAGGGGAATAAAGTTGCTTAAAGAGTTTTGTTCTGCACGGTAATGCCTCGGACAGGCATTTGGGCAAATCCCTGCAAATGCACAATCGTTGCTAATCTGGTCTACGAGGAGGTAATGCTCTATTATTAGAGCTATCCATTAGGTTAATGGGATTCAGGTTGTTCTGTTAGCAGGCTTTACACGGAGAACCTGATGTTTGCCCTCAAAGGTATTTTGGGGGTGGGTGGTGGTGGGGGGGTGATTTAGGTTGGATAATGTATTACACAAGTTGTCTGTCTCTTAATGAAATAACAGCTTCTGGATATAGACACCCACCGCAAGGCTCTGAAAGTTCATTTAATTAAGCCAAATGAAAACAGATTTGAAGATTACCTCATTTAAGGCTATGCATGAGACTTGATTAGATGAAATTAAAATGAGACAATGTGACATCGAACCCACTCAAAATGTGTGTGTGCGTCTGTCTGTCTGAGAGTGTACGTGTGCTTCTCTGTGTGTTTCTGAGCAGTTTCCTGAAATAACACTGATCTTCGATTTCAAGGCTGTGTATTAAGGATGGGCAATGTGGCAGTACATATTGTTATGGTGATGAATTATTAATGATGCACTAAAGTTGTTGATCAAAACTAAAACAAAAATAAGAAGAAATTGTTCTTTATATTTGATTTGCCATTTTATTTAAGCTTTCAAATGATGCTGCTGATGTTGATGATGCTTTACAGGCAGTAATCCATTGGGAAAATGTGTTGGGAAAGAGAACATGCAGCCCACTGGATAAAAAAATGAGTCATCTGTAGTGTGCCTAATAGTGTGTAATACCTTCATGGGAAAGAACAGTGCGATTTGCCTTGGCTTGGACTGGACAAGTTGTCAATGTTCAGACACAGTTGGCCAGATTTGGTGGATGCCTTCACTTGGTTGTTCTAGATAGACTCAAGCACTTTCAAAAGGATTGAAATCTGGGGGTTCTGTAGGTTAGTCCTGATGGGTTAATGCTCCTAAATGTTCATGTATAATGCTTCACCATGCCACAGCTGTGTGGATCTACAGAGTGTATATCTGTGGTGGTATGGTGAAATCTGCCTCGCCTTGCATCAAATGAGTTCAAAAGATTTCCACTTTATGGAAATGATCTCGGCGCTGCAACGCATTTAGCCAATCAGGCAAGAGTCTTTATCACGGACAGCAGATAAGCTGTTAGATAAGCAGAGGTTCTATTGCTCCTCTTTGAGTCCATGACAGTTTGACATAGTAATGAATATTCCTGGTTTCGCAAATAACGACGAAGATGTTTGGTTAGATGCACTTTACATCTTTTGATCCTGAGGCAAATTTTAATTCATACGGAGCTGTTTAGTTACTTGTCTAAGGTGGCTAGCTTGCTAGTGAGATTGCTGGCTCATGTGAACAGTTATATATTATTATTATAAATTATAAATGCATAAAAAGTAACAGTCCCCAATTTTCTTTTTTTTTGATATGCCATTAAATAAAACTGAGAAACAGCAAAGTGTGTGTTTATTTAATCAGAATTGGAAAAAAGTGCACAGGTTAAATGAGTTTTTTACTTTATTATTTATTATTTTTTAAAGTTATCCAGTTTCTATTTTCCTTTATCCTGTATCTTTTGTTTTGTTTCTTTTTCTCTGGTTTGGCCTTCACGTTAAAAGGATGCATTCCCTACATTTTCCAGTTTGGTGCCAAAAAAAGACATGAAATATAATAAAATAATAATAAAAAAACTGACATTTCTCAATGTATAAGAACAATTTAGTTTTAAAGAGATAAGCAGCTCCCCCTTTCCCAGCCCACAATTCCTTAAGGTGGACAGATTTCATTGTAGTGGGTCTAGTCAATACTAATACTAGTGAAGCTGATGGCGAGTGCTTCCATGGGTAGAATTCCCAAGATGATATGGTCAGCAGTTTGTTGGTCAAGCAATAAAGTTTACTGTACCTGCAAATACTGAACCTCTGTAAAAGGTCAGGAATTGGCAGGGCCTGCTCTAATGCTGCTCAAACTGCCAACAGTTCCTCTATTGGCTCCCTTACTTTGCTTTGTTAATTAAGGCTACCTACTTCTTATATATAGACCACATGGGAATTTGTTTGCTAAGACTGGAGGGTACAAACACATAAAGGCAGAAACTGTTATGTCTTTCGGTGTTCTGCTTATTTAGCACTCAGGAAAGACCTGGGTTTAGCAAATAACAAGCTGCCTGGGCATATATGCTATAATTTCAGGTAGAAATTTACTACAGCACTCAATGTATCCTACTCAAAAAACAATAAACAGCTGTTCACAAAATGTTCTGTAATGCCTCCTTTGGTCATGATCCGAAAGATTCATGAAGCAAGAATGGTGTTGTAATAATGCTGTCAGTGAGCAGTGTTTAAGAGGCTTTAAACATGTATCGGTGCAGCTGGTTTTAGTGTAGAATAAATAAAACCGGTTAAAAGTAAGACTGCCTTTTCTGTGCACCCCCAATTTCGCTGGATTTACGCTGTTTTCAGACTCACTGCTTTTAAAAAGGTTTGTAGGTCGAATTGCCCTTTTCGGAAAATACTACAGACGTATCCCATAGGTCCCTGCAGTAAATGACGGCCCTGCCCCCTGCTCTGAAGGCTACTCGCATAGGGCAGTCCTGCAGATGGTGCCCCGTAAATCAGAGGGAAACCTGCTCAGAGCGGCAACAATGGAAAGTGGCACTTCACCAGATAACAGCTAACGTGAGGCGTAATTCAATTCCATTACATTTCTGTCTGACAGAGGTATCTTTCAATTTTAATCAGAAGGCCTGACTGTCTAAATCAAAAGAATCTCATTTTGGGGAACGATGAGATTAATATAGAGGCCCGCAGCCGTCCTGCCTTTCTATTAGCGCTGGAGAAATGTAACAGAGGAGTGGTCGCAGAAATAGTCCTTCATTGAGCACTCCTCTGCTCCATCATCAGCCTTTTTCCAAATTCTAATTTCTGTTTCAAAGCGTTAAAGTCCCCTTCTTTGCTCTCTTTTAATTACATCCTTTCTCCGTGCCGTGTTTCCTGTCACCAGCAATGAGGAGAAATTATGCTGACTTTAATGCAGTGGGAATTCGTCCCCCAGTGGAGAGGCCACTCAAACAGATCCGCTGTTTTCCCATTCCAACCATCCACACAGCTATTAACATAACAAAAAGACAGGTGGAGAGACGCAGCGCTGAATGCCACATGTTTGTGTTTGCCCAGTGTTGTTTTTATTTTTAGATGAAATTAATAAACACAAACAAGCTTTGCACCGATATGCCATGTGCTGTTACATATTGTGGCTGTCGTAGGAACATGACAACCTAAATTTTGTACTTTTAATAATTAGTATTATTTTTTTGTACAGCACTTGATCACACCAGCTGTTATTTATATCATGCAAACATTTTCATCAGGAACAGACCAATGGAAATCAAGTACAATGATGTTGTATGTTCATTTCCATTTCCATTATTTACATTTACAATCACAAGCTTCTTTGTTATGCAACAATACTCAGTATATGGAGCATTCTAGCAAATTAGTTCAAACTGTGCCTAATACACTCAGCATCAAAAGAGAGGTTTGACATCATGAGATATGAGAATGATTAAAGTGATGTAAGCAAGGGTGGACCTTATTGCTGTATCTGACTGACCCAACAGCCACAATTTAGGACATCCAACAAGCAGTGACGCTCTCCATAAGTTATCTTGTTAGTGCCAGCACTATTGGCAAACGGCTGCACCATTCAGGACTACATGCACAGGGCTCTAGACTAACTTTTTGAACTGGTTGCACTGGTGCGCCTAACGTTTTTTCTTAGGTGCACCAGCACCAAAGTTAGGTGCACCCAAATTTTCAACTGCATCACATTCAGCAGTTTTTCTTTTCATTTTTAAATCGCTGTCCATATAGGCAATATTGACTTGTAAATGATTAACTAACAATGTGGTCAGCATAAAGTTCTTTATTTGAAGCACAATTCTACAGGAAAGGTAACACTTGGGCAGTGCATTTGTCGGGCATGTAATGTGTTTGATAGATGCATTGTGCTTTTTCAGCGCTTCAATTCGAAATGTATTAGAACCAGTCACAAACGCACTACTGCCGGCCATGGTCTTCCCACACTCCTTACAGTCAGTGCAGGCTGTGACTCGTATGTGGCTAGTTATCTGATGCCGTCTCCGGACCAGGGCTTGACATAACCAATGCTCTGACATGGAGCCACCAGCCTCCCAGGTTACGCAGCTACACCCGCTCTGTTTATCTGACGGGCCTAGGCTACTCACCGCTCTGGGGTGCGTTTCACGTACCACGACGGAGGTTAGCACTGAACTTACATGGTCCGATGCATCGTTAAACTAAACATAGTTTCCCGAAAGCGTCGTACTTTGTTAGTACCACAGTAGTTTGAACAATGTTGGTTTAAACCACCATAGCTCGAACCACCATGTTTCCAGATGTGTTCGGTCAGACTTTCACAGCGGTAAACTGTGTTAAAACTCACAAACCGGCAAGATTAAACCAAAATTTGATGGTTGTGATCGAAATCACGTAATGAACACATTATTTTGGCAACCCATGTTTATTCATATTATAAAAATCCAACTATAATATTAATAGAATCAACAATCAAATGCTAATAAAAAAATATAATTATAATAATAATAATAATAATAAATATAAGTATTAATAATATATTAATGTGCATCATTATCATTATGAACATGGTAATAATATGTAAAGCTTTATTTAGAAGGAACAAATGGAAGAACTTTAGCCACACCGATGCATTAGTAGGCTCTGATACTGCCATTACTTAGATACATCGCTGTGTCTCATTGGCGCAGTGGGCTAATCTAATGAAAACGCCATGCGATAGCGATGTGATCCGTTTCTCCGCTTTATCTGCATTGCATTATATACTGGTGGCATAAACAGCAATTTTGACAGCCTTTGACAGTATAAATGTTCGTACCCGGAGTTTCATGTAAATTTTCAGCGTACTGACACGTTACCTGGCGTCCTGCGTCATCGATGACGCGGTCATCAGGAACTAAGCTTCTAACCACAGGTCTACAGCTGTAGTTCCAACTACTCAACTTAACGACAGTGTTTGCGAACGTTCGGTGGAACTACGGTTTTGGGAAACACCTGTGTCGCTTAACGATGGTTCGGACTATGTAAGTTACCTCCATAGTTTGAACCATGGTTTTGGGAAACACTTGCGTCGCAGCTGTGTCGTTCCAACTATGTAAGTTGCTAACGTAGTTAGCACCGATGGTTTTGGGAAACGCACCCCTGTCTGACTGCAGCACACGCACTTTCAAACGTACACACGTACAGGGATATCAGGACCACGGCCAATCAGGAGGGGTCCCGCCCTTCGCTATCTTTGATTGGTTTAGACCACGAAATGGGCTCGGTTTTAACCACAGGGAGACTTTCAGAGTCGCGAAGGCTTTTTCTTTTTTTCCCCCCCATCGAACGGCTGGTCGCACTGGTGCGACCTCAGATTTTTTTTGGTCGCACAATTGAGAAATTAGGTCGCATGTGCGACCAAATTGGTCGCACTCTAGAGCCCTGATGCATGCAGACTGTTACCACGACTGCCCTTAACAACAGCTGCCAAAGACCGCAATGATGTAATGCCCAACTGTCATGGAGTGACTCAGAATGGCAGCAGGTAGTTATTCGTGATAAGTCCTGCCTTTGTCTAGCTGGGGACGGCCAATGAATCCACGTGTGGAGGCACAGTGGTCAGTGCTAAGATGAATGGTTTGTTGTCACGCATCAGGCGTCCAGAAGGTCTGGTGTCATACTCAAGCTGCATGGGATGGATCATCCTCCTGAGACCCGGATTTGCTTGGTGTGCAATTTTAATTTCTCCTAGTTATTTGTGAAACGTTGTCTTTGTACAGGAAGTGATTTTAGCAAAAAACCATGTCCTCATATGAAGCCAAAGGGTCAACGTTTTAAAAAGTATCATGGTGCAGAGAAGCAGAAATGTAATGTCCTCATATGAGGACGCTGGGGTCTCAGGAGGTTATCACAGGACACCACTAGGATTCTCTACAACTCCATGCCAAGATGTCTTGGTGATTTGCTAGGATCTATTTAGACTCAAGGTCCCACCTGGACTAAATATAAAAACTGTTTTCCTCTGTCCTGCCCTTGCATCTGTCTCCTCTGTGAGCTGACCGATCCTGATGGATAACACTGAGGAGCTTTCAGTACTGAGGAATTTTCTCCAGGTTTCTCAGGATCACACACACTAAATCATCCAACAATTTGCAATGCCTACCTCTCAGTCCTCCTAATCAGTCTCTCTCATTCTTTCTCTCCACACTCCCTTTTTCTCTCTTTGTTGAGCCCAGGAGCGACATTTCTCCTGAGTGATCACATGGGAGTCCCCAGAGCTGCTGGAGCCACCAGAGCATCATCTCCAATGTGGGTTTCCTGTCCTGGTTCTCCTGCTCGCCACCCAACATGCTTACAATGACCACAATAGAGCAGCCAGCATCTGGTTCTGATCATGAACCCATCACCATCTCTCACTTTAACTGAGAACCTATGGATTGACTCCACCTTTGCAATCACTGCACCCTGGATTAACAGAATACATGTCATAGAGGAGGAGGGGTCCACTCCTTGAGCCTGGTTCCTCTCGAGGTTTCTTCCTTACTCTTCCTTACTCTTCTTTGCCACTGTTGCCTTTGGCTTGCTCATAGGGGGCTTGGACTTTATTTGGAATTTGTTTCCTAGGTCTATACATGGACCCTGTGTTTTCTTTTCCTTTATATACTACTTTTCTGTAAAGCTCCTTCGAGACAGCTTTAGTTGTAAGTGCTATACAAATAAATATTGACTGACTGGTTGATTGATAACTGATATAGTAATACGCTAAATGTACAGAAATGTCTATAGAAATAAGTGACTCACATTGCTACAAAGGGCACCCACCATCAGAAACAGTATTTCTAATTCCTAAAGTTAGTTTAATGTTTAGTCGTTAAAAGACCTCTTCTGAGTTTTAGTTTGGATCTCCAGGATTAAGAAGAGCAAACCAACCACACGGGCAAAACTATAAAGCTTGAACTCAAAGTGCAAAGGTCTTGGACATTGTTGTCTTTTTTCCTTCTTATGCAAATGGAGAAACGGCCCTAGTTTACAGAATATGTTACTGTAAGTACCCAAACAAACAGAGGACTGACTGGGTTCTGGATAGCAGTTGATGACACAGAATCCAGGTTCCAGTTGTAGTTTTTTTTGTTTAATGGCGTGTTTTCATACTCAGCTTAGCTGGCTCACTGAATAGCTCTGTACCGGTTCATATCCTTTGCTATCTAAGTGCACCAAATTCATGATCTGCCATAAGTGAATTAACTGAATGTCATTCAGGATTGACAACACAGCCAGTTATTTCAGGGTTACATATTAAATTAGTATAGATTCACGACTGGGCATGTCTTATCGGAATCAGCTAAACTAGCATGCTACATTCTGCCCTTGTCCCTCAGCCCCGCCGTGGCTATATGGCTCTGCGGCAAAAGAGTGACTGAGGATGTGCTCAGATTCTTCACATGACTGTCATTCAACAGTCAAAATTAGAGACAGGCAAACAGTCGTTTCGCATTGCTTGAACATTGTTTCCCATTTAATATTTTTCCACTTCAGTTTTTCAAGAAAAGGCGATGATGCTCAGAAATCGTGTAGTGGGGCATTGTGATTGTGTTTGGCCTTTAGCTACACATGACCTTTTTATTAGCCTAATGTTGCATCTGTTGTTACATAATTGCCATTTTCTCCTGCTTTTAAGACAAAAAAGATCTGCTTAAAGCAGTGAAACAGAAGCTTCTAATGGCAAATTGGCAGGAATCAAATAGTGCGGGAATCTAAAGCATTAGCTTCCGGATACTAAATAAGGAAACAAGTATCTACGTAATGAACGCACATTCCATTTGGGCCAGCGTTATTAAAATATCAATATTTATTGAGATTTTTGGTCCCATTTTGCATTTCTTTCCCAATTACTTATTGTCCCGCTCATATATAGGCCAACATGCTACAAATAACCCAGAAAAGTAGAGCTGTTGTAGCATACAGCAAGCAGTGGGCGTTGCGGAGTTTGGATGGCAAGCAAGTTTTACTCCGCTTTACGAACACTTTCCCTGCGACTCGGGGCTTTCTCCTCTCTAGCTGACATGAAAGTGCTTTTGCTTGTCTTGTCACTTGTCATTCAAATGATTTAAAGGCTGCAGTTGGTTGGGTGGTATGTGTCATCTCTATCCGTATACAAAGGGAAGCTATACAAAAGAAATGGAGCTATAACACTGTTATACTGAAATGACAGGCACTGCTTAAGCCTCCATGCTGCGCTTTGTTTGATGTGCTTCATTCCTACATGTTGAATATTAATGAGAAAAAGAAATCCTTAAACAAACTTACTAGTTGCCGAACCAAACTTTTCTTTTTCACTTCAGTAGCTAACACTGTCGGCAACATTTGTTCAAATTACACAAGGGCGAATGTAAATGAGGTGAGTATAGGAATGGCATATGAATGGTAATAGTTATAGGGCAGATTTATTATAGATACATACGCAGTATATGGCCAAATCCCATAAAGTGACTGAAATGACTCGATTGAAATGCAAAGCTTCCTCTATTCACACCAGCTTCTTCCAGCCCCCCTGTGAAGATGCCCTTGTAACCAATGACAGTTTAAATAGTGGACCGCTTGTCTGATTGTCCGAGGGTAAGATAAGACCGGCAAGGTCATGGCCGCCGCATCTGTTGTGCCATTCACCTTTGCACCAACAATCGAAAGGTCTTTGTCTATTCAATGCTAACCCATGTAGCGGGCTAATCTGTTTTGGTCACAATTCAAAAACAGAGGCCGCAGCAACAAACCTGGGAAAAGAGGAAGCCAGGAAAGATGATAGCATGAAGGCGTGCTTTTTGCAGCTTAGTAATAACCACGTTTGTTCCAGAGCTACCCACACAGCAGGCCTTGGGACGTTCTGAAAACAAATGCTAAACATGATACTTATCAAAAACGTTTAATTAGCCTATTTGTTTCGAGAAGAAGTACAACTCTCCCTTCCAACCCACATGTATTTGCTCAAATGATGGCCGATTAAAAGTTTCTGAGGGAGTTTGAACATATAGTGTTTCCAGCAACAACTGTTAGGCCTTGGAGGGCTGAGAAAGCGATCAACTTTCATCACTTTAATCACGAGTGCATAAAACTTCTCTGTTAAAGCGTGGAAAGAAGAGGCGCACTCAGTTCCAGGCGCACTGAGAATGAACTCAAGTGAGAAAAAGCTCAGTGCAGCATTTCCACTTTGCCACCATCACGGAGTACTGCTCAATTTAATTGTGTCTGGTAACTAGAAAAGACTATAAAAACCCAGACGCTGGCAGAACATCGCCAACAGTTTGTGTGTGCTCGAGGGAAACAGCCAGTTCAGAACGTCATGATGTTTCGTGGTGCGATATAGACGTGGATCCTTCCACTCTTTGTTTTTTCCAGCCTATTGCTTTTTTGTGATTGCCTGTTGGAATAGCTCAGCTGAGTTCCTTAGAGATAAATATCCGGGAACTTCCACACAGAGCAAACAAAACAAGCGCTACAAATGGGGAGGATTTCAAATACCAATGGGTTCAATACTAGGCAAATATTTTACACGGCATGAGCCTACTGATGCACAGGGACTAAACATAGCACAAAGAGGCATGCTCGAGATGATTGGAAATCAGGCACATTTCTGAGAAAGCTCATATTCCTCATTTAAATCAGCTTTTTTGCAGGCAAATTACTTCATCAAGGCTGATTAATCTGTTGCAAGTTAATGACTCGCATAACAGAAAATCTGCTCAGTTTCAAAAAAAGCACTTTCTGTAGCTTCAACTGGTTTTTGTGACTTTAAAGGTCCCACTATTTTTGAAAAGCAGAGTTTGACGTACTATGTAAACACAGTTAATACTTCGAAATGTGCCATTCACTATTCAGCCCATATAGACCATATATGAAAACTAGGGTTGTGATAGTACGCCTGATTGGCTAACTTTATGCTAGCACAGGGAGCAGAATGCAGAACCCCAGTGGTACAGACCTGATTCTGGCTAACTGGTGCTCTGCTGGCACAAGTTTACATGACAGAGGTGTTGTCATGTCAGTTCTTCACTCCTCTAATGAAGGCCTTAGAGCCTCCCAGTCTGCTGCTGCATCTGATTCTGTCCCCCTTTTAAATTCACGTTCCACCTTCTCAAATATTCATGATGGACATTGTTTAGAGAAAATAATTTTGTTATATCAGCCTCCATTGCAGGTTAAGAAAGTTGGATGTCTTTGGTTAAAAGTTTTGGATATCTTCACTTTTATTCTAACGTAAAGCATTAAGCTAAAAACAAGTATGGCCTTCTATGAGTAACCATGTCTGAACTTTTGACTGTAAAGGTACGGTAAAGCTTTGATACTGAAGCGAGCATGATTGAGCAGAGGCAACATCAATTTAGGGGAAACTGAATCAGATGCAACACTGCTAAAAGCTGCAGGATCATTTTTTAAAGTTGTGATCTTGGATCTGACGTATTTCCTCACGAGACGGACACTGCGGAGTGTTGCCTCGTTCATATTGTCGCCTGTCTCCAAACCAAAATATGGCTAATTGCTAAACATAACATTTGGTGATATAACACAAACATGCCACCACTAGTTCTAGTACTGATGTGCCGAGAGCAATCCACTATCCAAATAAGACCTGCTCTGGTGGGTCCTGTGGGGCTCCTGACCATTGAAGAACATGGTAACAAAGTATGCAAAGAAACAGATGGACTACGGTCGGTAATTGTAGAACTACAAAGTGCTCCTGTGTAGAAGGTGGAGATGATAAAATAGACGATAAGTGTAGAAACAATAAGATGTTCCTAATAAAGTGCTCAGTGAACATAAATCTGCATACAGTGTAGTTTAGCCCCACCTACTGTTACTGAAGTTATAAGGTGTGCTTTAACCCGGAGTGCTTTTTGAAGGAGACACAGTGCAGGGCAGTGAATCAGAACAGAGCTCATTCATCATAAAAGGCACAGCCTTTAGGGCACAGTAACAAAAACAGCCTGTTTAATTCCAAGGGATAAAGACAAGATGGAAAACGGTCACATAAAAATGAACTATGGCCATTTTTGATACGTAAAACCCGGTAAATGTTAGAGTGGACCTTCAGGGGGAAAAATCAATTGCAGGAAAAATGTAAGCCCCTTAAGATATTAGCTTCTACACTAATCAAACAGTACATTGCTCACGGAAAGGTCTTTCCCAAGTTCAGGATCACTGGCTTAGTTTTTCCATGAACATTCATTCAGTTATCAATCGGCTTCACATGAATATTGATATCTGGTGGTGGAATTCAGGTTCTCTTTTCTAGCTCTTTCATTTTGACAGGATGTCTTTGATATTTTCAGGAACTAAAGCCCAAAAGGCTGCTGCGTATCCGTGTGGGCCCTTTAGGTCTAATTTGAGTGTGTTTTCAGCTGGGCCTATTTGTAGCTTATCAATGTGTTGAAACAGCTTGGCGCTTCTGCTTAAACAGCAACGTAAAGTCCTATTCACAAGAAATCATCACTGACATGGATAATTATTACCGACATCGCTGTTCCATGTAGATGAGATTACTGCCTTGGTAAAATCTACTGGGTTTGAATGACTCTGGAATGCGAGTGTCACCGCAGCTGCCTGTTAATGTAGCATAACATCCATTTATGGAACTATATGTGCAACACTTACAGCTTAATAAGCATCATATATCAGTGAGAATTACTGGGCCAGCTTTCACTCTGGATTAGAATGTCAATAAATTGACTAGGAAACTGCTTTTTGCCCAGTAAGATTTAGCAAGGTCACCCGTAAAAGCCGCTGAAATGTCTACGTCCACATGACTGACCACTGCAGTGTTAACAATGTGTGGACAGACATTAAGCACTTCCAGTTTTACATGGCCATAAATTCCCTACCAGTAGAAGAAGCAGGATTTGAAAATGCTTTATTAAGCTATACATAAAGGTGACAAAAATGGGGAAATCTTCAACTCTGGACCTTGTCTTCAGATTCCAGTTTTGGATCATGTCATATCCAGTAGATATGGCAGTAGGTTTCTGATCAGTTACATCTACTGGAGAGGTACCACTTTGGTTTCCTCAGCAGAGGGTCTTAAACCGCTCCTTATAGCCTCCTACAGGGTTCACACTTTTTTGCTTCATTCCTGCTGACCATCTAGGGGCCTGAGTGGACTGGCTAGAGTACCAGTGCCCTGAAGAACATTTCAGCCATTGTTCTTTAAGCAGCAGTCTCCACCAGTTTGATTTCACTGTCCTAGTCAGCTGTAATGTATGGAGGTGATTAACAAACTGTTTTACAATTATATTTTTCTGTTCATGACAAATGTTCCCACAGGGCTCGGGCTGGTATGGCATTACAACCATTACACATGAGTTCTGCATATGAAAACATGCTTTAGTTCCACTCACATGTTGAAGAACTTGAAAAAGATGTCATCGCATCTATGTGATCATGGTCATCATGTGTGATGTTATAATATTCACAATAAGTTATATCTCGTTGCTGTCCAAAGAAAAACAAGTATCTCCAAAATGGCAACTTTACAGGAGTGTTTAAATGGCTGCTGATGTGTTGAAATGATGCATAAAAGTCAAAATGGACAAAAATGGAGATACATGTTTTTCGTTGGACAGCGACGATCTGTTTCCTGGTGCCGTGCTAATTTTAGACACCTTATTTGTTTTGGACGTTGCATATGTGAATGTTCAGTTTATGTGATATAATGACTTGGCTGTGTTACTCTTTGTATTGATTTAAAAAACAGACCTGTAAAATCCACACCACTGAAACCAGATATCAAATCACTGATCTGAGTTTTCCACTGTCCAGCTCATCTCAGCCCCTCAGCTGCACTGACCAAATAAAGTGACACAGAGTGTCTTTCAGTACTCATAACCTAGAGCCAAATAAATGAACTTGTCTGATCAAACAAATGAACCTGTCTGGACTGCTGGTCATTTCTTACTACTTAATAAATCTTACTTTAGTCTTTTAAAGAAATGAGAAGACCCGTGAAATTGTAGCCACCTGCTGAGAGTCTTTTTGGCAGCCTTCAGCTACTCAGATACGACGTGGTGAGCTCCTATAAAGTAAGAAAGGGGATGTCAAATAAGGGGACCAAAGCAACTAATGACATTCGTCACTTTTTTTGAAAATAAATGAGAATATTATAGCCTACAACAGTGGTTCTCACGTTTCAGCGTTTATAGGAATTATTTTTATTATCTATAAGGTGTCCATATTCCTTTTGGTCCCAGATTCACAGCTCTGTGTGGGCTCCTATACCTAAGTTTTGTTTTTATCTTGAAGTAGTGGCACTCACCTCTAAAATAAAACCTACTAGTAATTGTCATTTTATCCTGGTATTAGCATAAACTGTTTCCTTGACAGCAGAAATCAATAATCCTATAACTTTTCTGAAAATGAAGATCCTTTAAATAAAGGTTGAGGAACCATATAATGTAAAGGTTCTAATTAAAGTTGCATTCAAATGGAACTTTAATTAGTTTACATTACAATTATTAACTTTACTCTTGTTTTGTTGCCCTATTAAATGTTGTGATGAAAATGACAACATACAGCATAACCGCTACCAGTAATAATCATAATCATACCGATGATACTGTTAGTAACTGTCATACAGTTTTACAATTTCTATATGTACCATGGCTTCTGTTAAAAAAATATCCTGCAGAATTTCTAATGAAGTGCTCACATGCTGGCAAATGTAGAGCTGTAAGAAATGACTGGAGGGATTAACAGAAGCGATACTGGAACAGTTTCATAGCAGCACTAATAAGAA
The DNA here is from genome assembly GCA_024036415.1 of Prochilodus magdalenae. Lineage (NCBI taxonomy): Eukaryota > Metazoa > Chordata > Actinopteri > Characiformes > Prochilodontidae > Prochilodus > Prochilodus magdalenae. The sequence continues at coordinate 23,313 of JAMWET010001835.1, forward strand.
ACACTAACCAGCGATCAAAGAGTTACGCTAGCATAGACCAGAGGTTTCTCTGCATCCCGTGACAGCCTTTCCTGCTTTTAAAGCTGAACTCCTGCTGACCCTCGGAGCTAGTGAGATTCTAAACAGGTCAAAGTTCAGTCACTAGGTGCCAGAATATTCAACATTCATGTGTTCCATGTTTTGCTGTTCCACATTACTGTATGTTAATCTTGCTAAATGTACACAAAGCAGGCAACAACATCAGCCTATTGCTTGGCAACCATCTGGTTTTTCACAGGCAGGATGGGCATACGTGGGAGTTCTGGCCATATATGGTGTAAGTTCCAAAGGGGCACTGCAGGGGTATTGTGTTTAATAATAATACAACTGAATATGGCAAGAAATGCCTTCTGTTTTTACTGAACCATCTGTTTTAGCTTGTTTATTTGTAGTCTGTATAAACAATATGTGTACAATATGTTGTGCATACATGATCTATAGACACGGAAAAGAACAGAGTCTCAGAATGAGGACAGCCGTCTCATACAGGTCCTAAATTTTGAGACTGTATGTGCCAACATCCAATAATTATTACATGAATAGAGTTTAGTTTGCTAAAAACTATTTTAATGGCAGCACAAAGAAAGAACTATGTTGTCTATGGGTACAATAATAAATCCCATACTTCCAGTTACACATACAGCTGATATGTGTAACTAAGCTACGGACATAGCCTGTTTTGAAAGTACTGTTTGTGTGATGTCTGAATACTGAACAGATCCGCTCTCAAAACAGCCTCTGTTCTTCCTTGCATGATATTGAAAACATTCCCCCATTCCACCACATCCCAGCAGTGTTCTACTGGATTCAGATCCAGCGAAGGCGGCTGAAGAATGGTGAATGGTGAAAACCAGTATGAGGCGACATTCGCTTTGTGACACGGTGTCTTGTGCTGGAAAGAGCCATTAGAAGATAGTAAATTGTGGCCATGAGGTGATGTACATGATCCATAACTCTGCTGTGGTCATTCAAGCAATAATAGATTTGTATTAATAAGCTCCAAGTGTGCCAGGAAAACATTCCCTGCTTAATTACACCACCTTCACCAGCCTGGACTGTTGACACAAGGCAGACTGGGGTCCATTGGTTAATGCTGTTGATACCAGACTGTACCATCTACCGTCTTGAGATTCATCAGACCAGATCTATCTTTCCACAAGCGTGTGCACACTGCACCCTCAGCCTTCTGCTTTTTGCCTGACACAAGTGGAATCCGACATGGTCCTCCACTGTTGTAGTCCATGCACCTTAAGATTCAACACACTATGCATTCTGCTTTTCTGATCAACTTAATTGTACATGAAGTTATCGAAGCTAATGTAGCGCTTTGGTCAGCACAAAATAGTCTAGCCGTTTGCCATTGACCATCCACATAACTGCTGGACGTTTTCTGTATTGCCCCTTTTTGAGGAAACACTAGATAGATCCTGTGAGATCAGCAGTTGTGGAAAACTCAAACCATCATGTCATGATGAAAATCACAGGGATCAAATTTTTCCCCGTTCTGATGATTTATGTGAACATTACCTGAAGCTGCTGGCGCATTACCTGCAGTGCATTGCAGACACATGAATGGCTGATTAGATAATTGCACAAGTGTCTCTAATAAAGTGTTCAGTGACTGTATATCTATCTATTCGGTCTATAGCAGTTCGACTCTGGTGGTTTATAATGAAATTCTAAGGAGTGTTTCAGCTCTGAGTGCTTTTTGAATGAGGCGCAACACAGGACAGCCAAGCAGAGCAGAGCTCTTTTATTGTATATCAGCCTAAAAGCACCGTAACAAAAACAGCATACAGAATAAAGAGGGGTTCAAAATATTCATACAGAAGTTAATTATGACCGTTTTTGAAACATAAAACCACACAAACAATAAAAATGGAGCTCAAGTAGAACTGAAAGGGTACATAAAATGCAGGGTATGGCATGAATTAATGAAATGAATGAATTAAGGAATGAATGACTGAATGGGTGCATAACCTTGCGCTGAATTCTCTGCCAGCTTTTTATGGATCCCTGCACTTCTGGAGCTGAAACAGGCACATGAACATCTGGTGATCTGCTCCCGTGCATGTAAATTACATTTCCGTCACAGTTAATCAAGACGTTAACACTTTACTCTCAGCATCCTACGCATGGCCAACTGTTCCAAGAAACTGTACAACAGAGTGGTGTAAATATACTTTGTGATGTGTTGTGCTGTTTATTCTCCTTCCTTGATCTACCTTGTCACAGGAAGGGCAACTGAGTAGGCATGTATACAGATAAAATGAATCAGCAAAACAGAAGCTTTAAAAAAAAAAACTGAATAATTTTGAAAAATGAATAATTATAAACGCAATGGTGACCCATAAAATAGTTCAAGATAAACAGTAAATATATACATGAATAAAATAAGATAATAGCAGGTAAGATAACTGCCTGATATTCTATGAGCTGGTTGCTGTCCAGGGTGCTGTTGTTGTTGTTGTTGTTGTTGTTGTTGTTGTTGTTTACAGGCTCTAGTTTACTGTTGTTTACAGGTTCTCATTTAATGTTGTTGTTTACAGTTTCTCATTTAATGTTGTTGTTTACAGGCTCTAGTTTACTGTTGTTTACAGTTTCTCATTTAATGTTGTTGTTTACAGGCTCTAGGTTACTGTTGTTTACAGGCTCACAATTACTGTTGTTTGCAGGCTTTTGTTTACTGTTGTTGTTTACAGGGTGTCATTTACTGTTGTTGTTGTTGTTTACAGGCTCTCATTTACCGTTGTTGTTTACATGCTCTTGTTTACTGTTGTTGTTTACAGAGTGTCATTTACTGTTGTTGTTTACAGGCTCACATTTACTGTTGTTGTTGTTGTTTACAGGCTCCCATTTACTGTTGTTGTTGTTTACAGGCTCTCATTTACTGTTGTTGTTTACATGCTCCCATTTACTGTTGTTGTTGTTTACAGGCTCTCATTTACTGTTGTTGTTTACATGCTCCCATTTACTGTTGTTGTTTACAGACTCTAGTTTACTGTTGTTGTTTACATGGTGTCATTTACTGTTGTTGTTTACAGGCTCTTGTTACTGTTGTTGTTTACAGGCTCTTGTTACTGTTGTTGTTTACAGGCTCTCATTTACTGTTGTTGTTTACAGGCTCTTGTTACTGTTGTTGTTTACAGGCTCTCATTTACTGTTGTTGTTTACAGGCTCTTGTTACTGTTGTTGTTTACAGGCTCTCATTTACTGTTGTTGTTTACAGGCTCTTGTTACTGTTGTTGTTTACAGGCTCTCATTTACTGTTGTTGTTTACAGGCTCTTGTTACTGTTGTTGTTTACAGGCTCTTGTTACTGTTGTTGTTTACAGGCTCTATTTCCTCTTTGTTTTATGACACATACAGTTGCTCAGCATCTTAGATGTATGGACAAAACCCATTATGCTTTCAGAAAAGTGTAGCATGACATCACTTATAACGATAGCAATAAGAAATCATCATGTTGCCCACTCCTAGCCTAGAGCTTCTGAGCTTTTACTGAACCACAAAGGCACTGTCATGTCTCTGGCATTAACATTACACAGCCACTGTGGCCTTCAGGTATCTCGCCACAGGCCACGGTCTGCACTTGGGGAACAGCTATTGAAATCTAGCAGACCAAAGCAAGCTAGTCTACAGTCTACTGCAAGCAGGAGCACTAGACAGAGTGAGAGAGAGAGAAGGGGGTGGCATAAAGAGAAGAGACTGAGGAGAGTGTGTGTGTGTGAGAGAGAAAGAGAGAGAGAGCAGGAGAGAAAGAGAGAGGGCAGGTGACACAGAGAAATACAGACCTAAGGGACCTAAGTAAAGGGAGAGAGTGAGAGAGAGATAACAGAAGAAGACTGAGGGAGGGGGAGTGAGAACGACAGAAGATGAAAGAGAGAGTGAGAGGGGGACATAAAATAAAGCAGTAGAGGAAGAGAGGGCAGAGAAAATGAGAGAGAGAATGAGAGAGATTTTACAGAAAGAATGAGAGAGGGAAGGAATGACAAAGAGAGAGAAAAAAGCATTAGTGAAAGGAGATGGACAGAAACAGAGACAGACAGAGAGAGGGACAGAAATGAGGAAACGGAAAGGGAGAGAGGTGTAGGGAAGCAGAAAAATGGTTGAAAAAAGAAAGAAAGAGAAAGACAAATTGAGAGGGAGAAACAGATAAAAAACAAGAAACAGAAAGAGGGCGAGAGACAGGGGGACAGAAGGAAAGGAAGTAAGAAAGAAGATAGAGGAGCTAGAGAGAGCTCAGAAGAGAGGAAGAGATACAAGAAGGAATGAGAGAAAAGAGCTGGATTGACAGAGGGACAGAATGGAGGGAGAAGAAAGACAGAACTAGCTAGAGAGAGGGAATGAGAAAAAGGGAGAGAAAAAAGAAAGGAAGAGAGAAGTGGAGAAGGGAAGATGGGGAGAGAGAAAGGGAACAATGAAAAATGATAGAGAAAGTTGAGAAGGAAAGAAACAGAGAGAGACAGACAGAAACAAAGTGTAAGAATAAGAGAGAAAGAGAGAAGGAATAAAAACAGAGAGTGAGAGGGAGAGAAAGAGTGATCTGATGTGACGTGTGTGATTGGGTGGATGCACACATGCACAGCAGAACGCACTGCACACAGACTGGCATGAATTGTAATGAGACGTGAACATCACAGCCCAGTAAAGCACAGGGAGGAGTACAGACCTGACCTGCGAGAGAGTGCGGAACAAACGAATGCGGTCATGTGCTGATAGATAGACGTGCTTGTGATAGAAAAGAGGAACGAATGATGCAGAAATGAGTATTATCGCATGTTCACATACCGAATACAGAAAAACATGTAGAGTTTAGCACAGCATACGGTACATACAAAGGGTGTTTGTGTCTGTGTGTGTTAGTGTGTGTGTATGTTGTGAGTGGGAGTGTGTGTGTGTGTATGTGTGTATTTTGTGAGTGGGAGTGTGTGTGTGTGTGCGCGTGTCTGTGCGTGGGAGTGTGTGAGTGGGAGTGTGTGTGTGTGTGTGTGTGTGTGGGTGTGTATGTTGTGAGTGGGAGTGTGTGTGTGTGTATGTGTGTATTGTGTGAGTGGGAGTGTGTCTGTGCGTGGGAGTGTGTATGTTGTGAGTGGGAGTGTGTGTGTGTGTGTGTGTATGTTGTGAGTGGGAGTGTGTGTCTGTGTGAGTTAAGTGGATGTGTGTGTGAGTGGGAGTGTGTGAGTATGTGTGTATTTTGTGAGTGGGAGTGTGTGTGTGTGTGTGTGTGTGTATGTATGTATGTGTGTGTTGTGAGTGGGTAGCTGTGTGTGTGTGCGTGTGTGTATGTGTTGTGAGTGTGTGTTGTGAGTGGGTGTGTGCATTGGTCATAGTCACTGAAGCGTGCTATGAAATGCAGCGGTCCAGGCTGAGGATATTAGGTCCCCTGGTGCTTGGCCCTGGCAGCAGAATGCACCTGAACCACAGGCTCACGCCTCGCACCTGCAGGCACTCTGCTGCTGACAGCCTAACAAGGCCACCGCCACACACTGGCTCATATCTCTATGACTGCCTATCAACCACTCATAAAAACTTAGCTTGGCACGAGCAGGCACCAGCCACTCCACGCATAACTGTCTGATAAGCCCAGGAATTCACAACATCAGCCAGGCACTGTAAATCTGCCCAATAACGTCTTGATTAAAAGAACCGTTCCAATTTCTCCTCCTACCTGCAGTCAAACAGCCAGCACATGTTTACTCTCTTTAGATTTCCCCTAGTTCTACAAAGCCGAATCAGAAAAAGCTGGGGCAGTATGAAAAATTAAAATATATAATACGGTGTTCCTTGTATTTACATTGCCATTTATTCTTTACAGACAGTACCGACCCCAGATAATTCATTTTGTGTCTGGTCAGCTTCATTTCACTTGTACATGTATTCCTGAATTTCAGGCCTGCCACAGTTGGGATAGGAAGCATATACCAGCGTGTGTGGTACAAATTCCATACTAATAATAATCATCATTATTATTATGATAACACATTATATAGATAATCTAAACTACAGTATACTATGCAGTGTACTGTTGTGCATTGAACCTACCCAGCTAACCCATATTAACCTACTGAAGCAAACACATTTATCTATCCTCTAATTCTAACCTTAGTGCTAAATCCAACTATCTCCCGGGTCCTGATACTAATCCTGATGCTCATGCCAACCAAACTCTGTTAAAAGGACAATTGGCTTTCACAAATACATTTAAATATTGATAATATAGAAATAATCTATTGATAACTATTCAAGAAAAAAAGGAAACAACAAAAACAACAACAATAATAATACTAATCTCTTTCATCTGTGTCACCTGTCAGCATCATTTACAGTGAATAACGCCTACTGAAATCAACATTTATGTAGGGTTATGTCACATGTCCTAACAAGCTTAAGTAGATGACATGTAGTCCTATATACAGAACCCCCTACAGTTAAGCAATTACAATGATTTGGTTGGTAATGAAAATTAGAAACAGTGATTAAGACCACTTCCTGTGCAGATCAGCGGTGAAAATGTCAAACTTATAGCTCATTTTCTCAGTTCCAACACAACACTAGCCAAGCCATTTATAACCACTGTTCACACTGACTATATTACAGGCTGACTTTAAGCCACTTTAAAAAAAAACAGCATCCAACTCAATATGCTGAATCCAGCTGAACAACAGAAACTTCTGAAATTAAGAAGAACATCACAAACAGCACTGCAAAAGTGCACAGTGCTGACCTGCTACGCTCTGCTGTGGAGTGCTGGAGTTCAGGGTACTGTGGCCTATATGCTGTAACACGTTTATTTTCCCTTTATTTTAGTTCACTGCTAATAATAATAATAATAATAATAATAATAATAATTAGGACTGCGCGATATTAGAATAAAATGACCTTGCCATACTCGTTTTCCCTGTGACAAATACATTCCAGTTTGATATGGTATTCATATTTTCACCAGATGATGTGGACAGCATTATTTAAAAACATTAGTCACTGCAAAATGATTGAAGGTGAAAAAATAATAATAATAAAAAATTACTTTTTTAACACTTCTGGAACTTTAGTGCTGTGTAATCAGTTTCAATGCACCTAACACAAAAGCAAGTGAGCGCTGTGACTACTCTTCTCTCTCTGTCTGAGAAGCCTTAAATTTAGAGTAAAGGAATCGTGCTAGTTTGTCTTTTGTATCCAGCATCAAAAAAGTTGTAGCATGATGCGTTTCATTCAATATGTCTTACTTAACATTGCACAACTAGCACAACACTGCTATTATGATGCTGAAGCCATTTATTGTGCAGCCCTACTACTATTACTATCACTGCTACTACTAATACTAATAATAATACAAATAATAATAATAATAAAAAACAGTAATGATGAAGATAGCTCTTTGTGGTTCTGTACTAGGCCATGTGATGTTTCCTGCCCAAGAAAACAGGGCTCTTGATAAGAGGCTCGACTGCTGAAGAAGGGGAATCTATGAGGATGCAAATGTGACAGACATTCTCTATAGCTCAGAGGATGTTCAGTGTGTGAGCGTATGAGTGTGTAAGTGTGTGTGTGTGTGCCTGCCTGTGTGTGTCTGTGTTTGTGGATGCATACATGCATATATGTGTGTGTGTGTGTGTGTGTCTTCCAGAAGCTGCACTCTCCTGCATTGCCATTCAGCGTGGTGCGCCCTGCTGTCATGCTGTCAGCGCTCAGCCAGCCGAGCTCTCAGACAGACAGGCCAGGCAAATGGGCGCTGTGGACTTCAGCAACATAACAACTGCCTCACACCACTGCCCTCACACACACACTGCCAGCTTCACGCAGAGCCCTCACTGAGGAAACCACAGACCCCCACCACCCTCAGGGCACTGCCACAAACACACCCACACAGTCACACAAACACTCACATATGAACACAGACAGACAGCCCATTCAGACATGCACACTCAGACACACACACATACACACACACACAGACCAGCATATTCAGACTACAAAATACCCTGTGGCTTCACATAGATAAAACCTGATGTTAGGGTCAATAGATTGAAAGTCCCACCAGTAAAGCACTGTTACATGTAAGAAGGTTGTTTTGTATCATATTGAACAGGTTCAACAAATATAAGGAGAATCAAGTTTTTGAATAGCATTATAATCTTACCACAGTAAACCACCAGAGACTGCTAAACTGAGAGAACACAGATCCGTTTTAACTACGCCAGTGGCGCATCTTGTATCATTCTGCTGTTTTCCACTGAAAGAGTGAAGTCCATAGAGACCCAGTCAAATCACACACTCCTACATATGTACAGGGTTTGGACAATGAAACTGAAACACCTGGTTTTAGACCACAATCATTTATTAGTATGGTACAGGGCCTCCTTTTGCGGCCAATACAGCGTCATTTGGGCAGCCGTGGTTTTATGTTTTTTGGATACAATCGGGGTTAGCACCCGAACATCCCTTTCAGACAGCTTCCTCTTGCGTCCACAGTTAATCCTGTTGGATGTGGTTCGTCCTTCTTGGTGGTATGCTGACATTACCCTGGATACCGTGACTCTTGATACATCACAAAGACTTGCTGTCTTGGTCACAGATGCTCCAGCAAGACGTGCACCAACAATTTGTCCTCTTTTGAACTCTGGTATGTCACCCATAATGTTGTGTGCATTGCAGTATTTTGAGCAGAACTGTGCTCTTACCTGCTAACTGAACCTTCACACTCTGCTCTTACTGGTGCAATGTGCAATTAATGAAGATTGGCCACCAGGCTGGTCCAATTTAGCCATCCCACACTAAAATGACAGGTGTTTCAGTTTCATTGTCCAACCCCTGTATATATATATATAGGTCCGCCCATGATCACAATTAACTACAGCTTTTAAACCGTGCAAAGAAGAGATATTTTGTGCATCAGCTGTCCTTGCTTACGTCACATGAACATCATTCGCTGGTCTCACAATCTCCAAAAACCTGTCGGTTGATTCCTTCTGGGTGCGACTATCTGTGCAACTATTCTTTTGGTGATGAGTGTACTTTTACAATGTTCTTCCTTCTATATGCACACATCTGAGTTCCATTTATAGGCAGAGCAGGAATTTTGTCCGAGCTCTGTTGTCTTATCAATATCATATATATGCAGTAATTTTCATGATGCTAAGGGTTTCCCATACTTTCAGGCAGCACTGTATTTTCTGTGCATCCCGGTGACAGAAAATGCTGCACTGGCCAGGTCCTACTTGGAATACAGTAAAAGCAATCCCAAGGACCCAGAGCATGCAGTCACGACTTGTAGCCCACATTCATAAACACACACACACACACAGACAGATACATGCGCTCAACCGTAGTGCTCGTGAGCACACACACTTGTGTACGCACAGTGCGGAAGACTTTAATATTTTCCCATTTCTTTCTAAGTGCAGGCTGTTTTCTGGCCAGCGACACAGTGCACAAGGTGGAGATAATGCAAGAGATAAGGCCATTACCAAAAGCAGGCACGGCTCAATGCTTTTCTATTACCACCTGCCATGCTGCTCTTCTGCCTCCAAATTCAATCAAAATGCAAAAAAAAAAAAAAAAAAAGCAAATAAAAAAAAAACCTCTGTGCTACCTCAGAGCTGGGGGTGCGACTTCACAGAGCTACCTGTTGTGTAACAGGCGAAGCGAGAGACTCCTAAGAGCTACAGAGCGAGAGAGAGCAAAAACCTTAGAAAGACAAGGATGAACAGTGACAGCAAGCGAGAGGCAATAACACTAGCTCAAATGTCTCACTCACTCTAATGACTCTAACCTGCTTTGCTCTCGGAACATATTAAGAGCGTGCGAGCAGCAGAAGAGAAGAGAGAGGAGAAGAGAAGCCAAGCCAGGAGAGGAAAAAAGCAGCTGGTGGGTATTCCTGTCTTTCTTTACCGCTGTGAAGTTGCGGGGCCCAAAGTGAGGCGCACCGGTGGTGACACACTGATTCAAATATTACATTTACTCTAGGTGTGAGGAGCCACTCTGTTCTCAGCACGCGGGGGTCCGTCATTCTGATATAAACAACGGATTTCAGAGCGAGGTGGATTTGCCGCTCTGCTTGGCACGGTTTGGTCGCGCCACCCTGCACTTTATTTACAGAGGGTAAACACAAGGAAGCGGCTTTGAAGCAAACAACCAGCCCGTTGTGGTGCAAACGGATCTTTAGGCTCCGTAGGTCCCCTGGGAGCCGGGGGTGGGCCAAGTAAAACCCTCAAGAACTGAAAAATCGGGCGCAAAGATAAACTACCGCCGCAGTATTACTGGCCCGGCTCTTTTTTCTTAAATTAATTTTTGCTCGAGAGGCATCGGTCGCAAAGTGCTCCTTCTCTGCGCACACACACTAGGGTGGATGTTATCAGAGAGAGGTGTGAGGGCAAAACAGTGCACACTGGCAGAGAGATATACGCCTCGGATGCAAGCCGGAGACGGAGGCAGACACGGAATGCTCTCAGGGGAGGGAGATTAGATAAAAATAACGGAATAACGGCCGCCGTCCATGTGCCATGCGCCGCCGTGCCGATAACGGATTCAGATTCATGTGCTAAATTCATGTAGGAGAGAGGTAGTGGCTGCGGATATGACACTTTCTAAAATGAAATCAGGTGAAGAAGAAGGAAAAACTTCCCTTGAGGACATCAACAAGGTTAACGTGGACCCGGGGACAAAAGCACTAGCAGGGGCCCATATGATGTGTGACACCTAAATCAATTTAGCCCATCAGTATACTTCATGAAAACTGAAAGGTGTTTATTGCAGTGACGATACAAGATCCAGTTTCCGAAAGATGTCCACGGAGCTTGGCATGCTGTGTATGGAATTTGGAACTGCAGGTGAACTACACCCACTGAGTCTAGATACAGAACTGTGACCTAGACATTCAAACACTGGAACACAGTCGAGATGAGAAGGGAACCCTATAAATACAAGCAGTAGCCCGTCTGTTGGGTAATACATGGTGGGTAAGCCAAGTCTGTTACAAACTTTAAATATCTGAATCGCCAACCATACCTACACATTTAGCTTAAGGCTAACACGCTATTAGTAAAGAGTATTGGATTAGCATTGCAGAAATTAGCGTGGTTGTAAGGGCATGTGTTTTTTTTTTTTTTTTTAAAGGGTAAACACAAGGAAGCGGCTTTGAAGCAAACAACCAGCCCATTGTGGTGCAAACGGATCTTAAGGCTTTGTGTTTTTTGTAAAACTGGGTTTGGACTTTTAAAGACTTAACTAAAGGTCTAGCTCGAACTGTAATGGCTCACCACTGGTCAAGACAACTCCGGCCTTAGTTTTCAGTTGTCAATTATAAGCTATTATTAAAGTTATAGTGTTCATTATTCACTCATTATATGAAACTATGGCTAAAAAAATAAATAAATAAATAAATAAATAAATAAAGGTCATCTTCAGGGATGAGTCCTGGATAAATAAATCTGGATGTGGAGGTACCATGATGACCAGTTTGTTCAGGCCTGGTGTCACTCCACTTCCACCCCACAGCAAAATCTGCAGGAAATGTGTGAGAACATTTAAGCTGCATGGGATGGATTATAACAGGACACTATTAGGAACCTCAACTGTCATGTTGGGTTAGCAAACACAGTGGCCTGACGCCATACTGAGAGTATGTTTAATAAATATTGCCCATATCAGTCTAAATCTATCATTTATTGTTCCTGGTAACCTTGAACTTCCTTCCCAACAGCACTGCAATCTAACACTTCCTTCAGGGTGCAACTATTCTTTTGGTGGTGGGTGTATGTGGTGATTAAGGCTTGCATTTAGCATGAAGCTAATGAGTAGGCTAAATAAGTTTTAGTAGTTGTTTCCTACAGCAGCAGAGCAAAACTAATAAAGCACAGACACCAAATATGTTTTGTTGAACTGATTACCGATGGGGTAAGGGGGAAACTATATCACCTAGATTTCTGTTATGAAATGAGTAGGTTTCTTTATGTGCAGAGAGAGTGGAGGCAGCCACAGATACAAACCTGAAATACACTCCTTAAAGTGATGGCATAATAAAAAAAATCAAATGCAAATGCAGTCAGTCAAGACTGGAGATGGCGTACTGGCATTGAGCCGATCTCAGCAGAAAATACTGGATTGGATATTGGTGGGAAAAAAAATGGGAAAAAAATGAATATGTCTGATTCAATCTGGTAGCAAATACCCCACACTCACGCTGTGTGATCTGATGTTGTTATCTGTGTATTTCATCCTGGGAGGCTGAAGTAGAGTTTGAGCAATTTGAGCATCATAGGCTACTTTTAGGTGATCATCTTAAGTGGTATCATATTACTTGTAGTCGAGACATGTCTATCTTGCATGTTGTTTTTAACAGATCTGTTATGAGAGTGCATTGAGCAATCAATAGACATTAGCATTCATTTCTTACAAAGAAGGCTGCCGTCAAGAGCAAGATCCATGGAGATCCATCCAGAGAGTGGCAAAACGCATACGCACTGCAAGACCTTACAAGTTAGCTTGGAAGATATGGTGGCATCCAATACAGCTGCATGGAAAAGCTTGCACACCTCTGGTCTAATGATATGCTTTTAATTTTATACTCTACATATTCTTAACTATGGCATTTTTATGTTATGTACTTTAATTATACTACATGTCTAATTTTCTATTTTGGGGAACAACCTCCTTCCCTCAGTTAGAGCATTGAAGATGGGTCGTGGCTGGGTCTTGCAACATGACAATGACCCAAAGCACACAGCCAGGATAACCAAGACGTGGCTTCATAAGAAGCATATCAAGGTTCTGGAGTGGCCTAGCCAGTGTCCGGACCTAAACCCTATAGAAGATCTTTGGAGGGAGCTCAAACTCCGTGTTTCTCAGTGACAGCCCAGAAACCTGGCTGATCTGGAGAAGATCTGTGTGGAGGAATGGGCCAAAATCCCTGCTGCAGTGTGTGCAAACCTGGTGAAAAACTACAGGACCTCTGTAATTGCAAACAAAGGCTACTGTATCAAATATTAACACTGATTTTCACAGGTGTTCAAATACTTATCTGCAGCAGTAACACACAAATAAATTATTAAAAAAATCATACATTGTGATTTCCAGATTTTTTTTTAGATTATGTCTCTCACAGTGGACATGCACCTAAGATGAAAATTTCAGACCCCTCCATGATTTCTAAGTGGGAGAACTTGCAAAGTTGCAGGGTGTTCAAATACTTATTTTCCTCACTGTACATGGTCAGTCATGAGCTTTGAACCCACAACCTTCCGGGTTGCTGGCTGCTATGAGCTACATAGTCAGTTTAGCATATGTTCAGTTTAACATGAGCAAACCAAGCAGTACAGAGTGTGCCATGATGTTTTCACAGGTCTTTTTTTTTTTTTATTAAATTCATAAAAATGTGCAGAAATGTGTTCTCTGTGTATTTACATTTTCTATTTTACCTCAGCAAAATCAACAAAACATGTAATCTGACCATAGCACCCTACCCAGAGAAGCTTCCATCTTCCTCCAGCCCACAAACATCCCCTCAACTCACCCTCACACACACATACGCACCTTGCAGGGTTCCTCTAGCTCCGTGATGTGAGCCACTGTGAGTGTTATTTCTGCACTTTCCCTTTGTTCATGCCTGACCCGGTCTCTCCCTGCAGTCTTTAATCTCCCTAATCACTGGTGAGTTACGCCTCTCCACGCTTTCCCCTCCATTCCATGGGGGACCAATTACAGGCCATTAGAGGGAGAGCAAGACAAAGGCTGGCCGAGGCAGAGAGAGACACGATCGTGATTTAGATAGGGAGCGTCAGCAGAGAGACAGCTGCTTCGGCTGCTTCACAAACGCCAGGACGTACTTTCCAGCATCCAGCATCTCTCCCCTCCTCTATTATTCACACTGATGCGTTCAGAATTGGCAACTTAAATCAGAGCGCTGCAGTGAGGCACTGATGCCGGATGGCAGTTGCTGGTTGCGATAGTTTGACCCTTAGGAGTTCGAGATCATGCCAGCGATAACAAACGAATGATGGAATTTTATGGCGATTATTTCTAACTGGTAGATTCTTAACAAGCAGAGACTGTGCTGAAAGTGTAGATGCACATTTTTTAAATTGTTTGTTCAGTCTACTGAGTTTATAAGCACAGTTTAAGCTGCTCAGCAGTCAACAAACCCAGAGGTGGTGATTCTGAGGCTTATCCTGTTGGAATTTTGGAATCTTGGACAAACTGACCTGAACCTGAAAGGAGTGTATCATTACAACTCTATAAAATACATATATCATAGGACATCATACCTGTTGCATGATCGCAATTGGTAGACTTTTGCTCCAGTAGGCAAATTAATAATGATTCTGGGTGATCTGCATTATAATCCTATGGAAGGTAGGTACATGTAGATTCTGTACCTGGACCTGTACCAGAATACTGAAGTATAGTTATGCAGAATGCATGATTTTAGAAATTTCTGACCTAATACAAGTGCTACGAATGTGCTGGTGTTTTCCATTGTTGTTTAGAATGCACACAGCATTACCTTTTAGGGTTCACAAAAGGCTGGCCACTGGTCAATTTGACTGTAAAGAACTTAGAAATGGACAATTGGTGCACCCTAGCGCTGGGTGATGAAATGATCACACTAGTTATTGCGATACAACCTTTCCTTGATAGGAGTATATCAAAGTTACGATACATGTTTCTCACACATCCGGATCATATACAGATCTCTGGGGAGGTTTTTCTCTCAGCAGAAATAGCAACACTACTCTGTTGTTGCCACAAGAGGGCTTCTGAGTTTCTTCCATGATCTAACTGGACAGCCAAAAAGAAAGAGAGAGCGAGCGTTAGAACTTCTCCCGGGCTGTAGTCAAAATAGCATACTACACACTACACACATACAAAATCTGCCTACAAGCAGTATGTAGTATGTGACCAAACTGAAAATCTGCACTGCACTGAAGATACCTGGATGGTGTACTACTCCAGTTAGATACAGGGGGGGAGCTATCTTCCTGCATCCCATCATGAACCATGGCCTCGCCAGCTCTTAGCCTGCTTCAGCTAAAGAAAATGGCAGCAGCTAATACTGAGGAGCAAAACGCAACCAACTCTCATTATAAATGTGAGTGTATTGGGGTGTGTTTTTATCAGAATGAGCCTCAGAAAGTTCAAATGCACACGTCTGAAGTTTAATAACGTGAACTCACCTCATAAGTTATAAAATGAAATAGCAGAGTGTGGCTAAAAGCTAGGCTCCATGTACTGTGTTTCAAATTAATTGAATCAGCTAGCTCTGAACAGTGGATACAGTAATAACAGCTCTGAGGTAAATGTGAGGTAGCTGGTCATGTGACTGTATAAGTATGCTATATATGTGAATATCTTGTTACTATACTGCATACTACACACAGGGGGCAGCACGCAGTACATAGTTACCACAATTAAATGAGAATTTATTCTTAGAGAAAGAAATACATCATAGCCAAATGATTAAAAATAGCATCTATCATAACCTCTTCCACTCAAAGCCAAAGAAATGCTGAGCACATTCAAGCGCACTTGAACATTCAGCCTCCGAGCGGTTGTGCAGATTATAAATTCAGTCAATATCCAACACTGTTGATTGACATATTTCACTCCCAACCCATAATAGAATCGAGGGAGCAATAAGGTGCGGCAGAATGCAACGTTTTTCATTTTTCACAATACACAGTAGTAAAAGGGGATGTAAAAACAAAACGAAAGCGAAGCCGGAAATGATGTACATGTGCTGCGCATGCATAGTGTAACTCGGCTTTGCAGTTCTAATCAGGTGACAAAAATGCAGTAATTGCTGCAGTTAATGCTCTGTTGGCTGACTTGATTGTAACAAGTTATGGTAAATTCTTTAGACTGCACTTTATACAGTCTATATATTCCAGTTTTTCTGCCCCCAAAACTACTAGGACAGAACAGACAAATGCAAGCATCTACACGTTTGTGTTTGAATACTGTGATATGCTGTGGGGAAATAGTTTTCCTTTTAGCTGGTAAAAACAGCCAACCTGGGTAACTACCTTTCACAAGGATTTCATTGGTCCGACTGAAAAATCATTACTTCTTGTTGTTACGAGCAAATTAATTAGGTCTATTCAACCTGAAACAGGGCTTTGAACAAATTCTTTCAATCAATCTTTCAAATCGTTTTTAGTAAATAAAACTTCATTTAATTTCTGTAACAAAAAGTGTTTTTTATTAGTTTTAATTATTTTTGTGGATTAAAAAAATTGGGAGAGGTTGTGTTGGTTGGCGAGTGTTGGTCATGTTTTTGCCACAATTAACCATTAGATATTTCATAGAACTTTCACTCAGGAACAAGAATCAGCCTCTTAACACACACACACACACACACACACACACACACACACACACTTTCATATCTAGGATTCCCTTTTATAGTCTCTTTTATAGTTGTTGCTGAACCTGGACCTGACCCCCCAGATCGTAGCACTGCCCCACAGGGTCGTCCGGTGGGCACTAGGCATGATGGGTACATCACCTCAGCCCCCTCTCTTCTTACCCTGATGCCCCTTCACTCTGGATCAGGGTAAATCTGGGCTCCTCAGACCACATGACCTTCTTCCATCGCTCCCTAGCAGACTGAAGCCCTGATCCCTGGAGTTCCCTTCACACCGTGCGTGTGGAGACGCTTATCATCGTGATAATTATCTTTATTGACTGATATCACCAGCTCTAGGGCAGCCCAAGGTAAAAATGATTACTGGTCTGGTACCACTTCAAAATTCCACTCCTTTTGACTAGAATGAATAAGATCATCAAGCATAAATACATCTTCAAATGTTGGATCGAAATATCGGACAAATCTAAACAACTGTCCAGATGATGAAGCCAACATCAGCCAATGGCGATATGATTCTGATGTCATTATGCATCCCTAACAGGTACTGAATTTTATAGCTGTATACACACCCTGTGCGTGTGGGTGTGGGTGTCTGTGCAAGAGAAAGTACTTGTTATGCATTTTCTGAGAAAGCAGAGCAGCCTCCCTGCAAACAACACTCTTGTCATTGTAAATGTCATTAGGTGTCACACATAATTCCCCCAAAAAAGGCTCCCCCACTCTCTCCGGCCTGATCAAGGCTGATGGCATGATTGATGGGGGTATAAAAATAACTTACGGCCAGAGCATGTAGCCACAATCTTCCAATCCCTCTAAATCCCCAAACACACACGCAGCCACAGACACACGTACACTCTCACACATCCACACACATCCCTTTTGGCCTTGTCCTGCCAAACGTCAGCTTGCAAAGACTGCTGGGAGACACAGGTCTGACTGACAGGCAGTCATTTTTCTCTCAGAGGAGAGTCAAGGTTACTTTCCGTTTTCTCTGCTACAAACGATACGCACTCCAATATATAAAAGCCCCTGCACGTCTCTGCAATCATATCGTCAGCCCTTTATTGGTGTTTACAGTAGAAGGGCTGCCGAAAGTGAGGCGGTGAAGTACGCTGCATAATTTAGTTCATGTCAAATGTATGTTTGCGGTGAAGAAGGTGTTTCACAGAGTCACCCCGGTGAAGCATTAGATCAGATAAGGTTCACCATAAAAATCATAAAAACCCCTATTAAATCATAACCCTCTCTCAATCGTTTTTGTGTGCTTTGAGTCCGAGTGGTGCCACAAGTGGTTTGTTTTTTGTGTCAAAGGCGGCACTTTGAGCCAAACAACTTCAATTATTTTCCTCTCAGAAACAGATTTTCTGAGATTGCTCTCAGCCATAATCATTCGGATAATAACCTTACAGCTTAATAACTTTCACAAACAATATCAACAACTTTGGAGCAATTTAGATGTCTGTGGAAAATTGCTTTTGTTGTTGTTGTTGTTGTTGTTTTTAATACATCGCAAGGAGTGTTTTCTAATAAGGCTTTGCACTAATTTTTAAACTGGGTAAAATGACTGTCCACACTGAAAACAAAGCGAGAGATGCATCGATATGGGAATTGTTGGCCACCAGGATTAGCATGCTAGATAAAATCTGTATTTCTTCATACAAGTATTCTGCTCTACATTTAAGGATGGCTGGCAGTTATGACTTTAAAAAGGTTTACTGCAGCATGTGCACATGACAATATTTCAAAATTATGATGGAATAAATTTGTATTCCGTATTTGAACTGGCACATCCCACCTATTTACATTTATGGGGACTCATGGATTAGTTGTGTGGGAGCTAACCCAAATTATGGTAAATTCAGAGCAAGGAAAAGCCTTCGAAAGACTAAGCCATGATAGCAGCTCAATTTCAACTCAGCTTCATTCTATTTACAGTCACTCAACTTTGTGCTCTCAGATAGCCTCTAAATGGGGGTCCTTATAAACTCACCAAAGAGGTTTTAAGGAGTGTGATCACTGACTAAAAAATATTAATGGGAAAGCTAATAATGCCAAACATGGTGTCCCACCCTTCAAGAAAAAGAGCCATTCGTCCTCTTTCTGGTTACACAGCAAGTGGGGACAGGTTGATGATATTGATAAAGGGATGATGATATACTGAAGATACAGCAGGCAAAACCCCTCCTTGCTGTGAAGATCTGCACGCTCAGTAGAAGAACAAATCAAAAAAATATTTTTGTGTGGGTTATTAAGACACATGCTACAAACCATTCATGCAATTTTGGCAAGTTTTATCAGTGATTTCAAACGTTGTTGAGTTTTAATTTTACTCTCAGTTTCGAGTATTTTGGTCTCTCCCCTTTAACAGAGAGAGGAGCTCGGTCCCGAATGCCTAGAAAAATGCCCAGCGTGGTGCAAAGTTGGCCTCCAAATAAACCAATAGGGATAGTTTCCAGTAGGAACTTTGGCCTCACCAAGCCTGATTTGTGTCACTCCAACACCAGTCCCTCAACTTTTGCTCCCTCTATTGATGTTAATCACTATTATCTACACTTAAATCACCAGAGCACCAGACACATCGTCAGAACCAACCTGGCGTCCTGTGGTGTTGTCACTGTTTGTGTTCATAGCCTCCTTGCTAAGCTAACGCTAACTTAGCCAATTCCGCCACAGATCTAAGTAATACAGAATAAGTTTAATCTCGCCTTACTGTCTTTTCAGTACCAGCTGCTGGATTTCATTCCTTCAAATATAAAACAATATTATCATCTAAACTTGTGATTCAAACCTGTTCTGCTGTTAGATGGTTCTGTTACCATGCTAGCTAAATGGTAACCAGATGCTCTCTACTGTGCTGTTTAATGATCATTTATGAGATTTTTTTAATGTTTCCGTGAAAACTGTTCACTGGGCTTCACCCATTTAATGACCATGTCAAGTTTTCTATGATTTTGACTCTTTCTGATATTTTCTGATTTTTAAATAAGGCAGAATGTGCCAGCAAAAAAACATCATAGATGCTTTGGGGCCACTTACGACGCCCATTCCTCAACCGCAACCAAGCTTGGTAATTACAGCTGTGATAGTTAGAGACACTTTGAAGGTATTAAAAAGGGACCACCCAAACCCACAACAAATACATAATCAAATACCTCTTTGGAATATCAGTCAAACTAAACACTTGTTTGATGCCAATACTTTTTTCAAAGCAATTATCCCCCAACACCGATACAAACTTGACCTCATTGTTCATCTTTAAAGAGCAATTATCACCTACACTTGGACATCCACATCCTGAGGCTTATTATTCAGGGCCTACACGGCAAACAAAGCACAATGATTGAGTTATTATTACGCTATATGAAGTAATTGAGGTATTATTAAGTCATTAAGTTATACATCACTCATACTATGGCCTTTGGGAGAAGCTGGTGCAGAGAGCTGAAATAAAGAGCCATCTTTCACCAGAAGAGGTTTTGATGATGAACAGCTCCACATTCGTTGGCGGAATACGGAGTGCTGTTTCCCACTCTTCTGAAAGAGTTGCAGGGTTTCCAGAGGGTCTTTTTTCATGTGCTCTAAAACCCGGGACACGAAATTCTTTGACGCTTCAATTTGCTCGTGGGGGCTGACAGGATCCCGGAGCCGTAAAGCACGTTTTAAACATCATGCCTCAATGGCTGAGTAACATAAATACTGCACACCTCTTGATCTCTCTCTTTTTACACCGCTCGCTCCTCGGGAGCATTAACTGTAAGTAAAGCCTTGAGTGAGCGGCCCTGCGTTTAAGCGGCCATCCTACTCCCGCTCGCTCTCTGTCTCTCTCTCTACGGAAGCTCATTTGATGTGGAGCTCCAAAACTTCCAAAGCTGAGAAGGCAAATCTCCTTCTGCCTGCAAATCCCCTGTGTCCCTTCCATGCCTTCCTTTTCTGAAGTAGTCCCTGTGGGCTATTTATTTATATTTTCCTTGAAATCCTATTAGAGCCTTTATTATAGGGAGCAGCAAACAGAACACAATCCCGCACTTTAATGTATATTGATCTGGCTTTATGGCTCCCGCTATAAATATGAGCAGCGTTTCTGCATGACACTCATTCATATTTCAGCCCAGTCGCTCACCAGTCGACGTTATCAACATGAGCCAAGTGAAAAATGAGAGGGGCTCGGTGTGCGAACTGCACTCCACTTCAGACAAAAGTTCATCGCAACCGTCGATGAGTGCCGCGTTCTCCGGCTCACCAAAAGTTTAATTAATTAAAAGACCAGTGGAAATATTGACATTTCCCTCAGATGGCACCCGAATTAGCAGAACCCGGGCTGTTATTGTCGTCACGGAGCAGCCAGCCCTTTAATTAGTTTCATATTTGTCGTGGCAACCCAAGGTTCTGTTTGTTGTTAATTCACTACGTGATTGCGCAGCGGTCAGCGGTGTTGCCATGGTTCTCTAATTACAGCGCGCCCTTCGAATTTCAATTATCGTTCACAATCAGCCCATGTGGGAAAGATAAGGCGGTGTCCCCCACTGAGTCCAAGCCAACCCTTGCGCTCGTGTCCGTATGTTCAATCCTGTGATTTCATTACGTCTCAGATCGTCATATTACGAACATCAAAGTCTTCGGGTGCTCTTCGAAAGCGTGGTTTTGGCTTGGACTGAAATGCTATATCGCATATAGAATACCTCATTTCTTATTAATGTCTCATATGTAGGGCAATCTAAATGAATTCCCCTTTTTCTCCACTTACCAGAAATTAATTCAAGCGAATCAGGATGTAATATTAAACACTCTGTTTGATTTATGCTCTGCATGAATATAAAGTACATCGCATTTACTTGCTTGTTAATATATGAATTGAATTAACCTACAAAAATCTCCTGTAGGGTCAAATACTAGAACTTGTCCAAGTGATTTAAAACCACCCGTTGTGTTCCTCTTTGCACAGACTGCACAGCTGCTGCATGAGATGAGAGAAAGCGGGCGTAAAGTGAATAATGCTGGCCCAGGTTCACTCGCTACCCACCATGCCAAGCATTTTGGGGTGAGTCCATGCATGGGCACCTCTGGATCTGCCTGTGGCTCACATCAATTTTCTCGACGTCTGCGTGGCCAAACATCCAGAGTTGAGATATATCCGTGGCAATTCCACGCCCTCCGCCGAATCTATTTGTAACACACTGTGTGAAGCTGTCAGATTGTAACAAAGAGGACGTTTTGAGGACAGTTTGAGATTTTAGCGGTTTAACCCCCAGGATGGAGATGAACTTGGACGAAAAAATTCGTCTCTTGCATCTGCCACAACAACAGCAAAAAAGAAAATGTTCCATGGCCCTCAATGCCAGTGCAGGGTTCAGGTAAGCCTAGCAGCCTAAATATCCAGCCAACAGCGACCCAGTGATTGGAAACAAACTGATGAAAAGATGGAAAACCACTAACTCTTATTTCCTTTTTCTCTCTTTATACTGTCTTTGTGTTGCTGTATGTCAGGTTTATCTTACTATACAATGTACAGCACAAAAATAAATAGATAGATAGATAGATGTGAGGCCTACCACATAACATATGCCATGATAAGGTTCCCTGACAGATTATGTTGAGTGTCACAGTGCCATTATGGGCAGATGTCTTGATGTTTGATGTCCTGACATGCTATTGTTTGCTAAGGCTTTTAGTTATCTATTATGACATCAAACGTTATGACATCTGTCATACCTAACAGTAATGTTATGGCAATGTAGCAGGCTTCAAATAAAAGATTACCAAGCTAACTTTCATGTGGTGCAACAGTGGATGCTAATCATCTTCTTCCACAAGGAAGAAGTAAACTGAAGTCAGAAGTAAACTGGCTGAAATTATTTTTTAAGGTATGAGGTTTGTTATTATTGTTAGACCGTATGCAGCAGATAAATACAGATGATGCAAAAAACTCTCTCAGATCCCGTATCATGAAATGCGAAAACGGGAGCTGAGATCAGACATCAGAATGCAATGAAATGAGTTGCAAAAATGTGAGTGCAAGGAAAAGTCACTCGCTTGATGTTGGACCCAAACGCAGTGCAGGAATCCGCTTGCGCTGTATAAGGGTTTATATTGCACGCAAACGGACTTCCTGGATGCGGATGCACGTGAAACTATGTGTGTGAGAAGTGAACTGTATTCATGAACTGTGAGGGTTTAGGCGGGGATCGAACCCCCAACCTATGCGGCAGCACACGTGAGGCCAGTCAGGATGAGGTTTAGTGGGTGAGAGGGAGAAACGGCGGGAAAAACAAACAAAGGGAACGCCAGGGCAGCATATTCAAACAAAAGGAAAAGCTTATATCCGAACAGAAATAAACGGTAGAGGGTTTAACCGAAAGGGGAATTCTTGGTAACTGCGTGCAGAGTGACACATGCTGTCAAATCTGCACAGTTGTTTAAATATTCTTTAAATACTTATTTATTTGTTTGTGTGTTTGTTTATTTATTTATTTTTACTTTGCTCTTGTTCTCTCTTTTCTTGTTCTCTCTAGTACCGTACCGGCTACCCCTCTACAAAGGTGTAGCAACGGTGTTTGTGTGGTAGGGGCTTATATTGCTGACGCCCCAGGTGCTGCTCGTTGGCCTGATCAGCCTGGGGCATTCTGGGGTTTGGAGTTCCTGGCTGTAGTTCCCCCAGAACGGCGCCGCTGCTGCCGCCCTCTGCGAGCTGCAGGCTGTACAGCCCGGACCCTTACACTTGAGGTCAGTCGTTAGCCTCTAGCCTAGCATGGAGTCTAAACTGCTTCCTATATTCATTGCCTAGGGTGCCAAGCTATTCTAATGTCTTTGGCCTGGTACTCCAGGCCAAAAGGCTCTGCAGTTTCTCAGCTACTTGTGATTGTGGGAATGTCTTTACCAAATTCCTGCAGAGTTTGAAGCTCGTAGTTAAAGGCTCGAGTGTATAAGACATGTATGAGACAAGTGACTTATGGATGTAAAACAGCATTAAGCACTGTTTATTGCCAAGCTTAGAGAAGCCGTTGTGCAAATTCAACTGATTTTCCTATGTTAGATTTGCTTCACTTGATAAAGTCTTATTAAAGGTGAAGGCATTGTTATTCTACTAAAGGGGTTTACTTAAGATTTCAAAAATGATTACTTTTTAAAGAATTTATCTTCAGAAAACATAAAGTGCTGTATACCAAACCACCACAAACCTTCATAATAATAGTTATAATTATTTAAAATACCGCAATATGAACTTTACTAGTCAGTACGTTTTTTGCTGTTTCTGGGCGTAGCTAATATCTGTTATCATTGTTAGTAAAAAAAATAATTATATGCTTAACAACACATCATTATCAAGAGACACATTAATGGTTAATACTACTAGATTACAGGACAGTAACATTTTGTAGGAACCATAAATATATACTATACTATAATTACTACCATATAATTATCCTAGGAAGTACTTATAATATAATGTAATCTAAAGTAATTGTACTACAATTATTATAGTGTATATGGTATACACTTATATCTATTTACTCTCAAATACAAGCAGAAAAATGGCTTACATTCTTGTTTAAATTTAAAATCTGCTTTTCCTCTTAATAAAACATAAAGAATACCCTTATAGTGACTTTGGGATTCAGATAGTGATGTTTGAGTATCTGTGCACATCCATAATCTGGATTATCATCAAGTGGCAGCTCACTTTAGTAGTACATTGCTAGGTCTTCTTGCCAGGATCCAGGTTTAAGCCCTATTCACATCATATGTTCTCCTTACAAGTCCTGTTAGAAGGGAAAGGTGGTAAAGATGCTCCATCTATTATTGCTAAGCAACGCAGCAGCCAATCAGCCATCTACAGGGCGGTGGCAGAAAAGAATGTTTAGAGTTCTCTTCTGAATACACTGGGGCCTGAATACAGTGCAGTACGCCTGCCTCTGTAGTTGAAAAGATGTGATGTAGGCAGCATTCACATCAGTACAGAAGCCTCCGCTGGGCATCCAAGTGAGACGGGACCTGCTACATTACTAGCTGATCTCTAATCTCTATGCAACTCCACTAAGCTTCTAAAAAGAAGCATGCTTTAACCATGTGCTTAAAAAAACACCTTGGCAAATCCACCACTCCAAGACACTTCTTTTTCCACTCACTGGGGTGAGCTACATGAAAGGTAAAGGCCTAGGCTCAGTTTTCACACAGCTGACGTAACACTCTAGACCTTTTTGTAGGTCTGTGATACTAACCATCAAAACTGGCTCCTACAAAGGGGAAAAAATGAAAAACAGAACCATAAGAGGCAATGAGAGGGGCCCAAGCACTCCTCTCTCTGAGGACTATATTAGTTTTCAAATATTGCTTCTCTAAAGAAGCACTTGACCAAGTTTGAAATCGATTATCCAGCATTAACAGCATTTCCCCTACAAAAATATATGCACGTACAACTTGGACAACTCATCTAGCTTGGACGCGATACAGACATGAGGATATAACTGTCTAATTAACGTTAGAATTTAGTTTAATATGTCCTTAATTTTGGGCAAATAATCTATATTTCATATTTTCAAATTTATAGACAGCAGAGTGTGTTGCATAGACAAGCTGGTTTGGGTCAAAGGAGCAACTAAGTCTTCTGCCACAGTAGGCCTCATCAAATTTCAGTACTTCTGCAATCTGAGATTTGAGTTTTAGTTTTCATCAAAAAAAAAAAAAATAGCACTCCTCAAAAAGGGCTAATAATACAAATTTTAATATGTGCAAATATTTGTTGTCCAACTCTAAACTATAAATCATTTTGTCAATTCTTTGAATATATCTGCAGTCTAACATACTTTAAATACAATGAAAGGGCAAAGGGCATATATTTAGTTATGTCAAAAATATGAAGAATATGATATGACATTTTGTTCAGAAAGTGGCAATAGAAATGACCTGGCTACCAATAAACTCATACATTGAACTACACTTCTCAAATGTGTATAGAATGCATAACTGTAGCATTTATAGTACTGCGTATACATTTGTAACGTGTCTTACAGATGGGTAAGTAAAAACATACCTGATGCTCATTTGTCACGTCATTCATCACAATATTGATAAAATTGTCTATTTTCTGTGCGATGATGCTTCACAGTTGCCCAGGAATTTGATGTCATCATATAAACACAACAACTTAAGTGGCTGTTAAAGCTCAACAACCCAGTTTGGACAACATCTTGGGGAAACAGACTTTCATAGATCATTTAAACATCAGCAGATATGATGTAAAATCAGCCTTAGATATTTAATATTTTATGTATTTACTGTATTCCAGAAAAGTCTAATGTTTGTGATGCTGGGCTACTATGCTAAAATATCTGCATTCATAATTTTACAGCATTTGTGACGCTCGGTAAAGCATATTGCACTTCGTTTTGATAGTAACCTAGTCACAGTTTCTACATTTTCCAAATGTTTATGTATCAGCCTCAGTATTGACAGATAAGTACATGAAAAATATTGGCATCTGGAATCTCCAACTCAATATCTATATTCCAAAATGCTCCCAATAAGCAGTATAGCACTTATATCTCATCTTCATTAACTAGTAGGAGGCATATCTAGCACCTGTTCGTGAGCTGCAAAGTCAATTCAAAGATAAAGAAGGAAAAACATCAGGTCCCAGCACTGCAGTGCATATTCATTTAACAAGAAAATATGCTTTTATGCAATGCCTAGAATTCATGAGGGCACAGCAAAGGCTCTGAAAGACCATTCACAGCAAATTGCGCAGACTACTGATCAAACAAACCATTTGAGCTTTGTGGTCGGAAAGCCATATTTCATCGAGACAGAGAGCCATTGGTGTTTATTTTTTTTAATAATAATTGTGTTTTAGACTTCAGAGATCATTTCAAACATATGACTTTTGTTGCCAAGTAGTTGAACTGTATATACTGTCAAGGATGTTTGCCAAAAACTTCAAATTGGCACCAGAGACCAACGGTGAAAATAAAAATCAACCTAGCATGGAAATGCAGTAATTCACCCACTACTGTAAGCTGCCAAGACCTTGTTTATAGCGGCTAATGTTCGTCAAACTTTTTTTGGGTCCTGGTTTCTGTCATGGTTTCATCTTTTTGGAGATCCCTTTTTTTGTGGTGCTGCTTTGTGATGTCTGTTGTCAAAAGTGCTGTATAATAAAGCATTGACTTGACATTTCAGAAGCTTTAATGGTTCATTCTGTTGTTCCATTGCTTTTCTTCTTACATTCACCAGTTCTGTCCTCTTAAAAAAGCCAACAGCACACCTTTCGTGTTTGCAGTGTTGTATTATAATCCATGTTTTCTTTTTCTAACACATCTGTTGTAGGAGTGCAAGGACCAATCGATAGGTAATTCCATTGATTTCTTGAAAGGGCAAGTGCCAAGTGGCAAAAAGAGCACTGGCAGATCCCAAAACATGCCAAAGATCAGAAATATGACAATGCTATAGCAGAGCTGGAAACAGATACCACTATCCAAGTCCTAGAGAGCCCTAAGAAGATATGGTGGCACCCATATCTATATACCGTATAGTACACAGACATTTGGGCATCTGGTGTCTAATTAAATGAGGGAGTTAGCACATCCTCAATGGAGAACGTCCACACATTTTAGTGCACAATTACTGTGTATCTGCTGAATTTAACATATTTGTAACAAAAGTACAAAATAAAGTTCCCTAATTCATATCTTATCAAAATCCACTGATGATTAGGGGTGTTAAAACTTTCACATACAAATGCATCTAAGTGAACATTTGTGTACTACAGTTAACTAATGTTAAACAACTTCAAACAATTGCCAGTCTACCTCATGGAACTGTCTACTAAACCGTCACTCATAGCCTTTAATTCAAATATCTAAGTTCTGTCTTAATTGTACCCATGTATGTTGGCCAAAGACTGTCAGAACTTGCATGCTCCCTCAGATCACGGTCCAAAACATGAGTCAAAACTTTTACTAAAAAAAAAATGTCCATATTATACAGTGGTGGTCCCAATAGTTCCTCCTGGAAATCCACCTTAAGTTTCATCTCCAACTCCGGAAAGGAATATTTAGATGAATCCACCTTAACCTGGGCCCAATAGGGCGGGATCTGATCTCCATCCAGAAAGATGGCTGGTGACCAGTGAATCAGAAATTTGTATCTCTCAGTCATGCCAGCATGTTCTCCAAACCGGTTGTTGTTGTA
This sequence comes from Prochilodus magdalenae, assembly GCA_024036415.1. Classification (NCBI taxonomy): domain Eukaryota; kingdom Metazoa; phylum Chordata; class Actinopteri; order Characiformes; family Prochilodontidae; genus Prochilodus; species Prochilodus magdalenae. The sequence goes on from JAMWET010001835.1 coordinate 50,901, forward strand.
TTGCTTGAGCATTGTGAATACAGACTGGGTAAATGTCTATTGTTTGCCAAATGGCTTTAGGCATAGAGAAAATTAATATGGAATTAGAAAGGCCTTAGATGCAGTAGAGTTTACCATACCCTAAAAACAGTTTAAAATATAATGGGACTCCGCCTAGAAAGGTGTGGTGCTCAAAACCAAGCCTCAAATCAGATTCACATTAAGACGGTCAGGTCTTAATGATAATGGAGATGCTTAAAAGTCGCCTGCCTGAACGTGGGCTGGCTCAAACATTGCAAACTCGCAGACTACAGTAGCTTCCCTGATAAAAGTCATTCCAATCAAGTGAATAAATGTAGTTGCCATGACAACGATAAAGCATTGCTCCAAGGTCATTATTCATCCAAAGCCAGAACAGAATATCCTATTTTAGAGGCCTTTGCACATATGTGTTATTGTCAATGTCAAAGCTATTAGGACTTAGAGATTTACTATTAATCACTGTGGCCATAAAGTTCTGACCTGTCAGACATATGACCTGCTCCACTGACCACAGAGGCATCAATCACTGCAACAATGACTGTCATACCTGTCAATTTCTAACACTACATTAGTGCCTCCAGGATATATTGGATAAACACACGTGTTGTGCTGTGCAAAGAATTAGGCCACAGCTGTAAGCAGCTGACCTTATACTTAGCGAATCCTGAGCATTTTTCTCTCCCAATAAGTCAATATTTAGCCAGCATGTAAGACTGCGCTTCAAATTAAAGGTTCTTTGAAGCAATGCCATTGAAGAATCTCTTTTAGATCCCTAAAAAACCTTTCCATGGATGGTTCTTGCAATGGAAAGTTGGCATACAATGGACCCAGGACAAAAAGGTATTACCTAGAACTTAATAGTACTTAATCAGGATACTTGCCTGCACTTATGACTAATGTACTGAAAAATTTAAAAAATATTTCTGTAGAACTAATTGTACTTCACTGTATTATTTTGAGAAGCACAAAGATTCATTTAGGTACTTAGGTACATAAAGTACATTTCTAGTACATTAAAATTTGCAAATTAGTATGTGTATATACTCAAAGATTTATATACTAAGTATACTCAGTATACTTGCGTGAGGTACATTACTAAGGTACGATGCAATAATGTGTTTGAAATGTACTTGCTGATATTACAGTACATTTTTAGTCCATTATAATATACTTAATTTTGACCTGGGAAAAACTGCATATATGATCATTGTTGAATAAGCAGAGTTTCTTACTATAGAACTAACATATGCTAAACCTCAAACACTCTTGATCCGCCTTTAAATACTAATCCCTTATATACTAATTTGCAGAAGTGGTCAGTAAAACAAGCAGATTCCAAAATCCTGAATTGTCCCAAATTTTGAGATACACCAGCTCACATTCCAGCCCAGTGGACAACAACGAAGCAACAGCAGTGGTGGCCTATACGTGCAGATGTGTAGGCTGTGAAGTGGATGTCACCACCTCTCATACACTTGACAAGGAAGTTAGTGGAAAAGATGTTTATCTTAAGCGAGACTGAACTTGACTTCTTATTTGCCATCTTCTTAAGCTAACGTTCCATTCTACCTTATATGCTACAGCTTGCACATGTACTGGCAGAGTGTGCAGAATCGTACTTTCCCAGCTGTGAAGGTCTGTCAACGGCCATGGTTGATTTTCATCTTTAAATGAGACTAATGTTGCCTTTCTATCTGCCAGATTACTTGAATATTCTATTCCGCCTTAAATGCTACAGCTTTCTCATGCACTAGAATGGTACTATAGCACCATTTAAGGTAGAATGTAAAATTTAAAACAAGCTGGCAAACATGAAGCCAACTTCAGCTCCCACAGTGAGATCCTGAACAGCTTAATGCATAGCTCGCTCTGCACATTCCACTCCACACAGTTTCTCAAGCCTTGGACAACACAAGGCTTCATATAATGAAATAAAGGGAGAAAAGGGACACTTCCACCTTTACTACAACCCCAACCTGTAAGTAGCAGCCATGCTGTGCGAAGCGTTAACATCTTAAACTGAAAGCTCATCATAATGAACTAACAACTTTAACTGGCTTTGTGCTGATGTCGAGGTTCATTTTATTCATGCCTGTGCCAGCTTTGACATTATGATTCTGTGAAGTCTGAGTCACCATCACAGTACGCCAGCGAATCAGAGCAGAGCTCAATGAATCATTCCTGAGCTCATCAAACGAGGCAAAATGACATGGTTATATATGGGCAAATAAAAAGGGTCAAATTAAACCACATCTGGGCATATTTCATCCTGACCAAAATCACATACCTAATAAATTCATTCTATGGCGCCTTTGAAGAAACATTTATGTAAATGAGAATATGAACAACCTTCAAGAACCGCCATAATAGCATATCTTCAATAACCCGCAATATGCCAATCAGAGATGCAGTGATTTGAGCCGATACCCAGCACTTTATCTACTTATGAATATAGAAGTGTGTAAAACTGAAACTACGTCTACCCAAACTAGCATTATGGAGAAACGTAATAATTTCTTGTTTAGGTTATGAATTGAATGCAGTAAAATAAATAAACTATAAATATTATAGCACAGATTTGTTTAATTTCGATATACTTCAGCATCCCTAATACCAATCACTGTTTGCCTGTTCTTAGAACCGTACATCCAGGGCAGGAACCATTTAGAAGCCTTTATTATATAAAGATATATGCGTCAGAATCTCATGTAGATCTTTCTACTTTTCAGACTTCTACCTCTATATCCCTTCAGATTCTTTTCTGACAGTTACTCCAGTGAAGGTGGGCTTGCCAGAGGAGGCTGCCATGCTTTCCCTACATCAAAGCCGGAGCCATCAGAGGGAGTTTGGGATCCCATGGGAGAGGCGGTGTGCGTGCAAGTGGAAATGAAAAGGAGTGACAGTTGTTACGGCGAACTGAAGCCACTTGAACTTAAGGCCACAGCCCCAAACCTGAGCCTAAGATATATGAACAGAACAATTCCCTATCAAAATAATAAGATCTGCAACGTTCAGTATGTGGGTCATGAAGTAGGTACCTCATCAAGATGCAAAGCTAAACAAAGGTTTTTGGGAGTTTTCAGGCTGTACATTAGCATCTTCGATTCTAAGTAGGTCAATACATATAAGGTATGCATAATGCTTACATAGCATAAGAAATACATGACCTTTCATGAACAGCCATTAAAATGAGCAACGCTCCGACGGGATGCGATTTGTGTCAGCCAGCGGTTATCTGTATGAATGGTTGGTCAATGAGAGATTTCGTGTCATGGTTTAAAGCTCTTTTATGGGGTCACGGATTGCATTTCAAATGGAGTAGCCTATTAACACCAAAGCTAGCTATCAAGCATTATCTTGCTAAGGCAAATGCATAGCTCATTCATCAAGGAGCTCACTGCATGGCCAGGGAGGGGTCTCTGTGCTAGGAACTGCATTATTCTCAGTAACCAGCACGCTTTGCCATCTACCATCACTACTTACTACCATGGAATATACAGAACAAAAGGCTGGGTTTAATTGGATTTTACACATTTGCATCCGAAGGACAGTCAGCAATATTAGGACAGATAAAGATAATGCATGAAAAGGTGAATTATGGCAGTTATCCAACAACCTCCAGCAACAAACGGCCTCAGATTCAATGAGAATATAAAGTAGAGATGCTACAGTGTATTTATTTATTTTTTTTATTGTTTGCTTGTTTGTTTGTTTGTTTGGAGAGGTGATTACAATCAATCCACTATATGACTTCAGTGAATGAATATGTATAAAACTATCCGTATGAACATTCACTGGAAGCACATTATGCTATGTAACTATACCTCAATCCTGTGTTTTTCGTTATTTTGACAGTACACCGCAACAGCAATTAAACAGTACAGAATAACCGTACTGCGGCTATTTTTACCATGCTGCATTTCAATGCGATGGGAGTGACTTGTTTTGATTCAAGGGAGGAAACAGAACCAGGCTCAATTAGCGCAAGATATGGAGCTCATTGTCAACCATTCTGTGCACTAGAAAGAAAGCGCTTCTCTGACCCTTCCTGGACTGATTCGCTGGACAGAATTCATTAGGGATCAGGGGCTTTTATGTCTCCTGAAAGGGGGTCCATGACCACATCAGAATTATATTAGAACCAGCTCTTATTTCCTGCCGATTTCTCTGATACTTCAAACTGATATTGCGATACACACTATATACCATCATACTGGCTACTGTAATAACATGTCAGTATTTTAATATTTGTAAACATACTGGGCTGAAAGATTTGTCTAAAATATATAACTACATTTTTCTCATCATAACCGTCACTGCAATTTGGCCAAGGAGAGCAGCACACTCATATTATCAGGCTGGAGGCTTGAGTGCTGGATGTAGTGTGCAGGACTGCCGGTTCTTTCTTATAAATTAAAATTGCAGCTCCTGCCGTTTGAAAATTGCATTTTGCATTCAGATTGTGATTAATCATTCAGCCCTACTACGGAAATAAGTGTTACATCTCTCTATAATTACGGCTCACCAATATGACAGTATTTCATTGCTGTATGAAGAAAAACTCCAAGTGAAAAACCCCAAACGGTGCATTTTACGGGTGTAATGAAAGGCACACTTAGCCCAGGCTTTGTTTCAGTCTCCAAAACTGGGTCCACACCTCGATACTCTGTTGGTATTTTCAGCAAAATCTGAATGAAGGATAATCATGTTGTTGCACAGTTTTCCAAGAATACTAGAGGCAGGAGGAGTGCTGGAGCGAGGTGTTGATTGGTGCTAAGTGTTTACAGATGTTGGTGTTTACCTTATATAGTTTATTAGATGCATTGTCAGATCTCTACAGTGCACACTGTTATAGTGTTATAGCGATATCACAATGCACTGATGCATTCTAACAAGTCCAGTAAATTTACAGCAGAGCCAAAAAATGACTGTCTGTGAAAGTTTATGTAAAGAAATCTATATGCCACTTCATATTGTGTCAATCAGTGTGATTCACACAATATGAAGGACAGCTGGCGTGCTGAAATGTCACATCACGTCATTATATGTGTATATGATATATTTCAATGGAGTGTAGTGTCCAAACCATAAAGTAAAATCATCTGTACTCAAAGTTTTCAACACTACTTCTTACTAGAACACTATGTTCCGCCTTTTCCGACATTCGGAAAATTAAATGTCTTGTGTCAAGTATTGTGATGTAACATTTTCGCCATATCGTCCACCTTGATCCCTGCCATTGATCCTGGTATAAACATTTATCTGCATCTATATCATCATTGGCAATATGTACATGAAAAACATTGGCCACAGGCCCACACTGCCCATATCTGTGCATCTCTAATTGTACTCACAGTGAGGAAAATTAATAAAGAGCTCAGTTCTGACTCTTCCTGGACACCACTAGACAGAACCCATTAGAGATCAAGGCACATTAGCCTCCAAAACGTGGGGATGAGGAATATCCCCTGGAAGATGAGTGCAAGGAAGCCAGTGTTAAACTGCTCTCAACTATCTAATTAGTGACCTTTGCTGGTGAAATGGCATCTTCCTCCACTGAAGCATCGTGAGAGGGGGGAGGGCGGAAGTGGGGGCCATACTTTTTTATCAATGGCTTAATTAATCAGTAATCTCTGACAATCCTCTTCCCTGTAATGCAAGACTCCTCCTTCTATGCCCTCTCTCCCTCTCTCCTTTTTCTTTTCTTCTGTCTCTTCTGCGCTGCATCATTCATTCCATACTCGCACATAAGGAGCCTCTCTGACTGGCACTGCAACGCACACAGACACGCCGGTTCCTCCAGCACAGGGAAAACTCTTGCTCCCTCTCCAGACCTGCTGCAGTTTCCCCGCGAGCCAAACGCCGCCGCCACATTTCAGTCAATCTGAGTGCCAGAAAAAAAGAAGGTTGGGGGGCGCGGGGGAGGGGGGCGGTGGACAGAAGCATGTCTCTTTCCTTTCCTGCCTCTGGCGCGAGACGCAGCCCCAGAGAGCAGGGCTGGAGAAAAGTTGAGCTGATAAGATTCACCTCTTCCTCTAGGTCTCTTTCTCTTTCCTTCTCTCTCTCTCTCCCTCTCTCTCTCTCTCTCTGTATCTCTCTCTCTCTCCCTCGCTCTCTTTCTCTCTGTATCTCTAACCGCATGCCCAATACGCACCAACACACCAGCACACAGACAGTCTCCCAGCGCTGCTGGTCGCCACGGATGAATATCAATACGCACCAGCCTTTTTTGTGTGGCCCAAGAAAGAAGGAAAGAAGGAGGGAAATAAAAGAAAGAAGAGGAGAAGGGGGTAAAAGCTTTTCGCCCTGCCTTACCTGCTGTTGAAGCTTAACGCAGGGAGCAGAAGAAGGACGTAAACGGCGCCGATGAATTTCATCGCTTTTGTCTCGCTCTCCTCCTCTTCTTCTTTTTTATTCGTTTCTCGAACGCTCGCTCTCTTTCTTCTCTCTCGGTCTCCTCTTTCTCCCCTCCACTCCTCTCCTCTCCTCTGCTCTGCTCTCCTCTGTCTCTCTTGCTCTGGCGCACACGCGCGGTAAACGCGAGCAGGCGCGCTGTGGCAGACAAGTCAGTTGCAGCTGGGAGAGCGGGGCGTGCGCGCGCGAGTGCGCGAGCGAGTGAGCGAGAGAGCGAGCGAGCGAGCGGGTGCGCGCGCGCGCTTGCGTGTCCGTCGCGCGAGAGGGAAAGTGCGAGACGGAGGGGCTCCTTTGGCTTTAAATAAGACCGGACGGGGAGATGGACAGATTTATTAATGGGTAGGAACAGGTGGGGGTGGGTTCGGTGGGGGTGCTGAGGATGCGCGAGGATGATTTGAGGTGGCGAAGTGATGTCAGCGCCAATACAGCCAGTGGCCTCGCGACTCGCCTTTTTTCTCTTACCAGTTCTTGGTGATGCCGCTTTTTTTTACCACGCGATATCAATCTGTCTGCGGCACTAATGGCACGGCTAACCTCCCACCCCTCAACACTCCACCCCCGGGGAAACTCCTGTAAGATTATCTGGGCACGAGCCACACAGGGGTCACTCTGCAAACACTAAATCAATCAGCACGCGCTCTGATGGGAGGTTCATTTGTTTGACATTTTATTTTCTGTTGCCTATCAGAGGTAATTGATGGGACGCTTCTGCAGTGCCCTTGCTCTTATTGTGCGATTAGGCCGGGAAAGGCGACGCTGGTGAAAGAAATAGTCATCACTTATACTCTTCCTCATGTCACTATTAGGCTACCTAAATGCACGCTCCTTAATCGCCACCCTGAACGTCACTGTGGTAGAGTAGATATCGGTACAGGCCTTATCGCTGTACCTGACTGACCCTACGGCCACAACTGAAGTGAATCGTGTTAGTGCCAGCATCACTGGCAGACGGTTGCATGACGCAGGAGACTGTTACAATGACTGCCCTTACTACCAACGTCAACGTCACCAAAGACTGCAATGGTGTTGGGCCAGACTGTCATGGAGTGATTCAGGATGGCCACGGGTCATCTTCAGTGACAAATCCCGCTTTTGTCTTGGTGGAGACAGCCAATAAAGTCACATGTCCAGAAGGCTTGTTGTCGTTCCACCTCCACCCCTACCACAATATCTGCAGAAACTGTGTGAGAATAGTCAAATTGCATGGGATGGATTTTGGCAGGACACCATTAGGAACTTCTACAACTCCATGTCAAGACGTCTAGTATGTTGCATTAGCAAACATGGCGGCCTGAAGCCATGGTAAGAGGGACTGCTTCTGTATGTGTAGCTCAATAAATATTGCCCATATCAGTCTAAATTCATTATCATGTATTGTCCTTGGTAACCTTTATCTTTCCTTGCTTCTGAGTACAGCTGTTCTTTTAAAGGTACCTTGACACTGTTTGTACCCTAATGAACCAGATCTTACCTGTACAATACCTTTTTCCTGAGAGTGTACATATCTCAAGAAGCCCCCCTTAAATACTGTAGCGTCAAAAGAAGAATGGGATGACATTGCACATAACACAGGCAATCCTCTTTTATGTTATGCACAAAGAGGAGAGTAAACAGCCGTACCTAGACACAGTTCAACAAACAATCGCATCATACCAACCAAACAACGACAGTGTCCTGTTTAACTGGGAGGGAGGCACATGCCGACCTGCCTTACTTTGCATGGCCACACTGCTAAAATGCTTAAAGCAGTGAAAAGAGCCATCCTGGTCACCCACTCGGCCGTAACAAAGTCTCATGGGGGTGCATTTTGGGCACCACAGACTCTCTGTGCCAACACAAGTCCCACTGGTTGCCACGGCAGCTGGCACCCCAAGTCCTCTCTTGGGGCTGTGCCCTTGGCACAGCAGTGTGTCCTGGCCCAGCGACCCACCCTCCCTTTCACCGGGACAGTCCAGGGCAAGCTGTTCCCTAAAGAACACGCCAGTCTGTCGCTGTACTATTGCACTGGTCACAGCAGTGCACATACGGGGCCAAGTCTATACAGCAGCACAGCCAGTAGAACCTCTGCTCCAACCCATTCAGCATCTTATCCCAAAGTACCCCACTCAAGCCACGTACCGCATCCAGCACCACTGTCCTCAACTCGTGCAGCATGGAGAACTGCCACACCTACCTTCCAGGCACCAGCTTCTTGCACATGCGGTAGAGCATGTCTTCATGCATGAGATGCATTCATGTGGAGCCATCTGCATGCTCAGGGGAGCTCCTTCTACTGCATGCTGTGGAATTCCTCACAGCTCCTTACAGCATGTTTAGTTCCTTCAGGGCAGGCGGCTTCACATGTGGGAAATGAAAGCCACACTGGCTGGACTCCCTGCCTCTGCCTCAGCTCCACCACTAGCTGCTGCAAACAGTTTTACTTGTCCCCTCTCTAAGCCCAGCATTTTCGAAGACTGCCCTGGCTACAGTGAGGAAACACAAACCGAGTCTGGATGCATCCGGTATAGGCATGGACAAATGCTCCTCACCATGATTGGGAGCTCCTCTCAGGTTTGATCACCTGCTGGTAATCAACTTGAGATTGATGGTTGTCACGTCCCAGTTGTCAGGCCTGCTGCTTTCAGTGCAAGGGAGCATGCTTGGACGTAGCAGTGACACCGACAAGATAGTGTCAGTAAGGGCAGTGAGTTGTTTCCCGTCTATACTGTACTCATCCCAAAGCATGTGATGACAGGCAATCCTCTGACAGGTGACAGGCAATCTTCTTGGGTCCTTCTCTCCATTGGCTGCCCCAACTGGGGCACAGCAATGTTCATTTCTGCTGCATTGTGCTGTGCTGAACATCATTGGTTTATCCATGCTGGAGGATGAGTTCTCCCCGCTCTGCTTTGACCTGGGGCAGCTCATAGCCTCACCAGTGTGAAATGCTGCACATGCCACTTAACCTCAGCAGTAGCAGCAGTTCAGGGAGTGCTCCATAGCAACTGTTTTTCTGAAACCCCCTCAAATGCCAGGTATGCCTGTTGAACTTCATTGCCAGCACGTCCCCCTTACCTTATACCATCTGCTTTTGCAAGACCACCTCTGATTGGCAATGCCACCAGCACCTGCAGTTGAGTCAGAGTTACAGTCACAGTTCAACTGTAATGTCAGGCGAGCTCTTGTAGATATGCAGTGTATAGCTCCCAGGTGCAAGTGGACTCAAGCCATCTCTGTCTCATCTGGCACCAGTCTGCCAGTGCCTTGCCTTGCCGGGCTGGTGTCTTCAACATCCTCATTTAGCTGGACTCTGGGGCAGGGCAGGCATAATGCTCACAACCACCTTCCTTCAAGTGACTTGCCATCAACCTTATTGGTGCATTCCTTTGCTTCCCAAGCTCAGCGGCTCCACCACACACTAACAGCAGTTCAGCAAAAAGAACCGGTTGATATTGCACATTCAGGCAAATGCTCTTTTATTGTTGAAGTCACTTTATAAAAAAATAGATAACTAGCCTAGACTTATCCTAACACGAAAACACAGGGAGGGGCTAACACAAGAGGACACCACACACACACAAAACACTTACACACTACATGAACCAAACAGCAACAACAACAACAGCACCAACACAACGACTGCATCCGTTTTAACTAGGAGAGTGGTGCATGCCGAGAGCTGCTTTGCATGGCCACACACCCTAAGCTCCCCATGGCAGCACAGAGCCTGTAGCAGATGCCACAATTTGTTCATAGGACCAATATAATGATCTAATTTATGTACACTGGCAGTCACAAAGACTCACATGCCCCCAGTACCAAAGCTTCCCCTCCAATGTAATGAATACTTCTTCAATACTAATTACAATATCAGCATAAACAACGAGCAACAACGAGCAACAACGAGCAACAGTCCTTTAAAGTCACTATTTATATGAATTTCCAATCGGTTCTAGTATTTGGTATGCACCACCACCAACCAACAAACCCCCTAAAGAGACGTTATTTTGCCTCACAACTCTCTGCATGTAGATCTCCACCCTGAATAGATTTTAATAATACATTTTAGAGCAAAATCTCCTCAGAACTGTTGCATCAGGCAGCATATTCATAACCATTTCATGTGATAACTTTCTATGAACACTTTTAGAAGTGGACGATCGGTTTTCCTCCACAGCGAGCAGTTCTAACTCTATAAGGGAGAATTTCACATCAAACACTCCGAGTGACTTTGTTTGTATCTTAACCATTTAATTATGCAGATATCCCCCTTTAATGTGAGTGGGCACTCAGGCTGGCACGGACTCCACCAGTTTGGGCAAAAGCCTCTGATGGCTGGCTTTAATTCATCTGAGAGTCATCTGAACATGAGCTTCTGTGGATGGAATAAGATTTAGAACAATCTGACCTTTTTCTACAAAGGCCATAACATGGTCAATGTCAAACATGCTTAAATTTGAGTAGCCACTTAAAAACTAGAATCTTAAATATTCCTTTGTCATTGCATAAAACTTTGTTTTGCTTCACAATGTCCACAGTTCTTAAAGTCTGTCATTTGTTGTGGGTTTTAATGAAAGAAAATCCTGGATTTTAAGCATGATCTCAGATTTGCAGTGAGGTTTACCCTGTTCACAGCAGCCATTTCTACATTTCTCAATATGCCAGATTATGTAATCAGTCTGTAAGATGTTTAGTTTAAGGCATCAACTACAACTACAACTGAATGCGAAGAAATAACAGTTGTTATGGTGTATCAGAGACTTCCATGTATCATGCTGCATGCTAATTAGCTAGCCCGGCTCAGCCTTTTTCATAATACCACTTTGTACCTTAAGAGGCGAGATAGTGAGTCACTCCAGTGTCCAGTCGTGTTGAGAAGCACGTCCACTTCTGGCAAGAAAACTAGGACAAGAAGAACAGCAACACAAGAGTTAACATTCCATTACTTTTCACCCCTGGAGACACTAAATGAATGAGGTTTGAGCTGAATTTGCAATGAATCTTCAGCAAGTTTGCATATTTCTGGGAAACCCTTACCCTAGAGCCAAACTAGAGATGGAGCCATTTAGCTTAATGCTTTACTTTAGAATAAAGGTGAAGACATCAAACAACAATAACATATGACCAACTGCTATGTGCGAATAAGCAAGGACAGGACGTACACAGACCACACCATTGGCAGACAGCTACATGAGAGGGCCCAACGAGGGACACTACTTCTGTATGTGTAGCTCAATGAATATTGCCCATATCATTATTTATTGCCCCTGGAAACCTTTATCTTCCTTCCCAATGGCATTGCAGTCTGACACTTCCAACTGGGTGCAGCTATTCTATTTGACTATAAGTGTATATTAGAGGTGGCGATATGGCAAATATATAACACTGTGATCCATCAAGAGTATATGTGGTGTATCAGGATATGCAGGGGTTGGACAATGAAACTGAAACACCTGTCATTTTAGTGTGGGAGGTCTCATGGCTAAATTGGACCAGCCTGGTGGCCAATCTTCATTAATTGCACATTGCACCAGTAAGAGCAGAGTGTGAAGGTTCAGTTAGCAGGTAAGAGCACAGTTCTGCTCAAAATACTGCAATGCACACAGCATTATGGGTGACATACCAGAGTTCAAAAGAGGACAAACTGTTGGTGCACGTCTTGCTGGCGCATCTGTGACAAAGACAGCAAGTCTTTGTGATATATCAAGAGCCACGGTATCCAGGGTAATGTCAGCATACCACCAAGAAGGACGAACCTCCACCAGCATCACGTAGTGACCTGGCCACTATCCTGCAAGAAGAATGGCTTAAAATCCCTCTGACCACTGTGCAGGACGCAGTATATGTCATTCCCAAGACGAACTGACGCTGTATTGGCCGCAAAAGGAGGCCCTACACCATACTAATAAATGATTGTGGTCTAAAACCAGGTGTTTCAGTTTCATTGTCCAACCCCTGTATATTGTTTCAGACATCTCATCGGCTAGAACTATTAAATGTAAGTTTTTAAGATTCATTCTCAAGAAACATCCATTCAGTTGAGTGTCTTCACTTTAGACTGGTACAGTACATATCTGTATTTATGAAAATGTGAAATTATCCAATTGATGCTCTTATTAGAATTTTAGACTCTATAAAATGCATTTCAGATGAAGACCTGCAAAGTTAAAGCTGCTGTTAGGATTTTGTGAATTATTGCTGACTAACTGTAATTTCAGTGCCGAGTCAACTTTGAAAGGTAATATTTAGTCGAGCTTTAAGATTAATCTGGATCTGTAAAAGCAACTCTAAACTTGCATTGGACTCTGATGTTCAATGTTCTTTAGTTATTTCAAGGTTCACTGTGATTTCATTAAACACAAAGTGAAACATAATCTAATTTTAAGCACGGCGAAGCAACACACTGAACAATAGAACACACAGAAATGCATCAAATCGCGATTAGGCTGGGACGCATGCATTAGCACACAAGCAAGTTTCCAAACAGCACCATTTCCAGCGAGGCGTTTCCCATTGATTTTGCCACGACATCCGTCCTCAGCTTTATAAAAGAGCAATTTTCCCTTTGTTAGTGGTCTCCCGGCTGTTGTAGAGAATGTCTGTTTCTGAATGCTTATGCATTGTTAATAGTGTTGCGAGATTCTTATTATGGTTGCACCCCCCTCTTCTTTTTTCCCCCTTGGGACATAGAACAAACCCAGAGTCAACAGATTAACAGATGCCTAAACATTGTGGAAGACCATTTTTTTTCGCAGTGCCCATCCCTCTTTCCTCCTGTCTCTCACCCACTCTTCTCCTCTACAAAGGGAATAAAAGATCTAGGGGGAAACTGGGTTCTTTTTGACACTAGAAGCTCACTGCCGTGTGATCAGGACGCTGAAAATGGAGGGAGAATATGTGTGAAGGGGAGATGGTGTAATAAACGAATGATGAATGGTTTCCATTATGGCCATTAACCGACTTTGGAGTCTATTCTCTCACCGTTCTGCTCCCGGGCCTGTAGGACTCTTGGCCTTCTGCTTCTATTTTTAAGCCAGATACTGGACGCATGGCCGCTTTGGGTGTGGTCGGAGACGAGGTCTGTTCCAGCCCATGGTGAGTGTCCTCTGCAGCCTAGCCTAATCTGTCTCAATCAAATCTTAAACCAACCAGAGAACAGGCTGCCTCACAGAGGCCAGGGAGGACATGAAATCACCATGAATCAACTTTCCGTGGAGGAGAAGTATACAGTACCTACACTCATAACAATGACAATGCCAAACAAAGGGTTCTCTGGAGAAACACCATAGAAGAGTGGCTCTCATGTTGCTGGAAAGCTGAAGTACCATTGGCCTAAAGTGTATACATGAAATAGAGTGGTGGTGCTACAGCACCAGGAGAACCTCTACGAAAGCAGAATTACCTTCAAGGGGATCTATAAGGAACTGTTTCTGTAGATGTGCTGGACGAGTGAAAGGAACAGTTCCCCATCTGAGGTAAATGTTATTAGCTCTGCTATTTAATTACTATTAAAAGAGTATAGAACATTTGAGCCCCAGCAGTGTACAGTGTGTGAAGATTTCATAATGAATGGACTAACAGAAATGATCCCAAACTGCCTGGGAAAAGTCTGGTTCCACTGACTTACATTAAAATTAATTTTTTTAATTGTATTTGGTCTCTCCTGTAAATTTGTCATTGTGGAGATACTTGTTTTTGTTTTTTTTGGACAGCAACGATATATACACTCATAATTTCTATGGTAATATATGTATAATTTTCTATTCAAGTTGACATGAACAAAACTAAGCCTGTACTTCCTGAGTACTGTGCTAAAAGATTAGATAGCTGGATAGTATTGTTTTCCAACACCATGCATGACGAATTTCCACCACCATGAAGCGTCAAGAGGTCACCACGTCAAGAAAGCAATCATTATTTTAGGGTTTGGGCAGTGTCTGAGCACTTAGGTATGTCGCTCTGCATATGAGTGTTTGCTAAATGCCATTAACATAAATGATGTAAACACCACATATGGTTGCCACATTGGTGTAGACGATATAATGGCTACGGCCAACAAGTACATTATTGCTGTCCTATAAAAAACAGGTATCTCCAAAATGATAACTTTACAGATGGTAATGGTAACTGTTTACCTTCAATATAAGTTCATTTAAAGCTGTGTTGTAGGATTGTTTGGTGCAGTCGTCATGACATTTGTACACAATGGAAAAGACAGCTGCTGAGTTTAAGCTATACAGAAAATTAAAAATTAGAGATGAAAAAAATGGAGATGTTTTTTTTTTTAACCAAGGCTGCAAAATCAGTAATAGCAGTGCATTAGAAACATACACTGGCTTCTTCAACAACATTTAATACATTAACACTTCATTCGTGATTCCTGCATGCTCGGCCGCGAGTGGCGACAGATCACCCTCAAGCACCAACCTTGTTTTCTTGGCCCTCCAATCACTGCTTAATAACCGTTTCTATATGCCATGCATTCAATCAAGTCCTCAGTTTGGCCAGAATGAACTATTCCAAGTGTGGAATGTGGTTTTCTATGCATTTCCAAACGCCAAACAGAAAATAATCCATCATGTATGGTTTGGTCTGTGGTGCTAACCTTACCATCAGCTGAACTCGCAAATTGAAGACTATGTCTGCTGTAAGGCTGCAGCAGTATACCAGTTATACGATGGCATGTAAACTGATGGGACATGTGCTTATTACCGATATTGACAGAAATGCAACTGAACTGAGTATCTCACCTGCCCTAGCAGACAATAAAAGGTGTACTGTCTCTTTAAAATTTACTCCATATGTTTCATTCCATTTCATGACAATGGAAAGGACAGCTGCTGAGTTTAAGCTATACAGAAAATTAAAGATTAGAGATGGAAGAAATGGAGATGTTTTTTTTTTTTTAACCAAGGCTGTAAAATTAGTAATAGCAGTGCATTAGAAACACACACTGGCTTCTTCAACAAATGATGCTAATAAATGCTTAAACAAGTCACATTATTTATTGTCATGCAATATCAGTCATTTACTGTTGCATTCAATTTACTTTCACACTGTTTTCCAAAAGGAAAGAAGTGGAAAAACCAACTCAGTGTAATTACAGCTGTTCTCCTGATTGTAACAGGGTGACAGCTCTCACTGAGGGGCTTTTCAGCAGGGTTTGTGAAACCTTTCCCTGCACACAGGTCATCAGGGCTGGACTCTCGGACAGTTTTAACTACGTGCTAAAACGCCGTGAGCATGCTTTGGTAACCCAAACCGTGTCAACAAGGACAAATGGTGGGGAAATCTGTGAAACGCAAAATTGCCTCCTGATTTATTCATGGTGTTTTGTGTTTGTTTCCAGAGATGCTTCATTTGCTCATCAGCTTTTGCCTCATGATCACTTCCTGAGAGGACACAGAGGCCGCAGTAAGACGCAGCTGTTTGTCATCTTCTCTCCCACTTTTGCAATGAAGTTATTTCAGGCTCATATTCTATAGTACTCATTTATTGTTTCCTCTGAGGTCCAATGTGTTATTTCTGTGGTATTATGGACCAATAATCATTTTAATTTCACATGAGATGTACATTTCCTTGTTGCTTAGAGTTAAAGGGGGTGCTTCTGTTACCTTGTCTTCAAAACTGACATGTGTAAATGAATTTATTTGGCATGAAGCATCTGGACTGATACACCGCTTATAACGTCAGCATGAATGAACAGGGCTACCCTGAGTAACCCAGAATTCCCACTGAGTTTATTTCTGTATATTAACAACATATTCACATTATACCTGGGATACATTATAGTGAACCTTAAAGTTAAACTTACAGTTAGCTTCAAACTTTTCAGGTGAGGCAACAAATAGCCTTAGATGGTTTAAGCAAACTACACTTATTAGGGTTTACAGTGCACTGCCTTAATGGTCAATTTGAGTAAGTGAGTAAGTGAGTGAGTGAGTAAGTATCTGAGTGAGTGAGTGAGTGAGTGAGTGATCATCTGAGTGAGTGAGTGAGTGACTAAGTGAGTGAGTGACTAAGTGAGTATCTGAGTGAGTGAGTGAGTGAGTGAGTGAGTAAGTATCTGAGTGAGTGAGTGAGTGAGTAAGTATCTGAGTGAGTGAGTGAGTGAGTGAGTGAGTGAGTGAGTGAGTGAGTGAGTGAGTATCTGAGTGAGTGAGTGAGTGATCATCTGAGTGAGTGATCATCTGAGTGAGTATCTGAGTGACTGAGTGAGTGAGTGACTAAGTGAGTGAGTGACTAAGTGAGTGAGTGAGTGAGTGAGTGAGTGAGTGAGTGACTAAGTGAGTGAGTGACTAAGTGCGTGAGTATCTGAGTGAGTGAGTGAGTGAGTGAGTGAGTGAGTGAGTGAGTGAGTGAGTGAGTGAGTGAGTGAGTGAGTGAGTGAGTGAGTGAGTATCTGAGTGAGTGAGTGAGTGAGTGAGTATCTGAGTGAGTGAGTGAGTGAGTGAGTGAGTGAGTATCTGAGTGAGTGAGTATCTGAGTGAGTGAGTATCTGAGTGAGTGAGTGAGTGAGTGAGTGTGTAAGTGCGTGAGTGAGTGAGTGAGTGAGTGAGTGAGTGTGTAAGTGCGTGAGTGAGTGAGTGAGTGAGTGAGTGAGTGAGTAAGTGCGTGAGTGCGTGAGTGAGTGAGTGAGTAAGTGCGTGAGTGCGTGAGTGAGTGAGTGAGTGAGTGCGTGAGTGAGTGAGTGAGTGAGTGCGTGAGTGCGTGAGTGAGTGAGTGAGTGAGTGAGTGAGTGAGTGAGTGAGTGAGTGAGTGAATGAATGTGTATGGCTCTACCACACTCCATGAACCAAAAGGATAAAGCAGTTATGAAGATGAGTGAGTAATGGGTAATGGGTATGGAATCTATTCTAGTAAAGCCCCAAAACTAATTTTTTAGATTAATTATGAGCTCTGAAAATGAGGATTATCTGTCCTTTTTAAGTACAAGTTAGTTTCAGGAAATTTTTAGTGTCTGATAATATATAAATTATATATATTATAATTATATATATTAAAGCTGATAATATATTAATGCTAAATCACCCAGAATGCTTAACAACTGAATGCAGTGCTGTTTTAAAGTGCTGAGTTATTTGGTGGCAATTTTAGACAATAGGTTGTTTAAATAAGTACCTACTGATTTGTAATAAAAAAACACATTTAGACAGTTATAGCTAAAAGTCCACTCCCAACAACGTATGATAATATCATATTGCTTCTCTATTTAACTTATTCACAATCTTGCTTTTATGACAGCTTCTGTACTTTTATGTATTTATTTATTTTTGCAATCAATTATTCTGTATAAAAATTTGATTTTACAAAAGTTTTAGAAGTCAGTTGTGTTTTTTGCTTTACATGTCGGGGTAATCCCAAACACGTTCAGTGATGTTGAGGTCTGGGTTCTGGGGTGGTCAGTTGATCACTTGTAGCTTCTTGTTTGATTTCCAAATGCTATTTTTGGACCTCTTTCTTTTTTTTAGTATTTTAACTTCTCCAGATTAAGGTCTTCTGGACAGTTACATGTTCTTTTAGACCCATAGCATTGAGTTGTTTTCTCACAGTTGAAGGAGGGGCAGAAACACCTGCGGATGTTTACTAGTGGTGCTTTGCAGGGTTGTTAGACGTCCCATGTTGTCATATGGACTGTTTTAAATCCGACATCCTGTGGTGAACATGCACTTGACTAGACACCAGATGAACAAAGCGGGCTCTCTTTGCACAGCAGTGACCACATTGTAAAAAGAAGCTGGCGTAGGGGCTTGTGTTGTCATGTCGTGGTTCTACTGTGATATTTCTAAACCAGACAGCACCAGCACAAAAAACAAGCTGCCTTTTCCCACTGCTCCGATGTCCGAAGTATCAGCAAGAGAACATAATACATTCAGGAGATGTAAGTGACAGGGCACTTATGCTGCGCTTTCTCACACTGAAGGCTCCTGAGTCAAAATTCCTCTGACCTCTCAGGGTTCAAGGTCCACCTCTCGGCCCAAAAATGTCAGAATTCATCTGACATGGGCAAAATTTAAGCTCACTCACAGCAATAAAAAGATGACATCCGAAACCGGACACATCCTGAGGGGGAGAGAGCTCTGCGCAAAAGAGATGGATGACTGAAAAGACCCTTCAAAGTGCCGAAAACAGCTTGGGCCAGCATAACCCGCAAACGGCGTGCACTGTCAATGCGAGGGAGCAGAGTGAAAGCAGTAGCGTGAACAGAAGTCCTGACATATCAGTCAGCATCTAAGTGGAATAAACAAACAAACAAACAAATAAATAAACAAATAAACAAACGTAAAAGCACCTGAACATAAGCTACTCAAGTGTTTCACATTC
Organism: Prochilodus magdalenae; assembly: GCA_024036415.1. Lineage (NCBI taxonomy): Eukaryota > Metazoa > Chordata > Actinopteri > Characiformes > Prochilodontidae > Prochilodus > Prochilodus magdalenae. Next base: position 69,639 of record JAMWET010001835.1, read on the forward strand.
CCATAATATTAATTACAGAAAACAAGCACCAATTAGAGACCAATTACTCCTCTTACCGCACAATGCAGAATCACACTTTTATTGCTTGCTACCGGGTCGTAAAATTCCTTGTCCGATGGAGGATTAATAATTCATTACTAAGGAAAAATCAATTGCCCATGCACATGGAATGCAAATCAAATGATTAGTACTCCTGCAGCTGTAAGGGACATTAGGCCACTACTATTTATTGATAATGTGTTCATTGAAGTTGCTGGGTGGTAAAAGCCCAAGTGCGTTAAAACCTGAAGACGACAATAAACCAGTAATCTAGGGCTCTGAAAAGAAGCGTTTTCTAATAGCGTCTGCTCTGCATTCTCCAGATTCGGTACCACGGCCCCACTCTCTAATATAGATTGCTTGAATCTACAATAAGCTCCAGGCTGCAGGTCGAGCCAATAGCATCGCTCTTGCTAGAGCGCTTGCTCGACAGAGGGCAGCTTCCTCTCTCCACAATTACTCATACTCCTTTCACAACCCTCGGAGGCAGCCCACCGACAGCAACCATTCATTCTGGCAGCAGAAAACAAGAAGTGTGCAGTTTTGCCATGTGCAGATGCTGTGCATTGCATAGCTACTGTACAGGGTCTACAGTGGAGCCCAAGACATAGTAATACCAGTACGGCGTGTTAAACATGCCATTATAAGAGGCAGACCAATAAAAGAGGCAAGCTAATGTTTACTCACTGAGATACTTATCTGCGTTCTGAGAAAGCAGAGCAGATATGAAGGGCTCGTCATTAGGGGAGATTAAAACCGCTTTGAGATCAGCGATTGGTATCACTCTACGGCCAACAATGAAAAAAAGGGAAAGCAAACACACCACATGGAGTCGGAGCGAACCCGAAAATGTCAGAGGTGCAGGATCTCTGAAGCGCTCTATTGTCTGTCTAAGTGGGCCTTGTTCTCCTTACAGTTTGCAAAGGAGGAATTGGCCTGTAACCTTGAATAGAAATTTCAAGTCCTCCTAATAGCATATGCCTCTGCCCTTTTCAGCCTGCCGCTAACTTGCTGCAGCAACATGACGGAGCAGCCAGAAATAACCTCCTTTACGCTCTTTGTGTGACGCGAGGCTCAGCGTGCCCGACATGATTAAAGCAACCGAGTCATTAGTGCAATAACAATGAGCGCGCATTAAAAAAACATGCAGATTAATTATGGATTTAACGTCGGCTAAAGGGCCGTTTTCGGAGGGTGGGGTGGAGCAGGGCTCAGTTTTTCTTCTCACTATACCGATAAAGCTGGAGCTGCGCTACACAAGCTTTACACACTGATTATAGGCTTGATTTACAATCAGAGCTAGTGCAGGTCAACCATGCACTCCTACATATGAAGCTGCCAGAAGAGTTCTTTGGAGTGGTGCTATGGAAGAACCACTGTAGAGTCCCTGAAGGAGCTTTCAGTGTAGCCTGTTTCTGAAGCCCGCCGTGCCCAGTCCCCCTGTTTTTAATGAATATAAATGAATTAAATATTGTCCTGGTTATAGATTAAGCCGGTTCCAGACCAGTGCTGACTCTGCCTATTCAGCCACATATGCGGCTGCTTAGGCCCACCAAGGGGGCCCCCTAACAACTGATGAATTATTGCTGTTGTAATAATTTTATTATATTATTAACATGCTATTATTATATTGTCTAGCAGCTGGCAGAGAGCTGGCGGAGCATGTTCCTCTTTACTTTCCTCTACTGCTTAACGAATAATAATTTAATGGCAGTAAAAGGATATGGATCAAGATTTAATACATTAACACTTCATTCGTGATTCCTGCATGCTCAGCCGCGAGTGGCGACAGACCACCCTCAAGCACCCACTTTGTTTTCTTGGCCCTCCAATCACTGCTTAACAACCGTTTCTATATGCCATGCATTCAATCAAGTCCTCAGTTTAGCCGGAATGAACTATTCCAAGTGTGGAATGTGGTTTTCTATGCATTTCCCAAAAATGTGGTTTCCTTGAATTTCCCTCTGGGATCAATAAAGTATCTATCAAACGCCAAACAGAAAATAATCCATCATGTACAATTTGGTCTGTGGTGCTAACCTTACCATTAGCTGAACTCGCTAATTGATGACTTTGTCTGCTGTAAGGCTGCAGCAGTATACACCTACATCTCATCTACATCTATGGCATTTAGCTGATGCTCTGATCCAGAGAGACTTACAAGGTTAATCATATTACAGGTAAGCCAACGTAGTGTTAGGAGTCTTGCCCAAGGACTCTTATTGGTGTAGCACAGCATAGTCACCCAGACACCCAGACCAGGAATCGAACCCCAATCTCCCACATGGAATGGTAGCTTCCTGGTGGTTAGTCGTGTAACCCGCTGTGCCACACCAACCACCGTATACCAGTTATACGATGGCATGTAAACTGATGGTACATTTGCTTATTACCGGTATTGACAGAAATGCAACTGAACTGAGTATCTCACCTGCCCTAGCAGACAATAAAAGGTGTACTGTCTCTTTAAAATGTGCCTAGGGAATGTGTGCAGGAGCATGGCTCTGCTGTGCAGTAGAGAGACAGGGCTGCTATGGGGCTTTGAACTGCTTTGAGTTCAACTATGAATGCAAAGGTGAAGCTGTGAGACCTGCTTTAAATGGTCAGCTAGTCTCTGGTGAGCATTTACTCCATATGTTTCATGTCTCTTCTGCTCATTTCTCATCAAGCTCTCTATCTGAGTTGGAGTGGAAGTTTAAGGCTTGGCTGTGTTCAAGCTATACACTGCAGCTGTGCATCTCCTTTCCTCCTCAACTGCTTATCCATGTAAACATTTAAACATCCATCAAAAAAACAAAATCATTTTCCACATCCTGCATAAATCTGCACTGTTGTACTTGTGACCCTGATCTGACCCCATGAAGAAACACAAATACAATTTTTTTCGGCTCAGAGGTCTGACATATGGTCGCTGTGCAGTGAAAAACACATATCTCTTTTTTCATTATTATGCATCATTTGAACACAGCAGCTGCTTTTTACGCTGTGTGAAAACTTCATGGTGAATGGACCAATAGAAATGGCTCAAAACTGCAACTGGAAATAAGTCTGGTTCCATTGACTAACACTGTAACTAAATTAGGTTCTGTAAAGCTGCCATTATGGAGTTATTTGTTTTTCTTTGGACAGTGAGTCTGCACCCAGAAGGCAGTGTGGGGTTGTAGTGCTATTGGGGAGGAAGATAAAGGTTAGCAGGATGTCACGTTTCCGGGTTTCCCCAGACTCCATTTCCCAGAGTGCATCATCCGATGACATCACACCCACATGTCCCCAGCCATCCAATCAGCACCGCTCTAGGTCACCTGAGTTTTAGCCAGCTGCATCCACTTAGCCTCAGTATATATACTCCTCTCAAACACTTCATCATTGCGAAGTTTTGCCAAACCTAGCTTGCATTTCTGAGTGTTTCTCCTCTGTTTATTCTGACTCTGGCTTTTTTGACTCCCTTTGGCTTTGACCTCTTCTTTTGCTTATCCCTCGTTGGTTTTCTCTCTTGTTCTACTCTCTGGCTATCGCCCTTTGTTTTGTTACCTTAACCATTGTCTTGCCTAACCCTTCCACCTTGGTTGCCTCGCTCCTTGCTTACTCTGGTTTTGACCTCTGCATGTTCTCTAACTTTGACCTTGTCTCTCCCTTTATGTCTTTGAGTGTATTGTTGCTGTGCTTGTGTACTCGTGTGCTTAATAAAGCCCATTTGACTTTTAGCTCTGCGCGCGTTGGTCCTGGTTCTTGTTCCTGACACAGGAACAATAAATGATGATAAATGTAGACTGTTATGGGCAACATTTATTGAGATAAACATACAGAAGTAGTGTCTAGGATGGTGTCAGGCCACTATGTTCCCTTACGCAACATGCCAGACGTCTCCACATGGAGTTGTGCATGGGCCGTCCTGTGATAATCTGTCCCATGCAGCTTGAATATTCTCACACAGTGCCTGCAGTTTTTGCGCTAGGGATGGAGGTGGCCTTCTGAACATGACACGTGACAACAACTGTTTATCTTGCTGCTTCCACACACAGACTGGTTGGCCGTCTCCACCAGGACAAAAGCAGGACTTATCACTGAAGATGACCCGCTGCCATTCTGAGTCACCCCATGATGGTCCGGCATGATGCAATTGCAGTCCTTCCCGACACTGACGTGGTGTTAAGGGCAGTCGTCATAATGATCTGCGTGCATGTAGTCCTGTGTCATGTAGTCATCTACCCATGGTGCAGTCATACCTATTGGGTCAGTCAGGTACAGAAATAAAGCCCATCCTTGCTTAAGCCACATGAATGATGGAACCTTGAATCATTTGCATGTCTCACAATGTCAAACTTACCCACTAAGTTTCAGTCCTGTCGGTGGACTCCTTCTGGGTGCAACTCTTCCTTGACTATGAGTGTGAAATAGCACTACTCTGATAAGAGCCTATCTAAAGGTGTAATATGGTGTGATGTAAAACCGCTTTGTGATGTGTGTTTGAATACTGGCTGTGGCTGTAGTGGTAAGTTGTTATGTTGTAACTGGTGTTTTATCGTGGTGGTTCATGTTTGAATACGCAATGCCTAAAGCATTTGCACTACCTGGACAAAAAAGGTCACAGCTTGGATCTAAATAACCAAATAGAATTTACTGAATGACAGGGTTATCTTATCAAAGGACCTTTTACCTTCCTAAAGGTATGGGCATATATTCCAGGATGACAAGATTCATCAGGCTCAGACTGCGTCCTGACCTTAACCCCACTGAAAGTCCATGGCGCACTGGAGAAGACTTTACGGAGTGGTTCGTCTTACTTGTCAGCAAAACAAAATGTTGGCCAAAATGAACGCACCTCTGAATGAAAATAAATGCCGTGACATTGCATAAGGTTGTTGAAACAACACCACGGCAAAAAGCCAGTCCAGCGTAATAGTGTTAGTGTTAGAGGGCAGCACTCATTTGGGGGCAGACAGTGTAAAACAGTAGTGCTGTCACTACTACCTCCAGCTAAAGCTTAAGCTAAGTTCACTGCATACGCAAGAAATACTGTTTGGTAAGACAGACCCTTTGGTCAAGTACTCTGTGAAGGTGTTTGGCAGCCATTATTATTAATTTACAGAAAATCAGCTAGCATGATGGGGAGGGCCTACCATACTACTATAGCATACTATTGGTGCCAGGGGATAGAAGAAAGCATGCACCAGCAACATTTAGGATTTGAAAGTCCTACACAAACCACGCGGAAAGAGAACTGACAAACTGTCCAACGTGTGCGGATTGACCCTACAGCTACAACATGGTGCATTGCCAGATTGTCATGGTTTTTGTCTTGATGGAGATGACCAATGAATCCTTGTGTGAAGGCACTGCGGTCAACATCTATATGAATAGTTTCTTATGTTATGTCCAGAAGACCTCCTCCTCTACAGCAAAATCTGCAGGAACTGTGTGAGAATATTCAAGCTGCATGAGATGGATTATCACAGGACACCATTAGGAACCTCTACACCTCCATATCGAGACGTCTGGAATGTTGCATTAGCAAACATGGCGGCCCAACACCCTACTGAAAGACACTACTTCTGAATGTGTAGCAATAAATATTGTTCATATCAGTCTTAACTTATCATCATTTATTGTTCCTGGTAACCTTTATCTTCCCTCCCAGCAGCATTGCAACCTAACACTTCCCTCTGAATGCAGCTATATTTTGATGATGAGTGTACAAATTTTCATTGTACAAATAAATTATATCTATGTTACTGAAGAACGTGACTGAAGCACTGCAAAAAAGGCAACAGTGACTTTTACAGCTGCTTGAGATAAATGAGATATAAGTGTGGAGAATCTTTTAAAAGGATGGACGGGTTTTATAGCAATTATGCTTTGCCATGAACGCCACTGTTCTAGCCAGGAACCAGTTAGCATCCTTGACTTTCAAGAGAGCAGTCTGCAGATTCCTAAGCAGTCAGACTGAACAGATGACTCAGAAAATCAAAAAGCATGTGCAGGACACAGACTAATTTCTTGCTTCTTGATCTACTTTCATGCCAGCTGGAAAATGTCAAACATTTGATTTTTTCCCATCATGGGAGCTGGATTCAGCGTAGCAGCGATTTACATCTAAATGGATCTCTCTAGCAGTCAATAAAAAGTGAGCGTGCAAAACAAAGCTATGGTACATCCATGTTAATGTAGCTAATAGTGTCTTCTAGTAACAGAAGAGGACATGTCTTAGTGTTAATGCGGTGTGTTCAGTTCAGCTTTGGGTACAAGCTGGTTAGTGGGTTCCTGCTTGTCCTTTATAATGTGTAATTTAAATTTTTTAAAAGTAATTAAAGGCTCACAGTGAGCTTACATCTCAGTTCCTCACTCATATAACTCTTAATAAAAAATTAAACGTGACCAAGGATATAGGCGTTACTTTGAAAGGGGGGTGGGGGTATTGGCTATTAAGTCCACCCCTCAGTAACATTGTGCCCTATGATAAATAAATAAATAAACAAACAAACAAATAAATAAGTAGTTATTTATTACACGCATCATCAAAAGAATAGTTGCACAAATAGCTGCACCCAGAAGGAATCAACCAACAGGAATAAAACTTGGTGGGTAGTTTTGACATTGTGAGACCTGTGAATGACTCAAGTTTCACACTTGGCTGTGCATGTGATGCAAGTCAGAATAGGTCTCAACATTGTACCTGACTAACCCAACAGCCACGACTGTGGACATTCACAGGGTAGTGATGTCCTCCATGAGTCATCCTGTTAGTGTCATTACCATTGCACAACACAGGACTACATACACGCATACCATTACAACAGCCCTCCCACATAACACAACGTCAACGTCACCAAAGACTGCAATGGCCTCGTACCACACTGCCATGAAGGGACTTCAAATGGCAGCGGGTCATCTTGAGTGACGAGTCCCGCTTTTGTCTTTGTGGAGACAACCAACAAACCTATGTGTGGGGGCGCTGTGGTCATCGCCAGTATGAATAGTTTGTTGTCATGCATCGCATGTCCAAAAGGCCTATTGTCACTCCACCATATTGTAGCATTTGTAAAAAGGTTCTGTTTGCTGGAACACCACTGCACCAGTCGCAGTAGTGCCCGTCGACCGAGTTGACCATAATTGTTTTCACAGCATGATTTTTTTTAGGCAAAAAGCTCTTTATTTTTGAACTGACTTAACACAAGCCTTATCAAAGGCTAATAGAAGGCCCAGCATTACCCAACACACTACCTAGCTTTAACTGTGTTAGTTGTGATTGATTTGCTGGCAAAATGTGCCATCACCCCCCACCAGTATAGATTTTAAATGGGACAAATGCAAAGGTCCCCATAGTTCCTGCACCAAAAACTTTTCTGCATAGAGGCAAGACCTGGTAGACAACCAAAACTGTCACCATCAGATAGACATCTTTAAGAGGGACAGGAAAAAATCAAGCTCCACTCTTGCTTCGCATCTGAAACATTCTACAGGTGTTTCTGTCCATGCTTCCACTGTCAGAAGATAACTTAGCGCTCTGAGTCTGAAATGATGTGTAGCTGCCAAGAAACTGAGGAAAACGGAAATAGAAAGTAAAAAAGAATGAGATGCCAGTGTGGGATTTGGGAATGGTTTTATTGTGAGAGGTAGAAAACCTTTCTAAGGATCCATCTTAGGAGGTGTGAAAGAGATCCCTACAGATTTCTTTAGGAACTGAAAGCAAGTCTCCCGAAAAAAGAATGGAATGTAAGTCCTGTTATAATAGCCAAGCCTGGAAACACTAAATACCACATGACACTGAAAACTGTATTATGTAATAAGCGAAGTTTGGGGGAACCCTGTCCTCCTCCAGTCTGAATTCTACATTCACATCCTCACCCTCCACTCCTGTGAAGTTTTTGCAGTCCTCACTGCTACTGCATCTTCTACCTGTTCATCACTTCTATATCAGTCCAGAACAGTCATGATGTTTGGAGCCCAGCCTCCTAGCTACAGGCAGACGCTTCCCAGGAATCCAGCCCAGGAGTTCTCCCCTACCTCAATCAGTCCTACCATACATCCCTTCATACTACCACCAAAGGCACGGTTCAAACTCACAAATTTCCACTTAATGGTTGGTTGGACTGGAAAGGGGTGTTGGATTTTTGCAGAGCACTGTATATATACCATCATTATTAAATGAATAGTCACACCCAGAAGGAGGTGTCACACTGCAATGATATTCATAAGGAAAATATATGTCACCAGGATCAATAAATGATGATAAATTTAGATGGATGTAGGCAATATTTATTGAGCTACACATACCGAAGTGACATCACAGCTTCATGTGGCGCATGACAACAAATAAAAAAATACTTTGTGCAAGAATTCTTCTGATGATAAATGTACTGCACTTCATTGTAGTCACGTAAGAACAGGACTAATACAGTAACTCAGTAAGAAGTCTAGACTTGTCTACCCAAGACTCTTTTCAAAAGTTTGCAGAGCTTTGAAGTAAACAGCACCATTCCTCCAGGTGGCCTATGCCTTTGTCCCAAAGCCTTGACCTTTTATTGAGTTTTCCAAGAAAGCAGGCGGTCACCCTGTACTGTGGAGCCGCCAGAAGAGCGGTCTTTCAGAGCTAAGTCCGTCACCGCCTTAGCCATCTGCCACTTGGGAAGGAGGTCTCTAAGTGTCCTCGAACAAGGTCACTCAACTTAGACCCTAGGAAAGATCCATCAGTGCATTTCCTCCCCGGCCCTTACAAACACTGCTTTGCTCGTGCTTCTTGCTTGAGAAAAAGAGCGCTCAATGTTTTCTGTCCTTCGATAAAAAGTAACTTGTGGTGGAAATGCTCCGAGATGGATTGTGATGGTTTATGTTGCTTCGTATCCATTTCAAGTAAATGGCTTTATCAGGAGGATGAATGCCCATACTTTTGAGCGCTAAAGTGCTGCCTTGTTGTATCTTTCCTATTTGTGCAGTCAGCTGCCACTGACTGATACGGCAGTACGCGATGGATTCCATTCGAACACATACATCAACACCACCACGCAATTCTACCCAGACACCCATATAAATGAAAACAATCCATTCCATACAGACGGCCTCGGCTGCAGTCAAACGGAGATGTCATCTGTGCCAGAGCGGGATTTGAAACGCTGTCCTCGTTGGGCCTCTTTCACATTACGGTGGCGGCAACCACAGAGGAGACTGAACCATCGCTCTGTCATGATACGAGCGGGGAGAGAAAGAAAAAGGCAAATTACAGCTAATTATTAGCTTGCATAAACGCATGGTCGAGTGGGGTGGTGATTTTCTGCTTCAAATCCTCTGTGTAAAAGCCTTTTAAGAGCCACGTTGGCTGCTTGGCGCAGGAAGCGTAGGTCCCCTGCAGAGGTGGGTACACCTTTCTTATGGGTAGGATGAAAGCTGTAACTGCCTACTATCAGTACATTAACAGCAGAGAGAGAGGAAGAGAGACAGAGAGTGGTTTCCAAGCAGCAAGGCCCACAGCAGAAGACATTTAGCTATAGACTGCATGGGAGCTATTAAGATGTGTTAAGTGACAGGTCTGTTTCGCACTGATTCACTCCACTGAAGCATAAATAGACGAGTCGCATGAAAGAGAAGAATGTTTGATAAGGTCCTTTTAAATGGAATTCAGTTTTAATTAAACGGAGGAATATTCATATTGATGTGCCTTACGCCGCCGGCCCGCCGGCGCACTCTCTGCTAATGTCAATAAACGGCTCACTTCTATTGGGCTGCTAAGAAAGATCATGATTAAAGGTTGGTGTTTATGAATGGTGCTGTAAAATGAAAACGAGGCCTGGTTTATGGAGCGCATACTGAAAAGAGGACAAAGTGGTTTAAATGTTACACTTAAACCCAACTCATATGCACCATGGCTGCATTTTTCATATCCGGTTTGAGGAATGGATGGGATCCCCTGACATTAATATATCCCTGAAAGTTATGAGGGCTATAATCTGGCATGACAGATCGGTGTACTGTAAATCTAGGCACAGATCTAGAATTACTCCCATGCTGTTATTTTAGCATTAGGGTCGCAAAAGGCTGAAAAATGTATAGCCTTGTGGGTAAGGCTAAGGTCTCCCTGGTCTTACTCAACATCTAAATAAAGGGTCATGTTGCAGGAAGTCATTTTCCCACTTGAAGGGCTCTGTCATGACCTATAAGTATTATGCGGGGAAGAGCACCATTTATAACAGACGTTTTATGGTTTAAGGAGAACACTGTTAGATGAGTTTGTATTACCACACCTTGTATACGCTCTAGGTACCAGCACTGGCCCCTGTTCGGGCAGTGTCTGAGCTCGTGGTGAGTTTTAGGCTCTAAACTTCCTACTAGCTGGAATATTATCCAATGGAACACTAAGCACGGTTGTAAGTCGCTCTGGATAAGAGCTTCTGCTAAATACCTTAAATGTAAATGTATACTGCTCTGCAAAAGTCAGGGACCAACGTTCATTTCTTACATATTCAGTCCACATGAACATTAATAACAAGTCATCCGTGTTTAGGCTTTTCTTCTTCTATTGAGAAATTGTTGCACCAGTGCCATATGGGTGGATCAAAACCTAAATATTGATACTTCCAGTCCTGGTGCTTGCTTCTGAGAACAGATTCAGCCACAGAAAAAGATGCGGTATCATTTGTTTATTTATTTGGTAGGACTGATGTGAAGTCTGTCTGAAATCTGAAAAAAAATGCTGCCATAAATGCTGGTGTAGAATAGGAACTGCTTTTCCTCCCCTTCTTCCTCTGTAACTATTCAGAATGCAACTATTCAAATGTTAATCTGTTGAATACACATTTACTTACTGAATTTTCAGTTGACATAAAATACTGGTTTAAATGAACGCACAATTTGAACATTATTGAACACAGAACTGAATGTTGTGGAGTTATGTAACACTCATCATCAAAAGAATAGTTGCATCCAGAAGCAAGTGTTGGATTGCAGTGCTATCAGGAAGGAAGATAAAGTTTTCCAGAAAGAGTAAATGATGATAAATTCAGACTGATGGGGTAATATTTATTGAGCTTGAAGAGAGAAGTAGTGTGTCTCAGAATGCCTTCAGGCCGATGTGTTTGCTAATGCCACATGTCAGATGTCTCAGCATGGAGTTGTAGAGTTTCCTGATGCCGTCCTGTGATAATCCATCCCATGCAGCTTGAATGTTCTCACACAGTTCCTCCAGATCTTGCTGTAGGGGTGGAGTGACACCAGGCCTTTGGGACACGTGACAGCCAACCGTTCATCTTGTTGCTGATTCATTGGTCGTCTCCACCAAAACAAAGTGAGACTCATTACTGAAGATGACCCTAATCTGTGTCAAACCTTCCCACCAAGTTTTATTCTTGTCAGTTGATTCCTTCTGGGTGCAACTATTCTTTGACAACTTCTTTGACAATCAGTGTTTAAAAAAGAAGCAAAGAGTGAATTCTGATTTCTGAAAGTTTATTTAATAGCCATAATTAACAATAATTAAATGTCAGACTTTCTGTAACAATGTTGTGCACACTTACATTTTGTCATCGTTGAAAATCACATACTTTAAAGGTCAGTACAGACATCGGGATATTAGCTTTGGTATTACTTGCTAACGGAAAGAAGGTAAATGAATCAGTGGTGTCCAACTGGAGCCGGTTACCTGAATGGGAGCCAGGCTTCTTTCGGATGCTGTGTAATGATTAATGATTAATTAAACAGTTTAATTTGATGCTAGTCCTAATTGTCTAGCTTTTAACTTTGATTAAGCCTTTAGCTACCACAGCAACCCTCCAGACAAGCTAGTGTGTCTACTAGCCCCACCTGTGGTGCATCTCTGTTGGTCAGCTGTTTCACTCAGCAGTAGCATCTCACGGCCCATGGCTTCAACCAACCTTACACTGAACTTGACTTTCTCAACGACCACGATATCGGACAATCAGCGAGCAGTGATGCCCTCTGTGAGTCATCTTGTTAGTGTATTGGACTTGAACTTTGGAGGTAAGTGTCATGCCTCCACGTCTCCCCGGATTCTCCGCTCCTCAGGACTCCATCTCCTAGACGGCTACGCCCGATGACGTCATGTCTATGCGCCTCTGTGCAGACTCCGTGACTCGCTCTAGATCGCCCGAGTTTTAACCGCAGCTGTATCTAATTACTGCCTGTATTTAAGGCTGTGTTTCACACGGGTTCCCTGCGAAGCTTTGCTAAACCTCGGTTAGCAATCCTGAGCGGTTCGTGTTGTCGCTTTCTGGTTTTCGACTCCCTTCGTTTCTCTACTACTCTTTCGCTTTATCCCTTTGGCTCGGACTCTACGGTTTGTACCTGTGCTTCCTCACTTTGGTTTTCCCCTTAGGTCTTCTCCTGTAAACCTGTTCGCCCTCGCTGCTTGTTTTACCTGGTTCTGACCTCCGACCTGTCCCTGACTCTGATTTAGCTTCCCCCATTGTTTTCGCTGTGTACTGGTGCTTGCTGTGATTGCCTGTTTTTTTAATAAACCGTTCCTGGTTTTTTAATTCTGCCAACGCCGTCTCGAAATTTTTTGTCTAAGAGTAAGGTAACATATCCTGGCAGAGTTCTCCTAAAAACAAAAAACAAGTCTCCTCAAAAGAATAGAAGCTGTAATAAAGCCAATCTAAACACAGAAAGCTCAGTATTGTATATATCTGTTTCTGAGTTTTCTGTGCAGCTGTGTAAGTGTTTTTTTTGTCTTAACACTAAAAAAAAGAAACTTCTGTTTAATATCTTCTATATAAATGCACATTGAGGATTTGCAGTTACTGACTGTAGCCCATCAGTTGCGGCACAGTTTGTCAGGCACCCTGTATGTCATCCATCATTGAAAAGGGACCACCACAGGACCACCGGTGACCTGATATTACTTAGGTGGTGGATCATTCTCGGCACAGCAGTGACACTGACGCGGTGGAGGCATGTTAGTGCGTGCGGTGTTGAATATGAGTGTATGCAGCAGCCCTGCTGGGATTTGTGGACACCTCAATATCATTGCAAGGTTAAGAATAGCTTCCCCACCAAATATATTCAGTCAGCGAAGGCCCTGTGGTCAGAAACAACCCAAAAAAAGGGTTGTCCACTCAAAAAAAGATAAGCTAGAGCTTATAACCGTGTATCTGCAAGGTTGGTATCCACGGCTGGGCTGTGATTGATCCACCATCCGAATCAAATCTGATCAGCAATGGTCCTATGATGGTCCCTTACCATTGATAAGGTGGGATAAAAAACTGTGCAGTAACAGATGGGCTACAGTCAGCGATTGTAAACTTACACTGCACCTAAGGTACACCTGATAACCTGGCCAAAGACTACAGCTACAAGTTATGTGTATTTAATAAGCCTGTAATGTATGTTGCTTTTGTGTGCCAGGTCTGAATTTCAGCATGACTGGGAGAAGGGCCCTCCCCCGAGAGCAGCATGGCCTATAACGCTGGCATATGGACATCAGCACGCACCCGACATCCCCAACCTTTAATTTACACAATGATGACTAATGAATCATTAAGCAAATCTGTCACCTTGCAGTATACGCATATTTTTTTCTTCACCTTTGTTTTTTTTTTTTGCCCTAAACAGCAAAGTAATGTCACTGGCTTCTTGTGTGGGGAGAGCAGAGGCAGCAGAATTTTAAGCATTCAGATGGGGCAGCTGGTGAAAGAAAAAGAGTTTCTCAATGAAGGAAATGCTAAAGAGGTCACTTTTCTTTGACAGCAGCATGCTTGAGATGAGAATGCCTACTGCATGTTACATATTTAGGGATGCTCAATGTGGCAGTATCAGTGCCTCTGATGGGAACAAATAAATCATATGCAAATTGGTAGCAGGTTGCACAGTCGCACATGTCCAATATATGCTCTACTGTACATCTTTTCTCAAATACACTCGTTTGCAAAAAAATATGAAAAATTATCATAAAAAAAGAATGCATTCAGATAGAAATGTCGGACAGCTGCAAAACTTGGAGGATATGTAAATGATTACAGGTGTGGTCTGGTTATATGAGGGCACGCACACACAGCGATGGGCTCCAGGCAGCCCAGACAGACCACCAGTAGAGAGGATTGTTTGATCTGCTGACAAGCACGAGCAGCTCCCTCGGTTTCCTTGTCCACCATCCAGACACAGGTGCCACCTTCATTATACACCCCTGTCTTTGTCTGGACTGTTTCCAGCTGCTTAGCAGAAGGAAATTTGGTGTCACGGCGCCCTTTACATGTCCTGCGATTGACAGCCAGACACAGTTTCCTTTGTTTACAGTGGTGTTTTGAGGGACAAACCTGGACTGCTATGTACTGTAACCATGGTGCCTATAACGACAAATCCAGGTTCTGTCTGGAATCCAACGATGGTCGCGCTTGAGTTTGGAGGCTTTGTGGTCAGTGCTTTAACAATGGCTTTGCTGCTGGTGTGATGATCTGTGGAATCATGGCATATGACAGTGGGACACCCCTAGTAGTGATGTGAGGGATATGTGCAGGACATACTCCGGTCACACGTGTTGCCTCTCATGGTAGAACTTCCAACAATTTTCATCAGGATAATGCTTACCCGCACACTGCTAGGAATGTCCTGTTTCCCTGGAATTTCTCCATCAGATTGCAATACCTCCTTGGTTCGCCCAGTTGCCAGATTTACCACCAAACGAGTATTTATGGGACCAGCTGGGATGCCAGCTTCACTCCACTACGAGTGTGAGAGATCCACAGGCCTAGCCAGAACATTTGGGGACAAATGTGCCGCAGAATGCAATACAGAACATGTATGCCTCCATGCTCACCCACATCTCACCTTGTATCCAGACTAGAGCCCTGTAAACACTTACATATACCATATTTTCCTTCCCATAAAGTTTCGTTCAATTCCAACAACAACTTCTCCTTGCATTATATTTTCGTCAATGAGTATATTTTGTTGGGTCCAAGTCCTCAAGCTGTAGTAAATGTCTCATAGCCTGTTCAACATGAGCTATTGTAATTATGTTGTGTGTGCAACATCGAACAACATCTCCCAATTTCAACTTTTCTGACTTTAACAACATACTGCAGGACTGCTGGTGTGGGTTTCCTCGCAATCAGTGAGCCAGAAAATGCTACATGCTTATAACAGCCACGATCTAGCAAGCAGTGATGCCCATCATGAGTCATCCTGTTAGTCCCAGCTAACTACATGCAAGTAGACCGCATAAAAGACTGGCCTTAACACCACATCAACATCACCAAAGCCTGCAATGGTGCCATGTCAGCGGGTCATCTTCAGTAATGAGTCCCATTTTTGTCTTGGTGGAGACGCCCAACGAATCAATGTGTGGAGGCACAGTGGTCAGTGCCGAGATAAACGGTGTCACACGTCCAGAAGGCCTGGTGTCAGTCTACCTCCACCCCTACCGCACCATCTGCAGGAACTGTGTATAAATATTCAAGCTGCATGGGATGGATTATAACAGGACACCATTAGGGACCTCTACAACTCCATACCGAGACGTCTGGCATGTTACATCAGCAAACATGGGAGCCCAACACCATGCTGAGAGACACTACTTCACTATGTAGCTATGTCACACTATGTGTAGCTCAATAAATGCATCATCATTTCTTCTTACTGGTAATCTTTATCTTCCTTCCCAATAGCATAGCAATCTGACACGCCCTTCTAGGTGTAACCACTCTTTGGTGATGAGTGTATAAATGACTATTATAATGTAAGTAGACATTAAAACTCCTCACTCCCTTCACAACCACCGCAAAGAAACCTGAGTCAGTAAGTTTCTCTGTAATAAACCACTTCACCTCAAACCACTCTGACTTTGTTTACATCTCAGTCACTAAATTATGCAGATATTTGCAGAAAAATGAGTGGAATTCTGCTATAAATTACCAAGGCAAATAAGATGCCTAGTTTCACAGTCAACCAAATATTTAGAAACCGCTCAACCTGAGACTGAGTAAAATGAAAATAAATATGAGACTGGCTGCTGTTTCTTAATGCAGAGCGGAGTTGTGCTGTTATAATTATATCAATTATATCATAATTTCAACTGCCATAATTACTAATCATAAAGGGTTACAATTAATGCATTAGCGCAGTCTACTCACAGCGTACCCACTGTGTCTAAATCAAGCGTTTCTCATTAGACACAGTTCTGTTGAGGGAATATGTGCTCTGAGATTTTAACAATTCTTTTTATTGTATCATTTTTTTTACGGCTTGTTTTTGCCGATCCTGCTGCGAGAGCTTGGTCACAAATGGCTACACAAATCACAACCATTGCTTAAGACTACACTATGAACATGCAGGGAAATGTACCATCTCCGCTTCCCTTAATTAACGATCACATGTAACAGGCAAAATGATCAGAAGCTTCGTTGACATAAACATGCAGTCAGCCTCCCAGGAGTGGGTCATGGTGCCGAGGGCTTCTTTCAAGAATCTCAACATGCCTCGTGTAATTTAACACTGAGCAAGACATTGTGCTGAGAGTGGGAGTTGACACCCTGAAATGTCAGTGTTACACTTACTGCCCACTATTTCTCCTGCGGCTCATGCAGTAGCCGGTCACCTGCAGGGTAATAAACAATAAGCTGTTATGCGTAGGAGGCAAAGCGAGTCTTAGCAGTTTCAGTGGTCAGGGAGACGCAGGCGGAATGGGTCAGGGAAACAGATGGTCAGTGCTTTGGAGAGCAGAGGAAGAAGAGGAGGAGGAGGAGAGGGAGGAGGAGGAGGGCCAGCCCTAGTCTAATGTCGCACAGTGCAGAGAGGAGGCGCGTCAATGATTTAATGAAGTCCTCTCCTCACCTCCTCTGGAGAGGCGCTTTAATCTAAAGCCTCTTGCTGCACCGCTCCTCTCTGACAAGCGCAGGAAATGCAATCAGCATTGCACGCCACCCCTGAGAGTGTTTCACCAAAGTAAACACATGAATTAAATGTTGCTTCCAGTGTTACCATCTAAAGCCTCTCTCAACACCAAACACATGCTGTCGTGTTCTCGCAGCAGCCAGAGAGAACACGATCCAGAAATGCTTTATTAAATGGAATTACAGCCTATTATTTTCAGCATTCCCAATGACTCCAGAGAGCGGATGGGGGGGAATTATGTTCTGGATTCGAATTTTGATGTGCCCTCCAGGCTCTGTGGGATACCGTCCCAACAAAGGAAGTGTTAGCTGTCACACACTGCTCATACTGCTTCCTTCTGTAATGCACCGTATAAAAAGCTTTTAAGCCTCAGTTAACAACACAAATGGCCAAAAAAGGAAAACCCTGAAATATTACACAACAAAAGGCTTCGAAATGCACACCGGATCTTTAACTCTCCCTCTACTATGATGTTTCAAAGGTTGAAGAATCTTCTCACATCAAGGCTTGTTGTAACATTTGTTTAGTTTTATGCAGAAAAAATATTATTTTTATATGATCAGTTTTCCAGCTTATCTTTATCGTTTAGGCTGCTTCAACACTGTTAAACTTTCATGCAACTAATGCAAGAGTCTCAAAATTGTGCAACAAGTTTTTCAGTTTGTCGGTTTGAAATTTTTGTCAGTTTGTCATGACAAATTAAATACATTTCTAAATTAATTAATTAATTAATTAATTAATTAATTAATAAACACATACAAAAAAACTGACAAACTGCTTTAAAACCCATACTGGATATGCTGAACACAAACTCTTGTTCCATGCAATAGATACAAGTGTTTCATAATTAATTAAAAAGTACAAATACAAAAAATGATAAAACACAAAAAATACACCTTTGCATAAAATGCAGAATGTTGAATTATTTTTTTTTTATCACAGTGTCAGGATTAACAAACTTTTGAGATTTATTAGACAGATTGGTAATAAGGCACAACAGTATGAACCAGGCAAACTTTAGCGAGGGGGCAAGGCAGTGGGAATAACCAGACAGGCAGGCAGGAATCGAAAACCAGAGAGCAGGAAATAGACAGACAGATCCAAGGGAGTAAGACAAAAGCCTAAACCAGTAAACAAATGGGGAAATCAATTTCAGAAGAGCAAGACAAATCAGCAACCAGATCAAATGGGTGAGCTGAGACAGCGAGAGTCAGAACCAAATGCATGGGTTTGGCAAGACTTTGCAGAGTGCATGTGTACCTGAGGGGGTTAAATGCTAGTGGTCAAATGAGATGCAAGTGTGTGATAATCAATGCTCTGGCGAGGGGGAGCGGAATGAGGTGTGATTGGACAGATCAGGACATGTGACAATGACATCATCAGGTAATGCACACTGGGACATGGAGTTCAGGAGCTCGGAGGTGTATTAACTTTCATCTGATACATTTTCTATTTGCCATTTAGACTGCTTTAAAACTCTGTGAAACTTTTAAGCAAGTTTAAAAGTTTAAACAAGGGTCTTAACCTTCTGGAACAAGTTTTACAAAACAGCCAATCAAATTAGTGATCATGAATCACATGACCTTGACATTCTATCAGACCAATTATTTCACAGGTTTTGTCTGTGAACAGTAGGGGGAGATCTCTTATTTCCCCATACTGCACAGTTGGCAGTATTTCACTTGGTCAGAGTCACAACAACAAAAATTTGCAAAGCTACGTTTCTTCAAGCAGCTGGGTTTACTAGCAAGCTAATGCTGACAGCTGTTTAAGCTGCTGCTGCTTATGCTAGAGTTTTTTCCCCTCCTTATTAGCCTGCTGTTTTCATGATTCATTTTCTTCCCTTATGACATCCCTAATTTTACACAGAGCTCAGATTTATTCTGAATCCAAAAGAATGACTATTATTCCGAGGGGAAGAGTAAGATGTAGTGCTTGATGACCATGAGCTTCTAGGACAGGATGAGTGAGACATTACGTAGGCTATAACTGTAATGCCTAATTTTACTTAAGCATTCATTTTCACTAAGGCATTTTACATTCACATGGCAGATAAACAAACTCAGTGTTATAATTAAGAACGCTAAAGAGAGACGAAAGACAGCAATACAATAGCCTAGAAAAAGAACTGATGGCAGGTGGAAACATATACTGTTATGTAAATGACTCTGTAGCATGAACAGTACGGTGTATTCAAATACAAACCCAGCTGCTGATTTAGCAAAGCAGTGGAGTAGCTTTAATTGTTTTTGAGTTGCTTTGTGTAACTGTGAAGTGATGTTGTAGACAACTGACAACATGCAGCTAGTTGCTCACTATGTGGTTTAAGCCTGACCCTGCGTTCACACTCGCACTTGACAAGTCGCTTACATCATCCCAAGACTGTTTCTCGTAGTTGTTTTCGAGGTGTGGCATGTACAATGTTCAGGAAAGCTAGCTGGTTTTTAAAGCACATATTATAACTGACAAACTCATTTCTATGGAAACCTAACTGCTTGCATTCATGACTAGCTTTATTGGCTGGTTAGCATGCTGGCTAACCCAGCTAGCTATCCAGTGACCTAGCTTACCAGAGACATCCTCAATATCCTCTGCTTTCTCCCACATTTCAGGTTTCTTCAAATGTATGTGTGCATAGGTGCATCATGTAAGCTGGGTAAAGAAGAAACAGCAGCTGATATTGTTTAGTGTTTTTACCGCACATGCGTTTGCCTCGGTTAAAAATAACTGCCATGTCTTAGACTTTGGTGTTTTGTTAGTGTTTTTCGTTTTAAGAGCTCTTTCCACAGCTCTGACTGTCTGAAGACTTCAGTGCTCCTGTAGAAAGCTGTTCATTCATCAGTTCAAGATTCAAGAGCTTTTTGTCATATGAAAGCAATGCAAGTAGATGCACTGTACAATGAAATTCTTAGTAACTGAAATTAGTAGTACCTTCACAGTTGGTTTTCTCACTAGCATTTAGATTGGATTTTACATAATTTATTATTGTGCAGCAAGATATTTTAATATATAATAATTATTACGTGATCGTTATTATATTATTTAGGGTATTCAATAATTTGTAGGATTTCTCTACAGGTTGTCCTACTTTAATGAAACCCCCGCTCTCATTCATGATGCTAAAAAATTGCCGCATGCCATAAGATATTAAGGTGGGTCCAGTGGAGTTTACTGGTCATGCTGGCTAGCAAACAAAATGGCACACACTGTTTCCTATCACCATTTCCTATCAAATCTGATTAGGTAAGTTTCTCTTCAAAGCACCGTTTCACCCCAAAACACTGTGAATGTCTGAATGATTTACATCTTCATTAACAAAAAAAACAAAAACGGAACTTAGTTATAAAACTTAATGTAGACTACTAGTCAATACTTTAGACACAGCTACTCATGGAATGTCAAACTATAAAATAGCACTCATGGAATTATGCAGTCCACCTTAAAAACTTCCAAAGAAGCAATGTTATAGCAGGATAAAACAGCTTTCATAACTTCAGAGTTTGATATAATAAATTTATATAACATATATAAAATGTTTTCCAAATGGTTTTGGACCAGTTCTATTGGTCTGTCTTGAATCATGAACATTCACAAAACTAAAAACAAATAAAAAAAGTTTTTTAAACTAAACTGTACAAATGATACGTATAATGGAGGTGGCGATATGGCAAAAATATAATATGGTCTATATCATCAGTATATGTGGTATATCAGGATATGTTTTGTTTCAGACATCTCATCAGTTGGAACTGTTAAGTGTAGGCCTGTAGAGTCTTTAAGATAACATCATATATTTAGTTAGGTGTATCTAAACTTTTGACTGGCAGTGCATGTAAATGAACTTTCTTCTATTTGGCTAATGTGTGTTCATTAGCAGGTCGCACTGAGCATTAATGAGCAGCTAGACTGTTGTAGACGGAGGGGTTATGTGAACACAAGCATGAACAACTAAAATTTGTTTAAAAAGTGTGATGCTTGTCCATGCTGGGGGCTTTGTAAACAGACTGTAGGTATCTTTTCCTCTCAGGGCGACTGATTTCAGCTCTAGAAATGCAGCATTGTTATTGTGGAGTAGCTGTGAAAGAGTGCAGAGAAATGGAGCTGGAGCTGCAAAGCCAATGGCACACATCCTAACCTCAGAAAGGTGTGCTTAGGCCAGACTTTCACGCATGTTCCCGACTGCTTTAAATGCCGTGATAGGCATGAAATCAGGCCCACGTGAAGTCAGGCTTTCACATGAACCGTATCTATCAAGGCCACCTGAAAAGCAGCCCCATTCAATTGAACACTTTCTGGAAGATAGAGAGGGGATAAAAGATTGTGGAGGTAGAGCACAGCTCTGCACAATTGGAAGGCTATTATAAAGGAAGAGCAGTGCCTAAAAAAACATCAGTACCCTGTAATTTATCCAGGCAAGGTGCTTTAGCTGCACTTAATGAACCTTTTTGCTTTGTAAATGGCAGAGCTTCAAGCCCTGGTTGGGCTTAAAGAGAGAAAAGGCAGAGACGCAGCTGCACCCTGGGTTAACCAGCCAGCCTGTTGATAACTGTATCCGTGTTATGTGGAAAAAGGAAAAGAAAACATGCAGAAGTTACTTACATTATATAAATATCACATGATGTGCTCTAATGAAAGCAATGCATTGAATCCGTTGATGTGTCTTAAGGTCACCAAACAGAAGATTAGTGACCTGTAACTAAAAACTACCTAATAACATATAACATGAAATGGACTGCACAAGTTTCTGGATGTAGGCCACTTCAGTGTTCAGCCACCCTTACATCAAAGAATTGCAGTTGGGCCAGATTTGGTGGAAACCCTCCCTGGCACAGTTCATAGGAGAATTTCCTGTAGACTGGGATTTTTGCCACTGCTGGTAGATCCATATGACCATACTCTTCCATATACCTTCCCCAACTCCCCGACTTGTGAGAATACAGAGGCTTATATAAATAAGAGTGAGGGACTTCAATCATGGAAGAGTTGGAACCATTGATTGTATATAATATGATAAAGAGTATATGATATATACACTCATTGTTTAGACAGCTGCTGTTTAGGTTAATGTGCACCCTGTTCTCATAAAATAAAATGAATGTTGCCTGATTATTAACAGTCATCCATATATATTCAGGTTGTGTTTTTTATGCAAAATTTACAGCATGTACATTTAATGGACAAAAATGTGTTAACTGCAAATGAAACAAACCTAAAAGCATGTAGTACCTCAACGTGCACGAATAACAGCTGTGATTGAATTTGGCATGGACTGGAGAAGTTTCTGGATGCAGCCCACATCAATGTTTAGCCAATGTCTGCCCAGATTTGGTGGACACCTTCCCTGGAAAAATTCTGAGGAGAGTTTCTTGTAGACTGTAGATTTTTGCCACTGCTGGTAGACCCATGCACCTGCAAATTCAGCTACTTCCTTCACACTATGGTCTTTGGCATGCCCAAGTGCTATCAGTCCCTTTTGGTCAATCATTAACATTTGCTTTAGACCCATTTTCCACACATCGAACGAGACATTTACTGCACTGCACCACCTCTTCTCCATCTATGAATCCTGTCACTCACACCCTGCAGGCATTTATTGCCACATCACCCTTGTGCAACACCATCTGCCGGACTGTGCAACACCATCTGGAGTTACTACCTCCTTAAACATGCAAGGTGACTAGTGTTTTGTCTGGTGAGCTTATATAATTCAACAGTTGGATTAGTTGAGCTGCTTATTGTGACATTCGGTGTTTGACCTTAATAATAATAATAACAATAATAATAATAATAATAATAATAACAATAACAACAACAACTACTATTAAAATAAATGCAAATGTCTGTGAAATGGTGAACATTCAGTTACTGTAAATAAAAGAGTACTGTTAAAATATTGTATGCATATGTGTTCGTGTGTTCAACTCAGACAACAAAGTGATCACTTTGGCGTGTTACTCAGTGTGCATTGTGGCCGTTTTCTTATTTATTTATTTAGCCTATTTTTAACTGAGGTAGTCATTTTGAGATTAAAATATTTTACAGGCCGATCCCTGGCCAGAGCAGCAGACACAAGATTAAAGGAGACAAAAGCAATAAAACAGTTAATAAAAACCATGTTCAGAAGCCAGCTGCAGTTTTCTCGTTGGCGTTCAACTGTGACTGAGAAGGAAATCTTATTTTAGCGTATATATCTCCTAGCCCTGGTCCTGGAACTTAAACACAGTACCAGTATTGGCAGTAGAGAACACCATGGGGCAATTTCTGATGTGCGCTTCTGAATGACACATGTATACATCCCAGTGGATGCTTAACTGAAGCACACAACACATCAGTAGTGTGGAATTATTTCATGTTTGAAATTGCTTATTGTAAAATCTGCATTTTGTAAGGCTGGCAAAGTAACCAGTCACTCGGACAACTAACACGGCATGATGTTTATTTACAAGACAATCCGGAAGAGTAGTCAGTAAACCAGGCCAGGTCAAAACTTAGAACTAAGACAGGTTAGGGTCTAAATCAGAGAAGCAAACCGTCCATACAATCAAAGTACAAAGCAACACTCATAAGAAGAAGCAAAAATTACAAAAGGGGTCAAAAATGGTAAATCAGTAAACCCACTCAGCATGCAAACAGGATGTGTTAGCAATACCTTGCAAAGAGCAGCGTGAAACAGGTGTGTATACACAAAAGGGAACTGAAAACGGGTGAGAGTCATTAGTAATGCTCAGGAGAGTGTGATCTGGAGACTGATCCCTGATTGGTAGCTGTGGAAAAAGTGTCTAGGACATCATGCAACAGTGAATCCTGGGAGTTGTAGTGCAGAAGGGAAGCATGAGCAGAAGGAGAACCGGGAGGCGTGACACAATGCTAATGTGTTTCATAACCAGCAAGGACTTCAATGCATGAAATTGGTTATCTAACTAGTAAACGGCATTTTTTCAGACATAGCTTGTGTGACATGCTGTACATCAGTGATTTCCACGAAAATAATATGTTTAAAATGTGACATGGAAAGGATATCAGGAGTTATAGGCATCTACAGGGGTTGGACAATGAAACTGAAACACCTGTCATTTTAGTGTTCTGAGGTCTCATGGCTAAATTGGACCAGCCTGGTGGCCAATCTTCATTAATTGCACATTGCACCAGTAAGAGCAGAGTGTGAAGGTTCAGTTAGCAGGTAAGAGCACAGTTCTGCTCAAAATACTGCAATGCACACAACATTATGGGTGACATACCAGAGTTCAAAAGAGGACACATTGTTGGTGCACGTCTTGCTGGCGCATCTGTGACCAAGACAGCAAGTCTTTGTGATGTATCAAGAGCCACGGTATCCAGGGTAATGTCAGCATACCACCAAAAAGGACGAACCTCCACCAACATCACGTAGTGACCTGGCCACTATCCTAAGAAGAATGGCTTAAGATCCCTCTGACCACTGTGCAGGACTTGTATATGTCATTCCCAAGACCAACTGACGCTGTATTGGCTGCAAAAGGAGGCCCTACACCATACTAATAAATGATTGTGGTCTAAAACCAGGTGTTTCAGTTTCATTGTCCAACCCCTGTAGGGTTAGACAGAACTAGGAAGGATATGAATATAGGAAGGGAAAAGTGGCATTGGTACAACCCTAATATCTTGAGAAGAGTGACCAGGATGAGTCTCCAGCAGTACTGTTGCAGGGTTTTAAATGCTATCCATGGATACATATTGGTTATAATAGAGAGCTATAGTAGCAAATTGCTGGATTGAGAGAGCATAACTCAAATACCCAGAGAATATCGTAATCTGTCCCTGTTGATGCAATATATGTTCATGATGATGTACACATTAGCTTTACATATTTGAATCCAGTACATCCAATGCATTGCTTGTTTGTAACGTGATATATTATTTGATGTTCCTGCATGTCAGTTGTGTACCATGTACCAATGCTTACAACCCCTTAGAAGACCAGGAGCCTCCGGCAGGCCCAGGCTTTTATCCCTTACTCTTATAATTTTAGTAATTTAAGTACAGCTCACCCAGCTTGCCTTGTAATTCATGTAATTACTAAATAATAAGCCTCAGGTTTTTATAAGCCTGCAAACTGAAGGGGTTAAAAATAACTTCTTAAGCCTGATACACTACTCACAAGCTCAGTTCATGCATAAAATATGTGGTCCATTACCATAATTAATTACATTCAGTCTTCAGGACGTGCCTGTTGCCCATGAGAATGTTTCGAGTGAATGCACATTTTAAGGACATGAGGTTTATTAAGAGAGATTAGCAATAGTATTAAGGACTAAGTTCCTTTTCTAAAGCCAGGCATCGGGGTTCAGAGTTGGAAGGCCCATTTTAATAGCGAGGGCTTGGCTGTGGTTGATTGTGCAGAGCCCAGTGCAGTGCTAGACTTTTTGCGTTGTGTCAGCTTTGAGGTAGAGGTTTAATTACGCCCCTGAGGAATACCAGTGGCACCTGCAGAGGAACAGCAGGTCTCTTTGTAGGTTCTACAGATCGTGTTCTACTACATCAGGAAAAGGGGGGTTTTTATTACACACCTCGGAGCAGACCTAAAGCGATGTACTTTACATGCACACCATGCATTGGGCAGTGTAGGTTCTACAGAGTGTGTACAGCCGAATTATAAAAGATCAGAGAAGACTTACAGGAATGTATTCCTTCATACGCCAACAACAGGTGCATACAAATGCATTGGGCTGTGACATTATCTGACTAACTGACCCTGGTCTTCACCAGTCAGCTGGACACCAGTGACCTGGTTTTATACGTAATATCCATTATATAATTTCCTTTTGAATACACCGATAAAAATAGATGGGCATTCTCACAAGCATAACAACCCACTAGAAACAGGTTGTGTAATCTGTGAACCATATGCATCCCTTGGCCCACTGAGAACCTCAGAACTTTCCACTCGAAATGTAGACAAAAAAGTTGCCAGCTTGCTAACAAGTAACTCCTGGCTAGCATGGAGCCTTGGGCGCGTGGGAGACATGGCTGTTGGCTTAAAGCTATATATATGTGCTTATCGTGCTGTTCTGTGCTGTGAGTTGGGGCTGTTTAATGGGGTAGTGGTGCAGTGTTGGTGCACTACAGTCAGGGACAGTGGGTGGGGGTGACCTGCCTGCTATCCCAGCAGTTCGGTAGCACTGGCGTTGGTCTCCACTGCTGCCATGGTTTAATAAAAAGCCCTTATCTAAAGCGCAGCATTTCCTGCGTCTCCTTCTTTTCCAAGTCCTCAAATTGGTGTAAGAAGTAGGATTGCACTATAGCAGACTGCAGGGAAACGGCAAATTCAGCAGTGAGGAGAACAAAGCCAGCCTGAGAACTGTGAGAAAGGAGACTGGAAAGGGACTGTCCTGCGCAAGTCAGGGACTCTGCTTGGACTCTTGCCAGACTTGGGGTTGTGGGGATGCAGCCATGGAGGCATGGGAGGCATGGCTTTGTGCGGAGCCTTCTGGGGGATGCTGGACTAACAAAAAGAGAGGTGTAAATAGTTGTGGCTGTTGTAGCTGTATATATATGCCTATTGTGCTATTCTATAAGGGGCTGTTTATTGAGGTAGCTGGTAGTGTTGGTGCCTTATGTCATGGTCAACTGTTTGCTATCTCAGTCATTCAGGAGGGCCGTGCAGTGTTCTCCACCTCTGTTGAGGTTCAGTAAAAGAGGCTTCATCTAAAGTGCTCTGTTTTTGGCGTTTCCTTCCTAGGTTGTTACAATACAGTCGTTAAATATGTCATTTGTAGGTCCTTTCCATTGTAAGATTAGGGTTATATTGTACTTTATATGTACACTCGCTGTGAGCAGATATTATTTGGGTGGTGGATCATTTTCCACACTGCAGTGACACTAACATGACAGTGGTGTGATGTGCTGTTGATGTATTGATCTGTAGTTATGAACCGTGACTATTGGAGCTAGTGGACCAGCTAGAGTCCAGCATTGACTCTGAGCAGTTTAAAGACTCCAGCAATGCTGCTGTGTGTGACGTACCTGATAAAAACTGTAGAACTTTAGAATACCTTCTGGACCTTTATAGAAAAAACGACTGATTTCTGTGAACTTTCATGAGAAATCATCCAGCTTAGCATTTCCTCTACATTGAACCATATTAGATATTCAATTAAACATGAACTGTCAGATTAACTACTAACAAAACAATGAATTTACAGTATATTCAACCACTCATATTTGGATTTACAGCAGATGGGACCTGTTATTGCAATCCTATAATAATTTCAATTATAAGATTTAAGTTTTATACTTCACAAGCTTCTGTGTTTAGTCTAGAACATCTGAAAGAATTCATGTAAACTGTGACATTTTAAAATCTTATATTAACCCCTTAAAGTCCTAAGCTTATTACATTCTAAGGCATATTATTCAGTAACTACAAGGACTCTGTCACGGTGTGGTTGGGTGTTGGACCCAAACGCAGTGCAGGAATCCGCTTGCGCTGTATAAGGGTTTATACTGCATGCAAACAGACTTCCTGGATGCGGATGCACGTGAAACTGTGTGTGTGAGAAGTGAACTGTGTGCTGAACTGTGAGGCTGAGGCGGGGATCGAACCTTCTTAGTGGTAACCCCACGTGTTACCACTGCGCTACGCGGCAGCACACGTGAGGCTCGGGATGAGGTTTAGTGGGTGAGAGGGAGAAACGGCGGGAAAAAGCAAACAAAGGGAACGCCAGGGCTGCATATTCAAACAAAAGGAAAAGCTTATATAAGAACAGAAATAAACGGTAGAGGGTTTAACCGAAAGGGGAATTCTTGTTAACTGCGTGCAGAGTGACACATACTGTCAAATCTGCACAGTGGTTTAAATATTTTTAAATATTTATTATTTGTTTATTTATTTTAACTTTGCTCTTTTTCTCTTTTCTTGTTTTCTCTTTTTCTTTTTCTCTAATACCGTACCGGCTACCCCTCTACAAAGGTGTAGCAACGGTGTTTGTGTGGTGGGGGCTTATATTGCTGACGCCCCAGGTGCTGCTCGTTGGCCTGATCAGCCTGGGGCATTCTGGGGTTTGGAGTTCCAGGCTGTAGTTCCCCCAGAACGGCGCCGCTGCTGCCGCCCTCTGCTGGCTGCAGGCGGTACAGCCCGGACCCTTACACTCCAATGAGTGTAGTAGAACTTCGGACCTACCATCGGGCCACTGCTTTAATAATAATAATAATATATATATATATATATATATATATATAGACAGACAGACAGATAATGATGGCCTAAACCAAAACCCACATGTAATAGTCACGACCACCTCCAATAATAACTTTTCAGGGGTGGTCCTGTGTGGGTCCTGAATATTGAGGAATGAAGTAAAATGTGACTAACAAATTATGCAGAGAAACAGATGGATCTGTAACTGCAGAACTATAAAATGAATCTAAATGGTAAATGGACCTTATAAAACGCACAGCGAATGTAGATACAGCAGCAGATGGGCTTTAAATGAACTTTTTCAAGGTGGACCAACAAGGTAGTAGTGGGTCTAATAAAGTGGGCTGTAAGTGTACACAGTGTATAAAAAGTCCAGCAGCACTCCTGTGTCCTATCCACTAACAAAGGGGAGTCCAGTCTTATCCACAAGTAGGGCTGGTGATTGGAAATATTTATTCCAGTTGAGCAGCTGCACACTTGATTCTAGTCAAATCCAAGTGTATTTTTACAGCGCTTTTTACGACAGTCGTTTTCACCAAGCAGCTTTGCAGAAAGTCTGTGTCTAAGCTTCCATTAAAAAAAAGATGAAACAGAAATAATTTGATTAATCAATGATAACCAAAGAGGGGATGATTATTGAGGTAGCTGGTAGTGTTGGTGCCTTATGTCATGGTCAGCTGTTTGCTATCTCAGTCATTCAGGAGAGCCATGCAGTGTTCTCCACCTCTGTTGAGGTTCAGTAAAAGAGGCTTCATCTAAAGTGCTCTGTTTTTGGAGTTTCCTTCCTAGGTTGTTACAATACAGTCGTTAAATATGTCATTTGTAGGTTCTTTCCATTGTAAGGTTAGGGTTATATTGTACTTTATATGTACACTCGCTGTGAGCAGATATTATTTGGGTGGTGGATCATTTTCCACACTGCAGTGACACTAACATGACAGTGGTGTGATGGGCTGTTGATGTATTGATCTGTAGTTATGAACCGTGACTATTGGAGCTAGTGGACTAGCTAGAGTCCAGCACTGAGCAGTTTAAAGGCTCCAAGGTCTTTGGTCCAGATTACCAAAGACCACTGGAGCTGATAAAATGGACAGTGTAGATACAGGGAAGATATAATTGTTATATGTAATTACATTACTCCATACTAAGATATGTTTATAGTTAAGTAAACATTTAAAATATGTACTTTTCATAATCATAAAATTATATTATTTACATATTTTTTTAAGAACCATTCACTGGAAGGTTCTTTAGGGAAACACAAGCGTTTTTTTCTGGGACGTTTATATTAAGGATTGTAGTCAATGTGCAGTACAAGAGGAATCTAATGCCCTATACTCTCACCGAATACCCATCATAACTTTTTATGAAGAATGATAAATGTGAAGGTCATGTTTTATGTCTTGCTCTGATTGTTTCTGTTCGATCCCTATTCTTTTTCCACCTGTACTTTGAATCCCTACCTTGTCAGTCAACTCCCCCGCATTAGTTAGAGAAGTGTTGTTTATCTGAAGTCACAGGATCTAAAAGAATATCTTGCCGGTGGTAATCAAACAGCCTGAGAGGCAGAGGCTTTGTGACACCTAGACACAGACCTGTCATCCTTCAAAGCACGAGTCCCCCTCGCTCTGTTCTTCAAAAGGATCACTGACTACTGCGCATCATCAGCTCATGCACGCTGCATGAGGAAAAGCTTCCACAAAGTAAAGCAACAGTGAAAGGAACTGATGCACATTTCGCATTGTTTAATTAGCAGCATCAGCACCACACGATCATCACCTTCCAATTAGTACAACGGGAGTGTGCTTCAGTCAAACACAACCCACACAGTTCAAAGTGAATCGTGGTTCATTGTTTGAAATATGTAACTGGTTTTAACTCCATAAACCATGTTTTTCCCATTGACGCTTATTAGAATTATGATTTTAAAAATTTCTTTGGTGCCCCACGTGAAGCAACACTGCAGCCCGTAATCTAGTTCTGAAAAAACAAAACTGGTCCTATAACCCACCAATCATCTGGCCACCAGTGCTATACACCTCTTGGTTGTGGTTGGTGTGGCACAACGGATAACACCACTACTCACCAGGAAGCTACCGTCCCATGTGGGAGACTGGGGTTCGATTCCCGTTCTGGGTGACTATGCTGTGCTACACCAATAAGAGCCCTTGGGCAAGACTCCTAACACTACACTGGCTCACCTGTAATATGATTAACCTTGTAAGTCGCTCTGGATAAGAGCGTCAGCTAAAATTCTGCAGATGTAGACCTCTTCATGTTCCAGGTGTAGATGTGAAAATAAAACTTAGATTTGAATTTAAAAAAGCATAGGAACCGTACAATAACAGGTTGAATAATGTGTGAACCATGCGTATCTCCAGACCCTCTGAGAACATCAGCACAAATATGTTGTTTTCTAAAGCTGCAAACTCCATAATCCCAGAGCAAACCTCCTTTAAATAAAGCAAACCGCAGCTCCGCTTTCAGCACTTTCCTGCACGCCTTCTCCCGGCGCTGCCTCTTACTCAGGAGATCCTGCTATTCCCCATGCTTTTCCAAACAGATGGTGAGAGCGAGAGATGGATACTTCCATGCAGATTGACTCATCATGGATGAAATTCATCTTAATTGTCCAATTAGTAGGCTAAGTAGAGAGTCCCTGAAAAGTTAACTAATATTAATTTCCCTGTATATACAGGCATGCGCTGGCTTGCATGCAGGTATCATAAACAAAAGATTCAGTGCAAGTTCAACGAGGGAGAGCGGGTTATTGATCAAGCTCGCTCAGCCATTATGCGACAAGCTGATATTTATATCCCCCCTTTGCTAGCTCTTCTCCGCATCGGTGGGCTTGTGTTTTCAGGCCCCCTTCCGCCGTCGGTTTTGGTCCCATTTCGTCCTGCCTGGAGCCCACGGGGGGTAAACTCCTGCTGCCTTCCACAAGCCTGACACTTCTGCTGTTTCTCTCACAGCCACAAATGGCAATCATTCCGAGATGGAGCCTCTGCCAAAACAGGCTTGATGTGTTTTAGCACTGGGTTTCTGTAGCAAATACTGCAAAACATATCATCGCTGTCCATTTTTCCTCAATTCTCATTATCCTACAAAATTTGGGCTCAACGGTCGGCCTTTACAAAAAGTTGAACGATTCTTATAAATGGACCAATGCAAATGCTCCAAAATTGCTTGGAATGAAATCTGGATCCATTGACTTGCATTAAAAGTACGGAATGTTTTTGCTACCATGATAAGCAGCCATAGACGGCTTGAGAAATTTATGCTCGTAGCATCCCTGCCGTGCTTTCAGCTTCGCTTGGCTGTAGTGGCAGCTGCCTACTGCCCCAGGATGATTAGATCTACCTGAGAACTGCATAGGCATGGCTAAAACACAGCTTGATTGACAGCTCTTGTCCAACACTCCTAACCTGTTCCTATACTCATATCGACCCAAAATCATTATCCAGCTTTTATGAGACGCTAACCAGATGAAGAAAGTCACTGATGAGCAGACCTGCTGGTGGACAGATAGATGGATGAGTGAACAAATGGCTAGATAAGCAACGCAGAAAGAAACAGTAAAATCACTATCCAGCATTAAGGCAACACAAAATTACCGGTTAAACAGCCATGTACAAACAGATGTAGCAATACATGAATGAGAGAATGGACGAATTAACAGTGCTGGCATACGGATAGAGCTCTAGCTTGCTAGCTTGCTAGCAGTCATGGTGGGTTAGCTTTAGCTTGCTAAGATTCTCTGACCCTGTAACTGTTTAGTGTGGGTGGGGCAAGAGAGGTCAGTCTTGTATTTGTTTAGGAAATGCTTATGGAAGCATTCCCCAGGTTTAGGTCCACTTAGTGTTCAGAGGAGAGAAATATGTCTCTCAGTATGGACTTGTAGCGGTTCCTAAGGGTCCCCTGCTGATTTAATGATAGGGGTGGAGGTGGAGAGACACCTGGTCTTCTGGACATGTGACATGGGACAACGAACTGTTCACCAGCCATCCGCCGTGGTGCTGGCACTAACAGGATGACTCATGAAGGGCATTACTGCTCTATGAAGGTCTGCAATCGTGGCTGGAGGGTCATTTGAGTATAGCAATAAGACCGGTCCCTGCTTATGTTGCGTGCACGGCCGTGCATCAAATTTGGTTCATTTGCATGTCTCATGATTTCAAACCCACCAAATTACATTCCTGTCAGATGATTCCTTCTGGGTGCAACTATTTGTGCAGCCATTCATTTGATGATGACTCTACATGCACACACTGATTTGTAGGTCATGTCTTGGGGACTGTGTCTTTCCAGTGTAGTCATTCTATTGTACCCTGTTCTAAAGCTTTTGCCATATAAATTACAACTGAATCATAAAGCTGAGGCGGAGGGGGACAAAATGAATACACAAGTAGTGAAATAAGTAAGTACAAGAATGAATACATAACTAAAGAAGTGAGACAGAATTAATTACTCTGCCAGCCAAGCAGAGCAATTTCCCAGATGCTGGGATTGCTCTAGTGTTTTATTACATGTTGTCACTCAAAGCCTGTGCAAATGGTCAGTTGGAGAGCCAGGAAACCACAGCTGAGCTCTGCTGTGCATGGTATGTGTGTGTGTGTTGAGGGGGGTGGGGATCGTGGGGACCGGGACATGGCCCTCCATTTATGAAGCCTGACCCTGTTTTGTAAGCTATCTGCCTGGCTGGGTTTTCAGGGACTGATAGGAGGTCAGCGGCATTTTTTTTCCGGTGCGGAATAATAATGAGAAGTGTGATAGGCACCGCTGCCCCTGAATCTGTTTTTCAGCACCGGGGGAAGAGTTCAAAGGGACAGAACATGATTCCCTATTTCTGAGGCAGAACCCAATATTACGAGCAGGCTGCTGGCTCTGCTCACAGCCTTAGCCCTTGGCAAACACTTTAGGTCAGATGTACCACTGTGAGGAAAAGTCGAGATTCAAAGTGTGACAGACTGTGGCTTGTCCGTTCTGCTGCCAGACGACAGACGACAACTAAACACTGGAATAACCACCCCAGCCCCCCACAACTAACACCATCAGCATGAGCTGTTTCGAGAGCCGCTAATTGTCCCTTACCAGTCAACACAATTACACCATGCTTTATTCAGAAACAAGCCACTCAGGAGTTCAAATTTATCGCAAATTGGATTACACAACTTAAAGCAACTTGCTCAATTGTGTGCAGTGTTAATTATTGTAAAGAAGGCAAGAAATTACTTTCACTCTTTCTCCCCTGATGTCAATGGGTGCCAGTGCTAATTAACAATTTCAAAATATCTTAAATGTCACAAATCTTTAAGCCCCTCCAGCTTTTTAATTGTTCCTAAGAAGCTGTTCACTGAATCACTGAGGCTGTTTAGACCTTGTATCAGCATAAGTTTTCAGTAAGCCTGGCCCATGTTTTTTCTGCTAGATAAAAGGTGCAGATCTAGGGGTCCATTGACAGAGAGTTTTGGTAAGCTGGGAATGTTGCTGCTGTCGTCCCGCTGCTCTTCATGTTCACTCAGGTTTGTTGACGGTGGAGCAGAGGGGCGCTGACTTCTCACGGAGCCCTCATGTCTTCGTTACCTTGTCTGGCTCTCCCTTTTAGTTATGCTGTAATAGCCAGGCCTGCCGGAGTCGCTGCTGCACTCTGTTAACACCATATAGTGTGTTCAGATCTTCTGTCAGAGCTAACAGTCTGTATATTCTCTTTGAGCTGAACTGCTGCCCATCCTGTGTGGGCTGATTGCTACATCTGCTTTGACTGGGTGCCACTGCTTGCCTTTCACCATCATGGAGCTCATGGTTGCCCTGCTTTGTGGAAGCTTGGCCTGCATCCTGCCGACCATTCTGATGACCAAGCTATTGAATTACAGACTAATCAGACATTTATTTCTCTACCTTACACTGGACACTTCTTTCCTTTGCTTGTCTTGTTTTCTGGTGTTGACCCAAAAAGGATGGGTTCCCCTTTTGAGTCCTGGTTCCTCTCTAGGTTCCTTCCTTTTGAACTGAGGTTTTTTTTTTCTTGCCTCTGCTGCCCTCGGCTTGCTCACTGGGGGCTCGGACAGCAGATTCTTTGTAAAGCTACTTTGTGACAACATCTGTTGTAAAAGGCGCTATATAAATAAATGCTGACTTGACTTGACTTGATTGTATTGTACACTCATCAGCAAAAGAATAGTTGCACAAATAGTTGCACCCAAAAGGAATCAACCGACAGTAATTAAACTTAATTAAAGTTTCACTTTTGCCCAAGCATTTAACATAACCAAGGACAGGCATTATCGCTGTACCTGACTGACTCAACACGCATAATTAAAGGCATTCAGCAAGCCGTGATGCCCTACTGCTGCATGCGATGGATTATCACTGGACACCATTAGGAACTTCTACAACTCCAAGCCGAGACATCTGGCATGTTGCATTTGCGAACATGGCGGACCAATGCCATGCTGAGAGACACTACTTCTGTATGTTTAACTCAATAAATAAATATTGCCTAAATTTATTATAATTTTACTAGTAATCTTTACTTTTCTTACCAATAGCACTGCAAGGCCACATGTCCTCTGGCTGCAGCTATTCTTTTACTGATGATAGTATATAACCATTTCCTTAAATATTTTCTTAACTGCAGTTGAAAATAATGCATTGCTATTAAGCAAAAGGTGGCTTTCACACAAGCTGTGGTGCTTTATTTTCCAGCTACACTGTAGCCCCTTTAACCCTGCATCCCTCCTGGCAGCAATTCACTGTGAAGAAATGGCTGGAATGAATTCATTCTCAATGAGAGCTGGTGAATTCCGATGACAGGAATTGAGTCAGGAGTGGAGAGAAATTTAACTTCATGCACATTAGGAGGGAAGTGATGTGGCAATTACCAGTGGGAAGTAAGCAGGGTGGTACATGCTTTATCTCAGCCACACTGAAAATATCTGCACCTTTTTGGGTTCCTGGATATTTCTTCCTACTAGAGATGGAGGAATAGCAGTGGTGCCTTCTCCAGCAATCGCATAGACAAAGCAATGACTGCACAGACAGTGATGCATTATGCTGGCATTTCACATTTATTTCTGTGTAAGATTACATTTTTAGCAGGAATGCATTAGATTTGTGCTTGGCATCAACGAAACAATGACATCCAACAGTCAGCCGAGAATCAGTTCAGAAACACCCACCGGCAAGGAACGCCCAGCGATTTGGGGTGACAAGAGGTGAAAAGTCGCTGCTGGTGTGAAAGCAGGATAACAGTTCTTTCTCTGACTCAGCTCACATCTCCACACTTTCACCGCCTCTCTTCACACATTCTCTCACACCCTCAGCATGGTTCCCAGCTCCGCCCCCTCCAATTATAGTCCTTAGCAAATGAAACCCAGTGACTAAACGCAAAAGCATATACAAACTATAACTATGTCAAAACCATTTCTTGACCATGCTACATGGCATGATAGCCATCGGTGGACAGCAGAATAGCACAAACCACTGCTTATTCATCAGGGGGCAGTCGAGAGACTGAGCATCTTCAAATTTCTTGGAGTCGGCATCAGTGAAGATATCACCTGGTCGCAATTCAACACAACTGGTCAAAAAGCACAACAATGACTACTGTACGTTTCCTGCAAAGACTCAAGAAAACTGGAATGCCAGCCAGAATTCTGAGGAACTCCTTCAGGAGCGTAATTGAAAGTATTCTTACCAGCTCCATCACAGTCTGGTTTGGAAACTTCTCCACCCAGGACCACAAGTATCTGCAACAGGTGGTCAAGACAGCCTAGCCAACTATAGGTATGGCTCTTTCAGTATTGGAGGACATTAGGTCTTCTAGAGGGTAAAGGTCATAAAGGACAAAACTCATCCTCAACACAACTTCTTAACACTTCTCCCATCTGGCAGACGATACAGGAGCGTGAAAAATCAAGGGCACCAGATTACGGAACAGTTTCTACCCCCAGGCTATCAGAGGTCTGAACACTTCACCTCCTCCAACCACCGTTCCACCTCGCCTACCTCCTCTGTCACAAGCATCTGACCAGCCCTGAGTAGTCCATGCTCAGTCCTCTCTCCTACAAGATGACCACCAGAGCACTACAGAGTGCTTAACTGCACAGACTGACCACCAAATATTATAGACTGTTTAAATGCACAGACTGACCACCAAATATTATAGACTGTTTAAATGCACAGACTGACCACCAAATATTATAGACTGTTTAAATGCACAGACTGACCACCAAATATTATAGACTGTTTAAATGCACAGACTGACCACCAAATATTATAGACTGTTTAAATGCACAGACTGGCCACCAAATATTATAGACTTTTTAACTGCACAGACTGACCACCAAATATTATAGACTGTTTAAATGCACAGACTGACCACCAAAGATTATAGACTGTTTAAATGCACAGACTGACCACCAAAGATTATAGACTGTTTAAATGCACAGACTGACCACCAAAGATTATAGACTGTTTAAATGCACAGACTGACCACCAAATATTAGACTGTTTAAATGCACAGACTGACCACCAAAGATTATAGACTGTTTAAATGCACAGACTGACCACCAAATATTAGACTGTTTAAATGCACAGACTGACCACCAAATATTAGACTGTTTAAATGCACAGACTGGCCACCAAATATTAGACTGTTTAAATGCACAGACTGACCACCAAAGATTATAGACTGTTTAAATGCACAGACTGACCACCAAATATTACAGACTGTTTAAATGCACAGACTGACCACCAAATATTACAGACTGTTTACATGCACAGACTGACCACCAAATATTACAGACTGTTTAAATGCACAGACTGACCACCAAATATTAGACTGTTTAAATGCACAGACTGACCACCAAATATTATAGACTGTTTAAATGCACAGACTGACCACCAAATATTAGACTGTTTAAATGCACAGACTGACCACCAAATATTATAGACTGTTTAAATGCACAGACTGACCACCAAATATTATAGACTGTTTAAATGCACAGACTGGCCACCAAATATTAGACTGTTTAAATGCACAGACTGACCACCAAATATTATAGACTGTTTAAATGCACAGACTGGCCACCAAATATTAGACTCTTTAAATGCACAGACTGACCACCAAATATTATAGACTGTTTAAATGCACAGACTGACCACCAAATATTAGACTGTTTAAATGCACAGACTGACCACCAAATATTATAGACTGTTTAAATGCACAGACTGGCCACCAAATATTATAGACTGTTTAAATGCACAGACTGACCACCAAATATTAAAGACTGTTTAAATGCACAGACTGGCCACCAAATATTAGACTGTTTAAATGCACAGACTGACCACCAAATATTATAGACTGTTTAAATGCACAGCCTGACCACCAAATATTATAGACTGTTTAAATGCACAGATTGGCCACCAAATATTAGACTGTTTAAATGCACAGACTGACCACCAAATATTATAGACTGTTTAAATGCACAGACTGGCCACCAAATATTAGACTCTTTAAATGCACAGACTGACTACCAAATATTATAGACTGTTTAAATGTACAGACTGACCACCAAAGATTATAGACTGTTTAAATGCACAGACTGGCCACCAAATATTAGACTGTTTAAATGCACAGACTGACCACCAAATATTAGAGACTGTTTAAATGCACAGACTGACCACCAAAGATTATAGACTGTTTAAATGCACAGACTGAGCACCAAAGATTATAGACTGTTTAAATGCACAGACTGACCACCAAAGATTATAGACTGTTTAAATGCACAGACTGGCCACCAAAGATTATAGACTGTTTAAATGCACAGACTGACCACCAGAACATTAGACTGCCTAACTACACAGACTGGCCACCAAATATTAGACTGTTTAAATGCACAGACTGACCATCACATATTATAGACTGTTTAAATGCACAGACTGACCACCCGAACATTACAGACTGTTTAAATGCACAGACTGACTACCAAATATTATAGACTGTTTAAATGCACAGACTGACCACCCGAACATTACAGACTGCATAACTATACAGACTGACCACCAGAACATTACAGATTGTTTAAATGCACAGATGGACCACCAGAACACTACAGAATACTGCACTTTTTGCACATATGCTGGTCATTCAGTGAATCACTTCTATATAAGGATCAGTATTATTATGTTCATACTGTGTTATGTACACTATGTGTATAATGCATGTACGCTTAATAAGGACACTTGTTCTGTCATTTTTAGCGCTAATTAGCACTAATTCTGCATACCGTACATATGTTCTGCTCCTATACCTTTTTAGTCTCCTTTAGCATATATTGTACATTTTCCTATTTTGTGTACATGCATATCTCCTTTTCTTACCTGTAGTCTTTTCTTTCTTATTTAGTACTTATATTGTAATTGTTAGTACTTGAGGTCCAGGATCTAGTGCAGAGTGAGAATTTCATTGTACCATGTAACTGCTTGTTTCTCTGTTCATATGACAAATAACACTTGAATCTTGAATACAGATTCCATAGACGAACACGGGTAGTAGAATGGACTGTACTGAAGAGATTAGTGTTGTCAAAGCCAGTGAAAGCTCTGCCCTGCTAAATCTGCCCCTGTCAACTGTAAGTGCTTTGTATTGCTTTTTGTATGGTTTGTTGCATCTAGAACAGCTCAGACCCACAAAGGAGTCGACCAAGCAAACTCACAGAGCGGGGCGGTTGAGTCTGTGGAAGCAACTTCAGCATGAAATAGGTTTACATGACTGAGCAGCTGCACACACAAGCCTAAGATCACTTTGTGCAAAGCCAAGCATCAACAGGAATGGACTTTTTCCCTTTTGAGTTATTTGTGCCTTCATTTCCTCACACCTAGGTCATTGCCACGGTATACAGAACAATAATTAGACTCCACTGGCTTGCCCCCAGTTAGAACAGCATGATCCTGCTAGATTGCTTATAGGCATAAAGAAAAAGCCATCCTGTCACCTCTGTCTTTTTCTGAAGGTTTTTTTTTTTCTAAGAAAAAAAAAAGGATCTGAATGGAGCAGCTTCTTTCTGACTTGCTTTCCCCTCTAACTTTCTAGGACTAAGTTTCTAGGACTCTAAGGTCTTATTGGGCCAACCTCTACATATTAGTAATACCTTTTCTGTTGCTGTTATTAAATGACCCATAGAATGTATTTATTCTGAGGTCAACATAGGTGTGACATTGGCTGGAGTGAAAAATGCCTAGATGCTATACACACACACACACACACACGCACACGCACACACACAAACACACACACACACACACACACACACACACACACAAACACACACACACACACACACACACACACACGCCCACACAAAATGGACTAACTTTTTATTCACTATGAAGCTGTCAAGCTTTTAAGTTGATCTGCTTCAAACATCAAAGGTAGATAAAAAACACACAGCATGTTGCAGCAACTGTTCCCCTCTCTTTAGTCTCTTCAGTGTCAATCCCTGAGCAAAGCTGCTCCATTTTGTCCACGGTTTGTGAAACAGTCTGAGGTGAAATGTGCAGAGAAAGCTAACCACTTTAATTTAAGGTTAAAGGTGTGGGAGGTGAAGTTGGGCTCCCTATTTACCAGCTTAATTGCAGATTTTCTGATCCACCTGAAACTGTGCTGCAGTTACATTCTGGTGGCTGTACAAGCTGTAGCACATAAGGATGAACAAAGCATTTAATTAAGAAGTTGATGGATGGAAAGCCATTTTCAGCCTTGTTTAATAATCAGAAATGCCTGTTAACAGTTTGGTTCCTTGACAGCGTCCCCTTCACAGCCTGGATAGGTACATTTGGGGTGTGTATATATAATAACTCAAGTTACATAACAGGTTTTACTGTCCTCTTTTGTAAATGCAGGATTTGTATTTGAAGAAAAAACAAAGGTGCTTTGAGGTTAAATGCATTTGTTTTGAAATATTAATAATTCACTCATCATTTGAAGAATAGATGCAAAATATTTGCACCCAGAATAAATCTACCGACAGGAATGAAACTCGGTGGGTAGGTTTGACATTGTGAGACATGCAAATGAGTCAGGTTCCACGCCTAGCTGCACATGTGACATAAGCAAGAACAAGCCTTATCGCTGTACCTGACTGGCCCAACAGCCACAACTGCAGACATTCAGAGAGCAGTGATGCCAGTGATTACGACAAGGGCCCTCAACTACACAACAACATCACCAAAGACTGCAATGTTGTCATGCCAGACTGCCATGGAGTGACTCAGACTGGTAGCGGGTCATTTTAAGTGACAAGTCCCAACAAATCCATGCTTGGGGGGGAAACTGTGGTCGGCACCAAGGTGAATGATTTACTGTCAGACGTCCAGAAGGCCTGGTGTCACTCCACCTCCACCCTTACCACGAAATCTACAAGGTCTGTGTGAGAATATCCAAGCTGCATGGGATGGGTTTTCACAGGACACTATTAGGAACCTCTACTCCATGCCAAGACTGTTATACTAGGTTACTGTTTATGCTAGGTGTAAACCAGTTCTTTGAGTTTGTGGGTGCTGGTTGCAGAATGAGAAAGATTTCAAGCAATTGACCCTGAGAGTTAAAAGCAACACAACATCATTGTGTATTTATGAGGCAGGAACTAGTATCACACCCAGGTTTGCACACGGTATCGACGCGCAAGTGTTTCAGGGTGAGGGCAGCTACAGCACAATGTGGAATACCCCCAGTCTCCTTTTCAGCCTGACCTGCCTTGAGAGTGCTCCACCAGCATGCTCTGCTCTATTCATCCCAGAGGTAATTCCTCTCCAAGACAGGCTAACTCTGTCTCGTGCCGATCCGCTCCCTCCTTTAGTGTTTGATTCTTATGCTTCTAGGGGAGCTTTCCTTACTCCCCCCACCTCTCTTTCATTCTCCTTTCTCTCTTACTCTCTCGCTTAAAATCTATCTCTCACCCTCTCTCCCTCTCTCTCTCACTCTCTTGCTCTCGTCTTGCTTTTTGCCCGGTGCTGACAGCACTGTGTCTAATGTAGCATGAGTCAAACTTTATAGTGCTCCAGGGCAGACCAGAGCCGGCCCATTGAGTCACCAGAGACGCACACATCAGGTTGTGGGGCTTATAGGAGTAATGGGCGGCGGACATTTTGTCAGAGGCACTGTAATAAACAATAAATAAGAATCAACGATGCTCCGGGGGTTTACCATTTCAAATCAGCAGCACAGCTTTATTGGGAGGATTTCGGGTGCTACATGGGGCTGAAACGCCTACACTGTAACAGTATGATAAAAGTGATCTCCATCATGCCAGAGGGCTATTTCACACGCATGCGCACACACACTCACACAAAGAAGAATTGTTTTTGTACCACATCAGGACATGGAGCCAAACGTACTGTATCAGATGGGACCAGAAGGTCTAATGATTTATGTGAAGAAAAAAAACAAAGCAAAACGAACAAACAAAAAATTCATTGTTATAAGCCCAGTTCAGAAAAAGTTGGGATGCTGTGTAAAATGTAAATAAGTATAAATAAAAACAAAATTTATTGATTGGAAATCTCATAGACCCATATTTTATTCACAATATAACATAGAACACATATCAGATGCTGAAAATGAGGCATCTTAC
Source organism: Prochilodus magdalenae (assembly GCA_024036415.1). NCBI lineage: Eukaryota > Metazoa > Chordata > Actinopteri > Characiformes > Prochilodontidae > Prochilodus > Prochilodus magdalenae. The sequence continues at coordinate 111,321 of JAMWET010001835.1, forward strand.
CATTTGATGAATATTATTAACTCATGTAGAACTTAGGGGCAGGAACACATCTCTGTGGTTGGTAGCTCAGCGGATAAGACCACTGCCCACCCCAACACCACACGGGGTGACTGGGAGACGGGGGTTCGAATCCCAGTCTAGGTGACCATGCTGTGCTACACTAATAAGAGTCCTTGGGCAAGACTTCTAACACTACATTGGCCTACCTGTAATATGATTAACCTTGTAAGTCGCTCTGGATAAGAGCGTCAGCTAAATGCCGTAAAGGTAAATCTCTAAAAAGTTGGAACAGGGGAAACAAAAGGCTGGAAAAGTAAGTGGTACTAATAAAAACCAGCTGGAGGAGCGATTATGTCACATGACTGGGTATAAAAAGAGCATTTTAGACAGGCAGAGTCTCTCATTAGCATAAATGTGGAAAACTGCAACTAAATATTAAAAGAATTCCATTTGGATTAAGAATTTTGGATATCCCATCATCTACAGTACTTAATATCATCAAAAGATGCAGAGAATATGGAGAAAGCCCTGTGCACAAGGGAGAAGGATGACGGTCAATATTGGATAATCGAGATCCTCAGGCCTACATTTTAGTTGGACACACATGGGCTGAATTCCTGAAACGCCCCATAGAAATTGATCCAATCCATTACATTCTGTCTCTGTGTGGTATCTAGCTAATGAAATGGCCAAGAAGAGACAGATTTAGGATGGACATGAGTATGTAGAGACTCATTTGCAATTATATACCCTCCAGCTGGTTTCCTGATATGCTAAATGTGCTACTGAGAAACTTTCAACTAACAAAAATTGCACACTGACATTGTACCAGAAAGAAACTTTGGTGGAATAAAAACATATCAGAAAACACAGAGTTAATGAAAAGAGGCTTTATGTAAAAAAAAAAAAAAATCATTTCATCAATAAAAAGTAGCATCACTAGATATTATGATGATAAAACGTTTGGTATCTATAGTATGATTCTGATGTGTTCAAAAATGAAGGGTTGAAAAAATAAACTTGTGTTAACTTAGGAGTTTAGATCAACACTGTGTTTATATAGTGTTAGTCTGGACTTTAGTCTGGTTGTTATGGGCTTGGAGGTTGTATGCGTGTCTGCATGGGTTTCCTCCGGTTGCTCCGGTTTCCTCCCACAGTCTATAGACATGCAGTCAGGTGAATACCTGGCCTACAAAGCCAAGAATTGACCAGCGCCTCCCTACCTTATGGCAATGGCGAAGAGTCGAGCTGTACCTCGAGCCCTTCGCGCTTCAAGTACAGCTCGACTCGAACCGCCATCCCTGAGGACACATGGAAGACGAGCGTCTCTTCTCTGTCCTGGCTCCCAGATGGTGGAATGAACTCCCACTGGCTGTGCGAACAGCGGAGTCTCTCGCGGTCTTCAAACGCAGACTGAAGACCCATTTCTTCGTAACGCACAGTGAGTGCGTAGACCTGTAAATTGTGTGTATTGTGTTGCACTTTAATGACCTTTGTATTGCACTTATAATGACCTTTGTCAATGTGTATTGTGTTGCACCTATAACGACCTTTTGTCCTCTATAGGAATGAGAACTGGGCTTGGGTTGCCAGGTAATGCTTTACTTGCTCTATGTCTGTGTATTAATCTCTAGGTACCAGCACTGGCCCCCTGTTCGGACAGTGTCTGAGCTCATGGTGAGTTCTAGGCTCTAAACTTCCTACTAGCTGAAATATTATCCAACGGAACACTAAGCACGGTTGTAAGTCGCTCTAGATAAGAGCGGCTGCTAAATACCTTAAATGTAAATGGAAATGTAAATGAATACGAGACGCTAAATTGCTCTTATGAATTGTCAGCCTGTCCATAGTGTTTCCTGCCCTCCACCCAATGAGTGCTGGGAGAAGCTCCAGCACCCGCCACAACCCAGAAAGATAAGCAGCTTAGTTAATGAATAAATAAATGTTATGGTGATAAGAAATATGCAGGTATGAATTCTGTGATGTATGAGACAAAAAAAAAACAAACACTTAAGATAAAAAACATACTGTCATGGTCTTTGGTGAAAATCTTTGGAGAGTGATTGGTATTTGTAAAAAAGGCATTTAACTGCTGTCTAAAAGCTCCGGACAATATATCAGGACAATATCTAGTTTGCATCATTGGAAAACTCTGTACACTGCATGAACATTTTGTGATGAACCGTCTGAAAGAAGTGATCCAAACGAACCTGAAACAAACATGTTTTTATATTAAATCTCATTAAAAGTTTTGGGAAGTTTTTCCGTCTTCTGTAAACATACAGTTTTTAGTTCCAGCAGCAATAATATATTATACGCATCATCACTGTCATATGAAAAACTTCTATCTGCTATTTATTTATTTATTTATTTATTTATTTTTCATTATTAAATGTTGAAATACCAAATTATAAAAGGACCAATACAAATAAAGATACTGTTTTCCTATACTATGCCTACTCACGTGTAACAGATAATAATTGAATAAAGATGACAGGGGTTGGACAATGAAACTGAAACACCTGTCATTTTAGTGTGGGAGGTTTCGTGGCTAAATTGGACCAGCCTGGTGGCCAATCTTCATTAATTGCACATTGCACCAGTAAGAGCAGAGTGTGAAGGTTCAGTTAGCAGGTAAGAGCACAGTTCTGCTCAAAATACTGCAATGCACACAACATTATGGGTGACATACCAGAGTTCAAAAGAGGACAAATTGTTGGTGCACGTCTTGCTGGAGCATCTGTGACCAAGACAGCAAGTCTTTGTGATGTATCAAGAGCCACGGTATCCAGGGTAATGTCAGCATACCCCCAAGAAGGACGAACCACATCCAACAGGATTAACTGTGGACGCAAGAGGAAGCTGTCTGAAAGGGATGTTCGGGTGCTAACCCGGATTGTATCCAAAAAACATAAAACCACGGCTGCCCAAATGACGCTGTATTGGCCGCAAAAGGAGGCCCTACACCATACTAATAAACGATTGTGGTCTAAAACCAGGTGTTTCAGTTTCATTGTCCAACCCCTGTATATTATTATATGTTAAGTTTATGTAACAACCTGACCATAACCTCATGCACCATAAGGAAATGGCTATAGATCCTGCAGTTGTTGGTTAATGCTCTTTTCTATGGCATTCCTATGAAATGCCAACATGTGGGCCCTAATAAAGTACAAAAACAAGCACGCACGCACACACACACACACACACACACACACACACACACACACACACACACATGCATGCACACACACACAGGAACACATGACAAGTTAATTATTTCTCTCCCAGTTTCATGGTAGACGAAGGCCTCAGCTCTGACGGTCCTAAAGCAGCCTGACTCCAGTCATTTAGCATAATTAGACAGTCTGGACAGCAATTAGCTTCACTGGGCTGAAACAATGGCTGTAAATTTTCAGCACGTTAATTTGCTTACAAGCCTTCAAATCGTTTTAGATATTTTTTATTTTAATGAACTCCATGTCATCCACAGTGAGTCTCTGTTTGGAATAGGAATACATCTCATTTTCTGGTTGATCTGATGATAAACAATACAAAGTAGCTAGTATATTAATACCAGTACCAACACCAGTAATTAATGAACAGTGGAATAAGTATTTGCACAAGTATAGCTACTATTTCATTAATACTATACTAATACTAAAACTATTAAGGCTGTCAAATAAATAAATAAATAGTTTTATTAAACAGTATTATTGTATATACATTTTTTTAATTGTGTCCCAAATCTTTATAAAGCACGATTCTGTTGAAAAAGGGGACACATTGCAGAGTGCAGAGGTCACACATGAACACACAGTGTGCGACGCAGTTTAAGTTTTCACCCTGGAATTTGCAGAGGCTGCACTGATAACACACAGTGTGCGAGTATGGGTCACCCTCGCAATAGGCGCATGCACGATATATCGTTTAAGTATCGTCATCGCGATGTGCGCATGTCACTGAATGAACACGTCATGCTGCAGTGTTTTTGCTGCTTTACACAAAAAGAAGAATCCCACTGTTTTTATTTTCCATTAAATACATACCAGAGGAAGATTATGTCTGCCCAATATAATTTATTTTGCTCCAATATTGTTTTTTCGCTGTTTGTTGCTAGTGACATTTAGTTCCTGCGTGCACAATGAAGCATCCAATCATCTCCCGCCACCCCCAAAACCCCGCCCCACCACCACCGTGTTAACACAGTCACAGAAAATGAGCGAGGAGCAGGAGCGAAACACAGAAAGGGAGGATTTAATTGCAAAAATAAACTCGACGTCAGATATTTGGAGCTACTTCGGCTACAAAAAGGATTATGCTGACCAAAAACGGGGAATTTGTCGGGTGTGTTTCAGTTGTTGCCACGACTCGAGGCAACACAACTAATTTGTTTGACCATTTAAAGCGCCACCACAAAGCTCTGTATGACGAGCAGCATGCTATCCAAAGCAGCGAACTTCGCCAGTGTCTCACCATACTAGAGAGGTTCCAAACCACAGCGAGAAATCACTGACGCGATAACGTTTCACCTTGTGAAAAACACTGTACCAGTTAACACAGTTCGCAAAGAGCGCTTTAAAAACATGATCCGGTCACATGATAAGCGGTATGTAATACCGTCCTGCACAAATTATTTTGCCATCCCAGAGTTATACTAGAAGCGCAAAGCACAAGTTGAAACGGAGCTGTCGCAAGCTCACTGTTATGCAGCTACAACAGACCGTGGTCCAGCCGGACAGCGGATCCTTATATAAGTCTTACTGTACATTTCATCAATGAGGATCGATGACATTGTTTGCAAACAGGAAGTTTTATTTCACCTTTATTTGTTTGGATATGATCACCATGACTTACTGTTCCTCAGAAAAGTTTATTTGAAAGCATTTGTGTATTAAAGGTGCTGTGTGGATATTTATTATAGCCTAAAGTTATTTGTTTTATAGCACTGTGACATTTAGGTTGTATTTATGTATACCACTCCAGGGAATGTATAGCTGCTATTTTTTGTAGTTTTGGTATAATTTTTTGTAACTTTTGATTGTTAAATAAAAATGTTCACTCATGTTTACAACTTCCTAAAAAAGTACCCTTTATTTAGGGTAAGAAACATGCATTATTATCATTTACCTCTCATGACTTTTGACCAAATCTGGTGAAAAGTGCTGCATTGTTTAATATCGCAGTATATATCACAGAAAAGAAAAATATCGCAATGTTAAATTTCTCCAATATCGTGCAGCCCTACTGGACAGCTATGAAGCCTTCAAAGGCTCAAACTAAGAAAATGGCAGTGTTGTCATTTGAAGGGAGCGTTTAATTTAGCAAACAGCTAACATTAGCTTTATAGTAACAAAATATTGTCACATCAAACAAAGAGGATGGCGAGAGAAACGTGGTGCTTTACGCAAATGCTCATTCAGGAAGCACAGCTGTCACTGGCACTAGACAGCAAACCACCAAACTACCCCACAGCCCAGCACAGAACAGAACTAGCAACACATGTACACATTTTCCAGCTAACGACAACTACATATTTACAAGTCTCTCTTATTTAAAGCATCGCTGAAGGAAAGCAACCAATGCTGCCTGGCCACCATGCTCCTCTGCTGAGCGTGGTGGCCGGCCACCATCTAGGTGCCCTCACTGTAAATCGCTCAGGCATCCTGCTAAGCCTCTCGGTGCTGCTTCCTCTGCAGTCCTCACCATATGTCTTCACTGAGCTGTTTCTTCTCTTCTTCTTCCATAGTTCTCCACCGGGACTGCTCTTCTTTGCTGCTGTCCATAACAGAGTTCTTTGATCTTCCGGTTGAGCTCTTGTGTCTCAGTGGTAAGAACCCAGTTCTGGGTACTAATGTGAGGTCTTGGCAAAGAAGAAGACACAAGGAACATAGTGCTCTTAGTAAATGCTCTTTTAGTTAACATGGCAGGAATAGAAAAACAGTTGGCCAGCACTTGCTAAAATGGCCTGGAGGCAGGCAGGTCGCTTCTAACCATGCAACTTTTCTTGATGGTAGAAGGTGAACCCACCAAACTGCTATGGAAGCCCAGAAGAGAGCAGCCCTGGCAACACAGGTCCACATCCTCTAGGTGACAACAGCCAATTATTTACAAGATTACTGGGAAGCCTCCTTCATACAGTGGGGTGTGAAAGGTTGGGCAGCCTTGTTAATTTTCCTGATTTACCTTTATAAAGCATTGATTGGTTGGATAAAAAAATAAATATATCATATAGGGGACAAACACAGTGATATTTGAGAAGTGAAATGAAGTTTATATGATTTACAGAAAGTGTGCAATAATTGGTTAAACAAAAGTAGGCAGGTGCATAAATTGGGTCACTGTTGTCATTTTATTGATTAATTATTGATTGATTAATTATTAGAACTCAAATTTGGTTTGGTAAGGTCAGTGACCCTTGACCTCCATACACAGGTGACTTCAATTATGAGAAAGGGTATTTAAGGGGGGGAATTGTAAGTTTTTCTCCTCTTTGCATCTTCTCTGAAGAGTCGCAGCATGGGAGTCTCAAAACAACTTTCAAATGACCTGAAAACAAAGATTGTTCACCGTCATGGTTTAGAGGAAGGATACAGAAAGCTATCTCAGAGATTACAGCTTTCAGTCTCCACTGTGAGAAACATTGTGAGAAAATGGAAGACCACAGGTACAGTTCAAGTCAAGGCTCAAAGTGGCAGACCAAGAAAAACTCTCCAATAAACAGAAGGGAAGGATGTTGAGAACAGTCAGAGTCAACCCACAGACCAGCACCAAAGACCTACAACATGATCTTGCTGCTGATGGAGTCACTGTGCATTTATGCACCTGCCTACTTTTGTTTAACCAATTATTGCTCACTTTCTGTAAATCATATAAACTTCATTTCACTTCTCAAATATCACTGTGTTTGTCCCCTATATGATATATTTAACGCAATATTTCTCCAAACAATCAATGCTTTATAAAGGTAAATCAGGAAAATTAACAGCACTGCCCAAACTTTCACACCCCACTGTATATATGGCAGGTCACTACAATATACACTCATCTTCAAAAGAACAGCTGCACCCAGAAGGAAGTGTGGGATTGCAGTGCTGTTGGGAAAGAAGATAAAGGTTACCAGGAACAATAAATGATGATGAATTTAATCTGATATGGGGAATATTTATTGAGCTACACATACAGAAGTAGTGTCTCTCAGTATGGTGTCAGGCCCCCGTGTTTGTTTACGGAACATGCCAGATGTCTCAGCATGGAGCTGTTGAGGTTCCTAATGGCATCCTGCAATAATCCAGCCCATGCATCTTGAATATTCACACCCAGTTCCTGCAGATTATGTGGTAGGGGTGGAGGTGGAGTGACACCAGGGCCTTCTGGGCGTGTGATACATGACAGGAAACCGTTCATCTTGGCACTGACCACGGTACCTCCACACACAGATCTGTTGGTCGTCTCCACCAAGACAAAAGCAAGACTGGTCACCTAAGCTGACCTGCTGTCGTTCACTCCATGACAGTCTGGCACGACACCATTGCAGTCTTTGGCCATGCTGACGTGGTGTTAAGATGTCATGGTCTACATGCATGCAGTTCTGCATTGTCCATTCGTCTGCTAATGGTGCTGGCACCCATACGATGATTTATGACTACTGGGTCAGTCAGGTACACCGATAAGGCCTGTTCTTGCTAACATCACATGCACAGCTGAACGTGAAATATGAATCATTTGCATGTCTTATGACGTCAGACTTACCCACCAAGTGTCATTCCTGTTGGTTGATTCCTTCTGGGTGTAATATTTGTGCTACTAAGTATACAGTATAGTAAATTCTTGTATAAACTCAGTTTACAAGATTCCTACCTTCCACCCCTGACCTAGAAGAACTCAGTGTGAAGCCAAATAAACCTCTGCTGGACGCAAATTCCTTTTACGATCCGTTCCCGTTGAAAGAAATTGGCTTTTTCTGTAGGCAGATAAATTTTATTTGTATTTGGACTATAGCTTAACTGCCCCGCAGTACCACTCCCCATATGTGCTCAGCATCAATGATTTTACATCAGCTGCTGATTAAGCGTTTAGAGTGCAGGTGAAAGCATCCACAATCCAATCAATTACCCTCAATCAGTCAATTACATGTTGACAGGCAACAAGAAAACGACCCCCCTCTGCGACTCCTGGTCTATTGAATTTGGCAGCCCCCTCCAGTTTGAGGCATTGGGCATTGCTTCACACTGCGGAGATCCAAGCGTCTGCTTTAAACCCTTTAAAACCCACCACTGGAACAGCTAATGCATGATGGGAAAGATAAACATTGGGGCACACAAAGGGAGTTCATTAAAGGCAGAGTTTAGACGGTCAGCAAGCAGAGATGTTGGCAGGGTGTGTTTTGCTGCTATGTGCCGTTGCGTCAGTGTAAGAAGGCTGATGGATTAATTAATAGCTCAGTACAGGAAATGCACAGATGAGGAGGGAAAAAAAGACTGATGCAAATCCTCTACCTCTAAGAGACGCATTAAATGTACGTGCACACAGAAACTTACATACATAAACAACCTCCTACTCGTCCTCCCACACAGAATCACACAAGAACACACACACACACACTCGCTCAGCCCTTCTTTTCATCTTGGTAGGGAAGGCTCAGAGGAACAAAATGCTGGAGCCTATGGAAATCAAGTTCGAAACCATAAATCTCCCTCACATTCACATGCACATCGCTTATACCAGCAGCGTTGCTGGAATTTCATTTGAAAGGGGCCTGGTTACAGGTTGAGGTGGCCAACAAGGAAGCATTATGTGCCCGAGACATCACTACAGTATGTATTACTATCACTGTCTATTCAGCATGCCTACTTCATCATAGCTACCCTGACCAAAAAGTTATTGGTGACCTGGCTACTAGAGCTAGGCCTGCAGTTAAAACCATAAATGTAAAAAAACTGGGACGATAGTATCTAGGCTGATTTCTGATTTCTGCAGCATTAGTAATACATTAAGCAGTAAAACAGTGAAACACCTACATTTGAAGCTTGTAAAAGTCATTCAGTTTTTAGGATTCATTTTTAATGTGGCAATTTCATTGCTGTCAAAAGAAGAAAAAAATGATCCCCATCTTTTGTTGATTTTAACTTGTATACATCATTTGAACACCACCGTTTACATTGTGATTTTTTTAATGATAAAAGTAGTCTGATTTCATATATAAATCTACAGGGGTTGGACAATGAAACTGAAACACCTGGTTTTAGACCACAATCAAGTTCTCCCCACTTAAAAATCCTTTTGCGGCCAATACTGAATCAGTTCGTCTTGGGAATGACATATATCTGCGTCCTGCACAGTGGTCACATAATTTTAAGCCATTCTTCTTGCAGGATAGTGGCCAGGTGTATATTTTTTGCTGGTGGAGTTTCGTGTGTTCTTGGTGGTAAATGAAGTATTTGGACACCTGTGAAAATCAATGTTGCATATTTGGTACAGTAGCCTTTGTTTGCAATTTACAGAGGTCACCAACGTTTTCCTCTTTTTTTCTCCAGGTCTGCACCCATAATGTTGTGCAGCATTGGATTTTGGCCCAGAACTGTGCTCAGATCTCCTCCAGATGAACCTAACTCAGGTTTCTGGGCTCTTACTGGTGCAAAGATCTGCTATATTTAATGAAGATTGGCCACCAGGCTGGTCCAATTTAGCCATGAGACCTCCCACACTAAAATGACAGGTGTTTTAGTTTCATTGTCCAACCCCTGTATATATATATATGTCATTTGTGCATGTAGAGGTTGAAGTTCATTCACATCTTCAATAGCTCTAACAGAGGTAGGAGGTTGCCCTACCAAAATGCATGCACCACATGGCCCCGGTCATACTCATTTTAAGGCATTTTGCAGACGCTCTTATCCTGAGCGCCTTACATCCGTGCTTAGTGTTCCATCTGAGAATGTTTCCTAGTTAGTGCAAGAAGGTCAGAGTCTAGAACTCACCTTGAGATCAGTCCTGCCAAAAAGGGCGAGTGGATACATAGAAGAAAGACCATCTGACCACAGAACTACGTCTGCCATGACTCCTCTGGATCATCCAAATGGTCATGATCCCCGTCTATAGTCAAACAAAAGACGGGCCTGGACGTGTGCTTCATTTTAAGACAGGGGAATAGATCCGTGCCATGCATGACTTTAAACTATGACGTGTTAGCACAAGATGAACCCACGGTAACCTTGGAAAACAGTAGGGTGCCTTCTCTCTTCAGGACATTTTTGTGCACTCCCTCCCCGCTAGTTGCTAGGCGGATTCTGCACCTTTCTTACATCATTGATACCCCACACCCTACTTTTCCCCTCACACACACACACATGAGGGCGCCTCCACCGAGGGAGATTAACAGTCATGTTTTGGCTTCTTCCATTTTCATAATTCCTCCAACAGTTGATCTTTCTTCACCAACTGGCTTGGCAATTGCTCAACCTCAGCCGCTTTCCACCCTGTGGGCGGTCAACAATTTCTGTCATGGGTATCTTTGGACAGCTCTTTGGTTATTTAGCCCTGTTAGTAGTTGGGGGTCTACTGATTGTGTGGAGTGGACAGTGTGTCCTTTATGCAGCTAACGACATCAAAACAGGTGCGCCTAATTTAGAAATAATAAGTGGAGTGGAGGTGGAGTTTTAAGAGGCAGACTAACAGATCTTTAAGATGCCACCCTCTTGTGCCTTTTGGTGAAAATTAAAATATCGAAAATAGTGCGACATTTAGAAGCTCATATCGTGGAATAGAATAAATTCCTTAATGAAAGAGTTAAAAAGGGAATTCCACTTTATTTCACACCTCCTGCATGATTCAGTCATGTGGAGATGTCAACAAAATCATTCAGAGTGCTGTGATGTGGAATGGTGCATTAGACAGTCGCAGCCGCTCGGTAATCCTCACTGTGGTGTTAATAGGAACCAGGCACCGCGAAGTCTGCAAAACAGATATAGCCATTTTATTCACTCTCCAAAACAAACAGTGAACCTACACATTTTTACACAGTGCTTCTAATCAAGAGATCCTCTAATTAAACTCTTGGCCAACCAGAAAGCTGCAAAATCCCAATTTTGTGGAGTCTCAGAAACCCCAACGAATCTGCAAGCTTCTGTCTTTTTTGACTAACGTGAGCTGGTCTGCCTCGGAGTGGGGCTGCAGCAAATTGGTTTACCGAGTTGGTCTGTTGTAGTCTAGCAACTGTAACTACAAAAGTACATTTCCTATAGGAAATGCAGTGACTGCACAGCTGAAGCTTGTGGTTTCTAACATGTTGCAAAGTGGTGTAGGCAGTGTTTTCTGAGAAGTAGTTAGGGAGCTGCTTAGTGGTTATTAGGTGATCTTGAAAAGTTCATTCACTCTATTTCAATAATGGGACACAATTAGACATCACTACCCAAAGTGCATGTAACATGGCTATTTACATTAAAGACATTTAGCACCGACTCTTACAGAGCCGCCTTACACCCGTGCTTAGTGTTCCATCTGAGAATGTTTCCTAGTTAGTGCAAGAAGGTCAGAGTCTAAACCTCACCTTGAGATCAGAAGCTGCTCGAACAAGGGCCAGTCCTGATACATAGAAAGAAGAATACAGAAGTGAAAGCGTTGCTATGTTGTCAGCATGTGTCAGAAATTAGTGATAATTAAAAGAAATCCTTGGTGCTCACTTTCATTCATTCAAGACAGAAAATAGATGCGTGCAAAGATCGGCCCTTTTGGTTGAACCTATATTATAGAAGCACAAGATGAATTACGTGGTGCCCTCCAAAACCCATTACTGTGGTCGTCTCCACCAAGACAAAAGCAGGGGTCATCATTGAAGATGACCTGCTGCTAATCTTAGTGTTTTCATGACATGAGATCATTGCAGTCTTAGGTGATGGTGACGTAGTGTTAAGGGCAGTCGTTGTAACAGTCTGTGCATGTAGCCCTGTGTCTTACAGCCATCTACCAATGGTGCTGATACTAACAGGATGACTCATCACTCATTACTGAGCATTACTATTCGCTGAATTTCCATAACCGTGGCTGTTGGGTTAGTCAGGTACAGTGACAAGCTCTGCCTTTGCCACCAAGTTTCACTCCTGTCGGGTGATTCTGATTGGGTGCAACTATTTGTGCAGCTATTCTTTTGATAAAGAGTGTATTTATAAATCTGAAAATTTGAACCATTTTCTGAGAGACTGCTGGAAAGAGTGAATTGTTACTCATTTCTCAAGACACATTACCAAAGTGGAAAAGAGCATTTCCAGAATAAGAATTGTTAAGCCAAGCTTTCGGTTACCATTGAAACACCATTATGGCATGTGAGCAGCCTGCCAACTCTGGATCAGCGAGCCAACATGGGACCCCCTAAACTCCAGGGGGGTATTTCACACATTGTTTATACAGTAATAGTAAAATACTTTTAACCATTATAAAACCATTTTTAAACCATTATAAAGCAAAGTCTCTATCTATCTGTCTATCTATCTATCTATCTATCTTCATTTGTCTGGTTCCTATCACCCAACTGTGAGCGGTACATTTACAACAGTCCATGCTGAATGGCTTCGTTTACATTGTAAAGATTTAATAATGGAGTAAACCCTATAACAATCAGTGAAATACCCCATTAAGACAGATAACACACAAACAGGTACACCACATAGAATGTATTCCAGTGAGAGCATCAATAAACATCAAGCTCAAGCCTTGAGTCACTGAGCACTGGCATGCGCCACCGGTGAACATCAGCCGTGGTATGAGCACCTGAGTCATGGGAGGGAATTTCTGCACAGTACACAACATGCCACAGCTCAATTAGTGAGGAAGCCCTTGGAGTTTGATCTGTGTGGCTTCACAATGTAACACAGCACAATAAAATACAGGTCACCCAATCAGAACAGACCTCGTTTACATATATCAACCATAAAGCCACAGTAGCGTAAAATATGTAGCTTCATAATGTACCATTCACTTCCCAAATCCATACTCATCGTGAATGTGGATCAAGTATATGAAATCATTGTTTTAGTGATGTCACAAATGCAAATGTATTTACCCATGTCCACGTGTTCAGCCTACAATGCTTCAACCCTGCCCAGTTTTAAAACTACTTCCAACTTTGGCATGCGAATGAGGCACAATGGAGAGCAGCCAATCAGAATAAACCTTGTTTACATATATCAGTCCTAAATCCACAAATCCACTTAAATCAAGCTTATGAAATGACTGATTTTGTGATGTCAAAAGCAAATGTATTCAGAATCAGAATCAGAATCTCTTTATTTCACCAAGTATGTTACACATACAGGGAATTTGTCTTGGTGAGAGCAACACGTATGACAAGTAACAAAAACAAGTAACAAAAAACACAGAACACAGATTATTTACAGTATTAAACTAGAGGATAATTACACTAAACAATAAATAGGGTAGAGGATAAATTAAAAAAGTAAAAAGTACTAAAGGTAATAAAGAGCTGAAGAAGCTGAGAGGTGTGAAACAGATTTAGTTGAAAAATATTATATATAGAAAGTTACAGATGACCTGAATATTTACAGAAAGAGAACATCTGTACAGGTGTGCAAATAGGCAGAGTGCAAGTAGCTGTTCAGTATGTTTTGAGGTTTACAGTGGGAGGTGTCCACTGTGGTTGAGGAGCGCTACAGCTCTGGGGAAAAAGCTGCTAGCATGACGTGTTGTGCTGGTTTTGATGGACCGCAGTCTTCTACCAGAGGGGAGTGTCTGGAAGAGGAGGTGTCCAGGATGTGAGGGGTCAGATGTAATTTTGCCAGCACGCTTCCTCACCCTGCTGGTGTAGATCTGCTGAAGTGATGGCAGGTTACATCCAGTGATTCTCTCTGCTGTCCTGATGATGCGCTGGAGTTTGGTTCTTTCTTGTGAGGTGGAGGAACCAAACCAGATTATGGATTATGGAGGCTGTGAGAATGGACTCGATGATCGCTGTGTAGAACTGGATCATCAGGGTCTGTGGCAGGTTGAATTTCTTGAGCTGTCTCAAGAAGAACATTCGTTGTTGAGCTTTCTTGATGATGGAGATGGTGTTTTTCTCCCATTTCAAGTCCCTGGAGATGGTGGTGCCCAGGAACTTGAGTGACTCCACCATGGATACTGCAGTGTTGTTGATGTGGAGGGGTTTAGCCTACAGTCAATCAATCAGTATTTATTTCTATAGCGCTTTTACAACCAGTGTTGTCTCAAAGCAGCTTCACAGAAAATCAGTTTGTTATAACTGACCTACACCACTTCATCCTCACCCATTCACGCCAAAGTTATAAGTAGTTCAAATCTGGGCTGCATTGTGAAGGGTGCACAATACAGGGCAGCCAATCAGAACAGACTTCATTTACATATATCGATCCTAAAGTCGCAGTTAAGAAGTGGTGGGTAGCACTGTTGCCTCACTGCTAGAAGGGCCTGGGTTCTATCCCCAGCTGAGACATTCAGGGTCCTTTCTGTGTATGGTTTGCCTGTTCTCCCCACATCTGCATGGGTTGCCTCCGGGTGCTCTGGCTTCCTCCCACAGTCCAAAGACATGCTCTCAGGTGAATTGGGAACACTAAATTTCCCCCTTGGTGTGTGTGAGTGCCCTGTGTTGAATTAGTGTCTGTCCAGGGAGTTTCCTGCCCTCTGCACATTGAATGCTGGGATGAGCTTCAGCACCCGCTACAACCCAGAAGGATAAAGTGGTTTAGATGATTAGTGAGAGATGAGTGTTCTGAGTGGATGTCAGATCAAAAACACAGTATAGAAGTGCATTAATCAATATCCATATCCGTGTCACTCAGCAAATCATTTCCTCACCGTTTCTTTGCCATTTCCATTTAAAAAGTGGATTAGGCCCTTGTTAAAAGCACTCTTCAACCGCAACGTTTAATGTCACATAATTGCCTGTAATGGACTGATTGTAGGCTATGCAGGAATCACGGGTGTTGCCTTTTAACCACAACTATAATTGAAAACACATCAGTGAACCCCAATTCTATTCAATAACAACAATTCAATTACCGCATTGTCGAGAAGTAGTACAACAAAGAAAATGTCACTGCAATCATTTTTGAACTTCTACACATATATGTTTATGGGTCCATGTATAATAAGTGCAATTTACTTCTCATTTAAAAGGCTTGTTGCGCAGTCAAAGCGCTGGCCTTGAAGTAGCAGCAGTAGCTCTTCATGGAAGCTACATGCTCAGGCTTTTTGAAAGGTAGTGTTAAACCATAAGCACAGTAATACTTATTCTATGTCTGTGGGCGAAAGCCACCCGGATCAGCTCGCCTTCAGCTCACCTGCTTCTTCAAACAGCGCACATTGCCTGTGTGATCTCCTCATTTGGTTATCATGAATCTTTGTACTTGCATACTATACAGTACATATGCACTTTGAGCTGCTGGGGAGTGATCACAGGATAGTGCACCACTGAAAAACATCAGCAGACTTTTTCAGGAGATCCATCTGAGGATATTCGAGATAAGATCATGCACTTTTATTAGGACGGGGAAAGTTAAACTCCTGTAAAATAAGAGGAAAATATAAGAGTTTCCAAAACTGACTAATAAACGATCCAAAAGAAACAGAGAACGCAGGACTCCTATCAACTGTACAAGAGCTGATGGACCACCAACTGTTACCGTCAGATGAAAACAGGCCTTAAAGCTTTTATCTTCAAGAGGGTGGATAAAAACGAGCCCCGCTTATGATTCATATCCCAATAAATCCACAGCTGTTTCTGTCCATCTCTCCACTGTGAGAAGACAATGCAATGCTATGACAAGCCCATGATAATGCACTGTTGGAAATGTGCATTTGGATGTGAAGCTGTCTGAAAGCCATTACTGGGAAATAGAAATCATGCGAAGAAGCGGCTGGTGTTCTCAGAACAAATGTACTGTCCACCCCAAAGTCTAGACCTCAACATCATTAAATGTGATCACTGATCATGAGAATCAGAAAATGCAACCAACGTCTAAGACTGATTCTTTTAGAGACTACAAGCAATGCTCCCACAACAGAATGCATACTGTAACAGAGGAAAGAGTGGACATAATAAACACTGAGACCTTTGATATGATTTTTAATAATAAGGCAGTACTCTGGACAAAAAGCCATGACCCTGCTGGTGACCTGCCTTAATCAAGCTTTTAGCTGGAGTTCAGATTTATCACATTTTTGTCCAAACATCTTACTGTTGTGTACAGGTACTTAGTGTGAGGAACAGCTGGTTTATCCAGTTCAGCATTGGTAAATACATTTTTTGATGGTTCTTTTAAATATAGGCACCGCTTTAGAATTGCCCTAATCTTATAAAAAGCTTTCATTTATAAACTTATAAAAGCTTTTTTAAATTGTTATTTTTAATAATGGTTATTAGTTAGGTCAAGACCTCCAGAGTATTAATAAGCAGTTATAACACATTAATAAAAGGGCAAAAGTGAGCTATGTAATCTGATTAATATGCATATTTATATGCAATGAAGCTAGAAGGGTTATGTAGACTGATACAGAAGACAGCAACATTTTATTTAAGTGATTAATTTTTTCTCTGTTAACCATTTTAAACTCTTCATAAAGGTGGTCCTACTCCAAAGTGGTATCCAAATGTAAACGTACATTTACTGCAATTCTAAAGTTTGAAATAAAATTGCCTGCAAAGTGTAAATGTTTCTGATATGTTAGTCCTGTACAGCTACACAGGTTTCGAGCAAACAGTGGCCTATAGGACACTTTAGATCTGCCCAGAAGAGTCAACATCAATTGTACAATAACAGACTACATTTACGGCATTTAGCTGACGCTCTTATCCAGAGCGACTTACAAGGTTAATCATATTACAGGTGGTGTTAGGAGTCTTGCCTAAGGACTCTTATTGGTGTAGCACAGCATAGTCAACCAGCCCGGGATTCAAACCCCAGTCTTCCACGTCTGGTGGTGGCTACTTGGCCGGTAGCGGTGTTATCTGCTGAGCTACACCAACCACATTACATTAATTGAACAACCACATTTGCATTTCAGTACAGTTTAGGCTGCTCTACACAACTCTGAAGTCAGCTTATACTTACGTCTACCTACGCTTATACTTAGAACTTGTCCCAGACTCACTTATGTATAGCATACATAAAATAGTATAGCCCTTGTCTGTGCTCTTGTTACAAGTCATACATGTGTGCCCGTTGCATGTACATGTGCGTTCTTTGCATTTGTGACGAAAGGTTCTGATTACGTTATTAGTAACTCTCTATGAGAGCTGTTTAGATGGCAGGTTAGACTAAACCAGTATGTTTTCTTGAGTAGTTAGTTTTAATAATGTGTTCAGAATTACCAGCTCTCTACTAACTAATCCATAATCAGGGTCTCTATTCGGGGTTGTATCTGCACTCTGCGCTGCCGAGGGTCTTTTTAATCTCCTTAGAAACCCTGTGATGGAAATGTACTGCCATCTTGTGGCTGATTGCATCAGTTACAGTCACAGAGCATCACCGTAAAGGAAAACTACACTAACAATTTAAAAAAGCAGAACTGAAATATGCAGTTGCTTTTAACTCTATTACATTCAGTGTAATTAAAGATGAACTACAGCTTGTAGCATGGAGCAGTGGCTCCCTACCCTGGTCCTGGAGGAACCCTGTCCTACACCTTGCCATGTTTGCTCTGCTCTTAACACATATAAACCAGCTGATCAGCTAATTAGCAAGCCCTTCCTGAGATGAAGTGGATTTGTTAAAGCAGGGAAGCACAATAATGTGCAGGGCAGGCAGTCCTCCAGCACCAGTGTTGGGTAACGAGTGGCTTGGAGGATGTGTAGATGTGCAGTTTCATATAATAATTATGATTTTCAGGGAACTGCACATTCACCATGCAAATTGTATTCTTCTGCTGCGTAATAAGGGGAACGAAGAGTAGGCGAGCTGTTTCAACTGATGAGTCATCATCACAGATAAGGTTTTTGCTGCTCTACAGGAGCTCAGAAGCTTGCTCAGTGTTTGTCAGCTTTTGGATGCAGCTGTTTTTATTTAGGGCAGAGAGCTGAATTCATTACTAACCCTTAAACCCGAGTACAGGCCTATATTGGCTATGCATCACTAAATGCCTGTGACTTTGCTTTAACATCAGCAACAACTGAAGAGTGTTTTGTGAAGAGCCTTGGACCGAGCAAACAAAACTTCTGAAAGTAGTTCAAATAAACAAACATTAATTGTGTGTGTATATACATATGCACACACATAGACTGACCACTTCATTAAGCATACCATATTTACTCCCCCATCGTCCATCATTGTTATTATCTCCACTTACCACAGAGGAGCCCTTTGTAGTTCTACAAATTACAGGCTGTTGTCCATCTGTTTCTCTGTGCATTTTGTTAAGAACCCTGTTCTTCAAAGGACAGGACCCCCACAGGACCACCACAGAGCAGGTATTATGTGAGAGGATCAGACACAGCAGTGCTGCTGGAGTGTTTAAACACCTCAGTGCCACTGCTGGACTGAGAATAGTCCATCAACCAAAACTATGCAGCTAACAGGGTCCTGTGGGCAGCGTCCTGTGACCAATGAAGGACTAGCGGATGGTCACCATAAACTGTGCAGCAACAAATAAGCTATAGATGAGCTACGGCCTCTGGCTTTGCAACCACAAGGTGGGCCAACAAGGTAGGAGTGTCTAATAGAGTGGACAGTGAGTGGACACAGTGTTTAAACACTCCAGCGGCACTGCCGTAGCTGATCCATTCACACAAGCACAACACACACTAACACACCACCACCATGTCAGTGTCACTGTAGTGCAATTATAATCTCCTATATGGCAAGTGGAGCTGGTGAAATTGACAAAGGAGTGGAGAAGCAAATTGGTATACTTCATGTAGTGGCTGTAACAAGAGAGTGAAAGAGAAAGAGAGAGAGAGAGAGAGAGAGAGACCAAAAGAATCCAGTAGATAAATAAATAAACATTTCATAAGAAAAAGACTTTAAACAGTTTATTTAACCCACGTCTTGGCACAGGACTGAGCAAGCCTGCCAAATTCTAATTTAAGGGCACTGGCATCTAATAGCACTGGCTTATCAGTAAGAAAGACTGACACCCGCCTTGCTCTGCTGCCAGTTAAAATGAGCAATAGCTTTCTTTTAGCCTGCTCTGACCTGACACTCCTTCTCTCCCACTGTATATCTCTTTTAGAATGATCTGAAAATGCTGTGACCTCAACTCCAGCTTACTGTGATTGGAACAAAACCTGGTATCTCCGCAACGATAACTTTACAGGGACGGGGAAAAAAACATAATGTCTTTCGGTATATGTCAGTGTAACATTTATATAGGTAATCTGGGCCATTTTTATCATTCCATTCATCATGAGATTTATATTTCACCAAGCATGTGGAACACAATGTTCCTGATCTTTATATGATGCGCACAGATCTCGCTACAGCATGTAGTGTTGGAGTGGACGCCAGTCTGACAAATTCAGAAAGACTCTGAACACTTTCATCTACCTTCAAAATGCCACAGCATGAGATTAAAGGTTCTAATCGATTTGTCCACAAGGTAAAATTAAAATAAGGTACTTCTAAGTTGTTTTGCAGTTTGACATATTGATGTTGATATTTTAACACTATAGAATAGCATCCAAAGTCAATTAGAGAAGGGCAGACAATTGCATACACTTGTACAATTGTCAAAAATAAAATGATCAAAAACAAATGAATTAATCCCACAAGCTTGCATTTGTTTGTTAATGTTTACAATCCATCATATATATGGATATGGCAGATTATGTGTGATAGATATGATAAAGGTTGGGTATTATGGTATAAATAAAATTATATCACAAAGGTTTGTATACACTGAGCCCAAAACGTATTTTGGCAATTCTCACCAACTTAAAAAAATGAATTGTGTTCATAATGTTATGAAACATAATGTCAAAACTAGTGGTATTCAGTGGTGGTGGACGTACACAAAACATGTACCTGAGATAGTACAAGTAGAGATACCCAATGTAAATATTCCTCCAGTAAAATTAGAAGCTCCTCCGTTTAGACCTCCACTAGAGTAACAGTACTGAAGTATGTACAGGGGTTGGACAATGAAACTGAAACACCTGTCATTTTAGTGTGGGAGGTCTCATGGCTAAATTGGACCAGCCTGGTGGCCAATCTTCATTAATTGCACATTGCACCAGTAAGAGCAGAGTGTGAAGGTTCAGTTAGCAGGTAAGAGCACAGTTCTGCTCAAAATACTGCAATGCACACAACATTATGGGTGACATACCAGAGTTCAAAAGAGGACAAACTGTTGGTGCACGTCTTGCTGGCGCATCTGTGACCAAGACAGCAAGTCTTTGTGATGTATCAAGAGCCACGGTATCCAGGGTAATGTCAGCATACCACCAAGAAGGACGAACCTCCTCCAGCATCACGTAGTGACCTGGCCACTATCCTGCAAGAAGAATGACTTAAAATCCCTCTGACCACTGTGCAGGACTCGTATATGCCATTCCCAAGACCAACTGACGCTGTATTGGCCGCAAAAGGAGGCCCTACACCATACTAATAAATGACTGTGGTCTAAAACCAAGTGTTTCAGTTTCATTGTCCAACCCCTGTACTTTTAAATGTACTTAAGTATGGAGAGTAACCGTAGTATGATTTATTATGGCTCTAATGTCCTCAGTGTAGGTGAAGAGACTCTAGTGTCTCTCAGTCCACCAGTCTTTAATAGAGGCTCACTCATTAGTCTGACACTGACGTCCATTCAAATGCTGTGTGTTCATAATTTATTATAAAACATGTATAAGACAGGCACAATCTAGTAACAAGCTGAATGTTTAGGTATCCCAGTGAGCATTGCTGGATCAATTGTGAGGCCAACATTCAAATCCGTATGTGTGGCGCAAACCCAACACAACCCATTCCACAACCCTTCAGTGAAGTATGGGGGTGGCAGCATCCTCTTGTGGGGATGCTTTTCTCAGCAGGCACTAGGTATCTTATTGAAACTGAAGGATGGATAGTGCTAAATACAGGGAGAGTCTACAAGACTTAGAAGCATTAGTCTGTAAGGACTGAATACTTATTCAAGCAGTGCACAGTACAGGGCAACCAATCAGAGCAGAGGATATTTACATATGTATCATGCTCGAAGGCACAAATGGCTGTTCAGTTGTGATAAAGAGAGATAAGGATATGTTGGTAGATGATTATGTTAAAATGAATGATGGCTGATTTTTGTGCATGGATTTTTGGTGGACCTCAATAGTAAAAAATAAATTATGATGTGTCTTATTATAGTTTTGTAATTAGTTTTTGGTGTAAAATGTGTTTTGTTCCACTTATTCTAATGTATTTTTGGCAGAACAGCACTCAGAGGAGTTTTTAGTGCAAAATAGACTAAAGTATTTTTCAGATTTTCCATTAATTTACTATAACATATATACCTGTCACTACTAACCTTACAAAACCCTTGGAATGTGTGAGGGTTCAATGATGGTTATGGATAGTAAATGAAATTACCATATTTGTGTTGTATATTTGGCGACGCATGGTTCCCATCACCACCACTGCAGATAAGCATGCTAAATCACTCTCATGCTAAACGACTCTTATTGCATCTCAACAACTGAATTATTCAGAAACGTTGACAGTTTGGTGGAATTCACCTTTAATAATGGTATTTTAAACTTTATGAAACTGAAAAAAGATCCACCTTTGTTTCATTCAAGAATCAGTGTCAGTTGGTATTGAGAAAACTGCATGGATACCCAGACAAGCTTGCTTTATTTATTTGTTTGTTTGTTTATACATACATACATACATACTCGCTCGCTGTTGTACTGGCCACCTGTCATAAAGCCTCCCGGCCTGTAGGCGGCGCAGTGATGCTAATATACAGCTGAATTGTTTTCCTTACTGCTGTGCTCTTCCGTGTATCCATGGTCGTCCATAGCGGCTAAGCTAACTAAATCAGTTTATTGTTATTATTATTATTTTAAAGGTGTTCGCATTTTGATTTTGAACGCCATGTCGTATAACTACGTGGTCACAGCGCAGAAGCCCACGGCGGTGAACGCCTGCATCACGGGTGAGTGAGTTCGGGCTTTCGGCTGCGTGTGACAGCGCTTCCCGCCATTAGGCTCCGAACTGGGCCTGTTTTGGTTCGCACTTAAGCTAATTGTTATTAAACATAAAACCGCCTTCACTCTGATATTCTGTATCGAGTGCTTGTGTATCCTAATGCAGCATGTGTGTCTTTTTAAAACTTTCAGTTGTGCTACGTTTAGGTTCTTTGGCTTAACGCTAGCTAGTTAGCCTAGCATGTTTGCTAATAACATCTACCCAGTCACACACGCACGACTTAGGGCTACAGCTCAGCATTTCTGCACCTGTTAGTTAATTTTGCGCCATTTGGGATTAAAAACTACAGTCTCACTGAATGCATTTAGTCCAGGGTTTGTTTTTTGACGTCGTAGGAACCGTCCCTGATAGTTGTTTAGGATTTGTCTCGGTAGAAGTGTGAACACATGTGAGACAGCATATAACGTTACGTAAAGTATGTCATCTGAAAACAGTCTCATATACCTGAATGTAAATCTGCTTCATGGTTCAGTTTGCAGGCCTGCTTGTCTAAACCTCCTGGCATGCTGCATAAAGGTGGCTTTAACTTGTGAGGCATGTCTGGCAGGCTGATCGCCACCTTGCAGGCTTTAGGTCTGCAAAATCAGAATATACCCAACGTGTGTAGTTGTATGCTTTCTGTCCATAAGGCTGACAACTCACTTCATAAACATAATTCATCATCGGTTTATGCAAATCTAGGTCAGTACAATAGCTGTTGATCCTTGGGCCAGGCCGATACCAATTATTCAAGGATTAAGATATGTGATGCATCAGCTGACATTTTTTCCTCTCGTTCAGAAAGGACATAACCAAGATTTTCTTTAATCTTTGTCATGTGTGGTTATATATAAGGGCCATATGACATTAATGCAATAAGTAGATCTCCATACAACATTGCAGTGTGCTGAGTATTGTGAATAAACATATGACTTATTACCTCCTATGACCTTTCTTGTTTTGTCCCCAGAGGAACATTTGGTGCTCTTGTAGTTGCATAGGAATTACAGCAATGCAGTCCTTTTACTGCAGCTGTACCAGAAGTTTTATATGTATATGCAATTTCTGTAATAAAACTTAAATATGTGGTGTCCATTTGTGTATATACAAATCACTATTATCATGTAGGTATAATGATTTGTGTGTTTCTTCCACCCCTAGTTATTTACAAGTCCTCACTTACATGACTGTGTCAGCTTGATCTTTGGGAATTTACACTATGGGCTTACAAACCCAAACACCTACTGTTTTATAGTTGGGAAAAGAAGAATGATTTACAAGATTACATGCTCATCTGAACATGTTGGGTTACTCATTACAATACCGGAACTTATTTCTGCGCTGTAGATAACAGCTCCGCTTTTGCGCAGTAATATATAAACCATTATAGTTAATATGTTCATTACCAATAATTTTCCAACAATAGTTTTCTGCTGAAACATTGTTTAGCTCTCTTTGCGGGTAACCTAATTTAGCATGGTGTCTTGCATCTCTGTTCTGTCTCTTTTATAAACTGGCGTACAGATTAATCTGCAGTTAGCTCATATCAGCCCATAAAACTGGCATGCCACTTTATCGGTTGGGCTCTAGTTAGTCACTGCCCTCATTCTTCACTGATAATTCATTTGAGAATATGACTAGGAGAGTTATATATATTCATATTCAATGACCATTAAAATGATTAAAAACGCTTCTAATAATTCTTTATCACCTCATTACCAACAGGACACTTCACCTCTGCAGAGGATCTGAATCTGCTTATTGCCAAGAATACACGACTAGAGATCTATGTGGTCACCGCCGAAGGATTGCGACCTGTCAAAGAGGTCGGCATGTATGGGAAGATTGCCGTTATGGAACTTTTCAGGCCCAAAGTAAGTTGGCCATTTCTTGTGCATCTGTTATTTAGGAAGTGATGATTGCATGATTCACTTCATCTTAAATTAGTCTATCTGAATGGATCTAGAACTCGTAGCATGTTGTAGCAGTGCTTAATGAATCTGTGTGTTTGTAGGGGGAGAGTAAAGATCTTCTGTTCATTTTGACTGCTAAATACAATGCCTGCATCCTGGAGTACAAGCAGAATGGAGACAGCATTGACATTATCACTCGCGCCCACGGGAATGTCCAGGTATTAATGCGAATGTGGGCTCAGTGTTCGAGCTTGATTTTGATGCTGACAGTGTTCATACTGTCTGCTGCAAATAACATTCATAACTGTTTCATTGTGTTGTTTATAGGATCGTATTGGACGTCCTTCAGAGACGGGCATTATTGGCATTGTGGACCCTGAGTGTCGTATGATTGGTTTGAGGCTTTATGATGGTCTCTTTAAAGTCATCCCACTGGATCGTGACAACCGTGAACTTAAGGCCTTTAATATTCGACTGGAGGAATTGCAGGTTATAGATGTGCACTTCCTTTACGGCTGCCAGGCTCCCACCGTCTGTTTTATATACCAGGTACATTGAGTCAATTTCATATTTAATGATCCTATTACTTCCTGATGCATCCTTAAGTATGTCACTAAGTGGAGCTGCTTTGGTCCCTGGCATTTAATCTTAATAGGAATTTTGGTTTTGCATTTAAGAGATTCCCTTTGCATGTCGTGTCCTGACAACACTTGGTATATTAGAGTTTGGCAGACCCTCTTATACAGAAAGCTTAGAGGGGGCAAAATTATCCTGTTCTTGGTGTATGTTTCTAATTGTTTTGCTTCTTTTGCTTTACTGCCCGAGATCTGCATTGTCGTGCTAACGTGCCCACTTGAGAAATTGTTTTAATCTCCTTTGTTTAGTTTACTTAATTTAAGGGGTGCGTAGATGTTATTTTATTATCATCATGATAAATTATTCATGATATTCATTTAGCAGTCTGTCATGGATATTGGCAGTTCTTAGCTACACATTGTAAGTCATCCAACAAGCAAGTTTTTTACACAAATAGCCAAAATCTGAATGTAAAAAAAATATATATATAATTATACATGTATATATTCAACAGCGTTCCACTAAACGTTCACTCAAATTGTTGTCCTACGTTGACTGACATTTCAGTCAAAACTTTAAACATGAGCTGCAACACTCCTTGAATGGAAAATCTGTCCTTTTAAGGCCCTCCTAGTGATGTAGGTCCAGAATGGTAGTAGTAGTAGTAATGTATACAACTTGATGCCAAGTTTGACTTTTCTTGTCCTTCCTGCTGTAGTCATCTGAATTGAGACTGCTGTGATTTCTGTGTGATTTTCGGTGTCGGTGTAGTATTTCGGCTCCTAATCTCTGTGTATCTCTTGATTAGGACCCTCAGGGCCGGCATGTGAAGACGTATGAGGTTTCTTTAAAGGAGAAGGAATTTAATAAGGGCCCTTGGAAACAAGAGAATGTGGAAGCTGAGGCCTCAATGGTCATCCCAGGTGAGCAGAGCTGGAGAAAGAGCCCAAAATGAGAGTAACGTAGGAGTAAAAAGTGCTTTAGTGTTGTCAGGATTAATAACATGATTCTCATGTTCATCTGTGTGTTTCAGTTCCTGAGCCATTTGGTGGTGCTATAATCATTGGTCAGGAATCTATTACTTATCACAATGGAGACAAATACCTGGCAATTGCGCCTCCGACAATTAAGGTAATTTTCAAGTAGGCATGTGCTGATATTACAACTTGGTACCACTTATGCTCTAGCCAAGTGTCTCTCCATACCACTGTTACTTACAGAAATACATACTGTACTTGAGGTGAACGTAACAAGCACCTGAGCAAGGATTCCTGATCTTTCCATATTTACTGCTGTTTATAAAGATTTACTCAATGCTCATTTATTATTCATCACGCTGTAGTGTTTACTCTACACTGAGGGAGTGAAATGGCACCTACATCTGACACCCTGAAACGGCTGTTTTGTTTTAATGAGGGATAATCTGAGCATGCATAAAGACTAATTATAGAAAGTGCATGCGGGGAGAGAGAAAATGCATGCACATTAGCATGTTTTTTATTATTTTATTTTTTTTATATTAAAATAGTACATAACATTTTGCTCCATGGAGAAGAAAAAAAAAACCTTAGCCTGTCTCAGTTATCAATACTGTTGGGCCCTCCTTGGGCATGGGCTCCAGTTGCAGAAGCTAGTCAGAACAGTTTTACAGCTAACATTGTTGTTTTAAACAAAATTAAACTGTTAAAACTTCATCATGCTGTTCAAATGAGATGACTAAGTGCGTAGCATAATTTGGAGCAGTTATCAACAAGATGTGCCGTCATATTTCACACGTTTCCTTTGCTGCCACTTTCCTCCTACACTTTAAGCATGCTGGCTGGTTGTGTTTGATCAGCTTCTACCACTTTTGTGCCCATCTCTGTTAATGATGACAGTAATATACAATCAGGATGCCACACAGCAGTGCCGGTGAGAGCTTCCTAAAGCATGGCTGTGGTGAACCGCAGATCTATGGGTAAAATAGGCAGCTGTTTTAAATGAAGTGATGGTGTCTTTAGTGTCTCTAATATTATGTGTACAGTATGCCGGCACATACCCGTTCTAGAGTCAAATGACACTGATCTTCTGGATTGTTTGAGTATGTTTGCCTCCTAAGTGATTTTATTAATTTTCTTTAAGCAAAGTACAATTGTGTGTCATAACCGTGTGGACCCAAATGGTTCTCGCTATCTGCTTGGGGATATGGATGGAAGACTGTTCATGCTACTGCTGGAGAAAGAGGAGCTAATGGATGGGTCCATGGTGCTTAAAGACTTGCGAGTGGAACTACTGGGAGAGGTATGTGCATTTGGAGCAGACTTGCTGGTGTGGCTGCTTCTACTTCTTAATTGATACAGATGAAAGCTATGTGCTTTTGTGCATGGAGACGTTTCAGGAGTAAATGCATGTGTTCTTGTATTTTATATTTTTTCTGGGCTCTATTAGAGTGTCTGATTTCATTCATGAAGGTAAAAAGAAACTGATGGTAGTTGTCTGAAACACCTGCAATTCAAAATTTTGAAAAGGTTTTTAATTAATATAGTTATTTAATATTTCACTTGACTGTTCTTTGTACAATGCACATTCACACAATACAATGCATCATTCTGACCACACATTCTTTCGCTGTCTTGGTGGCCCGATTTCTGTATCTCTACCTGTGCTTGCCTGTCGTATCGGTGTATGAAATGTGCTGATCTCTTCGTATGTTCTCTGCAGACCTCCATTGCTGAGTGTCTCACATACCTAGATAATGGAGTAGTGTTTGTTGGATCTCGGCTAGGAGATTCTCAACTGGTCAAGGTCAGACACTGTTTATAGTTCTGTGTCCTCATTACTGTGTCGGCCATATCTGAGTCGAATCTGAATAACAGCCGTGTCACTTTGTCTCTGTAGCTGAATGTGGACAGTAATGACCAGGGCTCGTATGTAGCAGTTATGGAGACCTTCACTAACCTGGGCCCCATAGTGGACATGTGTGTGGTGGATCTGGAGAGACAAGGGCAAGGCCAGGTGAGGCAGCGGTTGAAAGGCCGGTTTAGAAAACATAGCAGTTACGTGATGGCATTAATGGGTTGTATTAAAACACAGGTTTGTCTTCAGATGTTTTCATGTTTATTTTTTTTTTTGGTGTATCAGTCATTTACAGTGCATTTATGTTGATGCTTTTAAAGTTTCACATTTCACAGCCTTGAGGTTGAAGATAAACACGTCAATTTTGATTGATTGATTTTTCAGTAGGCTGTATAATGTTTTGCAGTAATTAATTTCCATGGATGTATGTGCCCTTCTGATGGTAAAGGTTATGTGGCAGAGTAGTTTGACCAAAAATCGGCAATTAATTCTATGTCCTTTTAGCAGCCTACTAATTTTGTTTTACTAGAAGTATACTAAGCTTAAATAATGCTTATTGCTGTTATTGACTGACTGCAGAGGGGGGTGTTCCACCATCTTAAAATCTCTATTTTAAAAACTTGTTCTACATGAGAGATCTAATCAATTAACAATTATTAACAGTCATTAACATTGTCTTTTCTTTGCACTGTTTATTTTGTTTTATTTTTATATGCGGAAGATCAAACAGCAACAGATAACTATTAACATCACTAAAGAATATGTGCCTGTATAAATTGTATTTTTATTTTATTATTGTTATTGTTTTTTGTTTTTTTTTTTGGAATTTGCTCTCCTTTCCTGCTGTAGCTGGTGACATGCTCAGGTGCCTTTAAGGAGGGCTCTCTAAGGATTATCCGTAATGGAATAGGAATCCATGAGCATGCCAGTATTGATCTGCCTGGCATCAAAGGTTAGTTAAAATGTTACTATATTGACCACTTTGTGAAATCTATATTCATCAGAGAGAGAAAATGGTATGGGGAGTTTAATATCATGAGCACGATTTTGTAACATAAGCCACATATAAAATTAACACTGCTATTTGTTAAAGGAATAACCTTATGCGTTGTTGTATTGTGTGTCCAGTACACCTTTAGCAGTAATCAGATTTAATACCATCAGAATATCCTAATTATTTTTTTTCTGGTAAAGTTTTCATAAAAGGGCGTTTAGACCCGGCCGTTTTAGAACGAGGCTGAAGTCTGCTTTTAGTGGTCTTACGCCTTCGGTGATGATAGCAGGAAAGTTTCATTCTTAAGTTGGTGCAAGAATATTACTGTCTGCCACTAACTGAGGTGTATATGTAAGGGTAACTGCTGCCACCAATTAGGACCAACACATGTATAATGAATTTAAAGAATAAGCTGACGCAAAGAAATTGCTTTTTGTGGTTTTAAGCCTGCATACATTTTTTAAATTGACATTTACAAAATCTATATAATAAATATCCTACTCTTTAGTTTTATATATGGAGTTAACCATAATGTGTGATAAGACAGGGTAGGACAGTTGAGTCAGAATGCGTTCACTGTAAAGTAGTGAGTGGTGGGTGGACTTAAGATTTAGTGTTGCCATCTTTTGTGGTGAGATTCATGTTGCATGATCTGCATATAAAGCGACCGTCTTTTAATCAGGCTTCTCTGCACTTCTGACTTCCGAAACTCTTAGACAGCACTGTAACTGCCTTCTGTGTTTCCTCTGAAACAATACAAATCCACGCTGCATGCTGTACCCGTGTGCCTGTGCCCGTGTGCTAACTTCTGTCCATGCACTGTTTAAGTGATGAGTAAAATTTGAAACAGTAAATACTTGCTGTTAAATGTATTGTGGGATTATGTATGTCGTTTAAACTTTAGGGATTTGTGGGATTTTGTGTTGGTTTCTGAGTACCTTAAGTACAACGTCATTGCATGTTTTGATTCACCGAATTGAGATGATTGAGTTTTATCTTGTCTTCTCTGCAGTTTTGTGACATTTTACAGATATTTTTTTGTTTACTGCCTTACACATTTTCATTTTGGGTGTCCTTAGGACTATGGCCTCTTCGCTCAGAGGCAGGCAGAGAAACTGATGACATGCTGGTGCTTTCTTTCGTTGGCCAGACCAGGTTAGACTGTTGCTGACACCTGTCATTGCTTAGAACTGTGTAAGCCATGTATTTGGTAGTGATTTGTAATTTTGTGTTTTTGGTTTGGTGCTGCATAGGGTGCTGATGTTGAGTGGTGAAGAGGTGGAGGAGACTGAACTTCCAGGGTTTGTGGATAATCAGCAAACATTCTTCTGTGGAAACGTGGCTCACCAACAACTAATTCAAGTACTTACCTTACATGCAGTTTCATACGCAGGTTCACTGGTTTATGACGTGTGGTTATGCATAGCAACATGGGTTTTTTTATTTTATTTTTTAAATGTTTTTTTTTTTAAAAGACATACTGTTTAGGTGGTCATAATTAACAGATTGATGTTTTTATGTGCAGATCACTTCTGGTTCAGTGCGACTAGTCACTCAGGACAGTAAGGCTCTGGTCAGTGAATGGAAGGAGCCTCAGGGTAGAAACATCAGCGTGGCTGCCTGTAACTCCACCCAGGTCGTGCTGGCTGTAGGCAGAGTCCTATACTACCTGCAGATTCTCGGTGGAGAGCTCAGTCCAGATCTAGGTACGTGGACAAATACCTGGGCCCGGACAGGTTCAGATTAACCCAAAAATGGCTGTCAAATAATTCATTACACACGGACCCTGATAATATATTAAATTGGTATTCATTGCTTAGTTGTAACTCAGTTTTGCATTTCAGCTAATATAAGTCTTTATTCTATTTACATTTATGGCATTTAGCTGACGCTCTTATCCAGAGCGACTTACAACGTTGATCGTATTACAGGTAGGCCAATGTAGTGTTAGGAGTCTTGCCCAAGGACTCTTACTGGTGTAGCACAGTCACCCAGACCGGGATTTGAACCCCAATCTCCCACATGTGGTGTCATCCACTGAGCTACACCAACCCCATTCTACAGTCTACCATATATATTCTATTTGTCTGTTCTTCTTAAACACCTCCTGGGTTGACTGATTTATTTTGGAGTCTATAAAGCTGTGGCCTATTCAAAGTATTGGTAGACTAATATGATCTACAGTTAAAGCCCTAATGTATTTGTCCATAGGTATGTAAACCCTGATGTACTTTTCTAGAAGGTATTGGTTAACCAGGTCGTCTTTACAAACGTATGCAGTGCTAATTGCTTTCAGGGCCCCAAAAAAAATGAACCCACCTCTGTTTGTCTCTATGCAGTTCCACAGAGATGGAGCATGAAGTGGCCTGTTTGGACATCACTCCGCTGGGTGAGAATGGTGGAGAGTCCAGCCTGTGTGCCGTAGGCTTGTGGACTGATATCTCCGCCCGAGTGCTAAGACTGCCCTGCTTTAGCCCCCTGCATAAGGAGATGCTTGGAGGAGGTAATGGGAGGACAGAACACAAGAACATCAATAGGTTGGAGTAGGAGGCTAAAAGGATAATTAAAACTGTTTGCTATTATGTAGGCTCTCGTTGTTCAGCAACATAGAAATTCATCATGCTGTAGTTGCTGTATTGTGAGGTTATGATGGTAGCGTTGCGTTAGCATTAGAATTAAACGGTATGTTATTTATAAGCCTTTTGTCTTTGGAATTTTTAGCTGAGCTGCACAGTTTATTTATGAATTGCAGTCACTGCAGTGCAAGGCCTCCTGCATGATCAGCAGAAGCTTATAGTTTGAGGATTCTCTGCCGAAATGAAAAGACTGCCAATTTATCGTTAGTCAGATTTGAGTAGGTATTTGGTGTATTGTAGAGCTTTAACACTAGAATGCCACCCACAAGTTGGGAGGTGATAATTAACTGGAGAGTGTGTGTGTTAATCAGTCATCTCTTGCGTTTTCTCCATCAGAGATTATTCCACGTTCCATCCTCATGACCACTTTTGAAGGCAGCCATTATTTGCTGTGCGCTCTGGGAGACGGTGCCCTCTTCTACTTTGGACTTGACTTGCAGACAGGTTTGAGAAATGTGCACTTAACTCTTCAGCTACACATTACACAAAGTGCTGCATGGCATTAAATTCTGAATGTTTGGCTCTAACCTTCAATCTGTTTTCACTTCGTCTTTGTCACAGCAATTTACGCTGTTTATGTGTGTAATGCTGCTTGGCAAAATTCACAAAAGTACTGTACACAAACGTTAGGTTTGGCTGCTGCATTACAGGCATATTATTTTAGGAACTGCTTATGCATTGCCAAATAGCCAATTTGAAATTCGTTTATGATCAACTATAATTTGGGAAGACAAATATGAATTTTAGGGGAAATTTTTCTTTTGGGTAAATTATGTATTATGGATTAAAATGAGAAAAATCTGCTTTTTAGAATATATGACTCCATGGAGAACACCCATGGCATGTCTACGACAGCGTGCAGAGGCAGAACTGTAATAAGTTCATTGTTATTATTTTGTATTTAAAAGGTGTTTCAATCCTTCTTTTATTCAATTTTATAAATATTCGCGCCTTTCCCGCATAGAACAATCTAATGAGGTTCTATCTAAAGACATAATAGACAATAGATTTGTTCGTTATAATAGTCATTTCATCATCAAACCTAATCGTTTTTGGCCCTACCTAGGCTGATGTTGAGAGCCTTAAAATCGGCAATATAGTTATATAATCGCAATAGCAATAACGTGGTGATTAAAGATCTGTAATTAGAAAAGAGCTTAATTTAGGATGGTTTCTGTTAAACAGAGTATGTTTGTGTGAAATTTCATTATAGAGAAACTGACTCCTGTAGGATTTCTTTTGATCAATTCTGTTTTATTTTTTTAATTTTTTCTTTTTTTTTTTCTTTTCTTCATGAACCAAATGCAGAATTGATATGTTCCCCTTAATTGAAAGTGCCTTCATGGCGGAGTTGCAAGCAAATCTTTTTTTCAGCCACAGTCCCGAACATAATGTAGCATTGTAATGTTTTAAAAATGAAGTCTATAGCCTAGGTCAGTGTTTGTACGTGTAAATGCATTGGCTTGTCGGCTGCAGATGGTTTTTCCTGTAGTGTACAATTCAAAACAAAGTATGGTGTATGTACAACAGCCAGTTCGTGAACCACTGGGCAGGTGTGTGCGTGTATGTATGCATGCATGCCATCTGAAGAAGCTCTGCTTATGCAAACAAATCCGTTTTGGCTTGCTGAGTGTTTGTGTTTTTTCTGCAGGTGTCCTGAGTGAGCGGAAGAAGGTGACGCTTGGCACTCAGCCCACAGTGCTGCGGACTTTCCGTTCTCTGTCCACCTCCAACGTCTTTGCTTGCTCAGACAGACCCACCGTCATCTACTCCAGTAATCACAAACTGGTCTTCTCCAATGTCAACCTCAAAGAGGTCAACTACATGTGCCCACTCAACTCTGAGGGCTACCCTGACAGGTATGTGTCTGAGAGGGATGGGTAAATTTTAGAAGTGTTTTGGTTCTATGTATTATCATTTTTGTGTGCAGACCTATTGCACTGGATCTGTGTCCCCAATTTACTCCAAATAGGCAGAATGAAAAGGTTGGCATAGACATTCATATGGAACAAAACGGGGGATCCACTATGCATTTCTTGCACATTCTAGTGTGCACTGGAGTAATCTTTAAAGCTTGAGTTGATAATTGGGATTGCAAATGGAAGCTGCTGCTTAGTCAGTTTTTCAGTCTGTGTGTACAGGGGGTACTGGTATACCAAGGTTGCCAGATCAACAGGGGTGTGATCGTTTGTAGAATGATTTGTGCTTGGGGGGGGAAAGCTGTTTTTGCATGTTCATTCATATATGTAGGGATTGTGGGATTTACTTTTGTTCTCTGTGGCAAAAATCAATCAATGAACAATTAACATTTGATTGTATTCAGTAAGAGAGGTGTGATTAGTAAATGCTTTATTCTAGAGAAATTTCTAGAGCAACTCAGATTTGTTGGATAGAGTAGGTGGGGGGTTTAATCTCCATATCACGCGTGGACCACGAAGTTAACCTCACAGTTATTCTTAACATATAGTGGCTAATAAACCTTAATCTGTAAAAATTATGGTTTAGTATTCAGGGCTGTTTTTTATAGAACACCATGTGTTCCAAACTTTCATTAATGTGCCTCGTTTTGGTGCATACCATCAAGTCTTACCTGATGGTCGCATCATCGTGGTGCTTTGATTTTTGCTCCCTCTATTCCAGCTTGGCTTTGGCCAATAACAGCACTCTGACCATCGGCACTATTGATGAGATCCAAAAACTACACATTCGGACTGTACCTCTCTATGAATCGCCTAAGTGAGTCTGCAGTACCGATGCATATTTGTAAAGTCCTTTTTAAGCTCCTATCTGGAAAATTTGCAAACAGCGATGCATAATTAGTGTGAATCACTTTGCATTTGCTAATACAGGGTATGGTGAATGTCACCACTTGTGTACTTTTCATAAATATTTGTTGCAGTACTTAAAACAGGTCTGCAACTGTTTCTCACTGGAGCTCGACGCATAAATTATTGAAGAAACTCTTAGAGGTGAAAGCAAGCCGCTTGAACTGGTTTGCTTTGAAAGTAAACTTTGCTTTACTCTGAAGGTAGTTACACTTTATTGATTATACCCTCATGTTGAAACACTCACACACCCTTTTTTTTTTTTCTTTTTCCCCTCTCCCCCAGGAGGATCTGCTATCAGGAGGTGTCTCAGTGCTTTGGGGTGCTGTCTAGCAGAGTGGAAATGCAGGATGCTAATGGCACAACAGCTCCTGTTCGCCCCAGTGCAAGCACTCAGGTACAGCTTTTTCTCTCTTTGTAGATACCCGGTCAGCCTGTTATGCCGTATGCATCTAATAACTAATATATTAACATCAAATATGAGATATTAGATGTTTAGTATACAGTCAGTCCTCGTGGTTAGCCTCTTGGATGTAGGATAAATCGCCAGCCATGAAATGTGAAGGGCAAAACGATCCAAATGGCAAAGCTTGTGATATGCTCCTGGTTAGCAGTGAGTACATAGACCTTGAATGTTGCCTGGTCCATCGAGCCCAAGTCTTTGACATTTGTGTGCGTTCTCCTGTGTCTGTATCATTTACCTGGGGAAGTAATGATACCACTGCACTCTGGAGGAAGAAGATGGGTTGACAGGAAAAGTGATATACTCTTTCTAATGTAATGTACTGATGGGTCACCCATTCATGTCAGTTTAACACATGAGACCTACCTAAACATTGTTGCGGACCAGGTGCATGCTTCGTCTGTGTAGCAGTGGCTTCTTTCAGCTGAATAGTGTGCCCTGCCATACCGCAAGCGTTGCTCAGGAATAGCTTGAGGAACATGATAAAGGTGTTGCCTCAGATTTCAACCAGATTGAGCACTGAGTGGGTTGTGATGGAACAACATGTCCAGTCTGCAGTGGCTCTGCCTTGTGACATTGAGGACTTTTGGTGCTAACGACTTGGTGCTGGATACCCAAGGCACGTTTAGTTCGTGTAGAGTCTAGGCTTTGGAGGGTCAGAGCTGTTTTTAGCCTGGCATACAGAGACCAGCATTACATTACATTTACATAATGTTAAAAAAAAATAGTGTTATGTTATTCTCATATTTTGGGTAACACTGAGCGTTGTCATATATTGTAGCATATATCACTGAACATGCAGATAAATCATAGCCTTCATTATTTACACCTCTGCTAGTAGTGCGAATGCATCAGTACAGTGATATTTTCAAATGAAGAGGCTGTTTTGATGCTTCTTTTCTCCCCTCAGGCTCTGTCCAGCAGCGTGAGCTCCAGTAAGCTTTTCCCCAGCAGCACCTCCCCCCATGAGACCTCCTTTGGAGAGGAAGTGGAGGTGCACAGCCTGCTTGTGGTCGATCAGCACACTTTTGAAGGTGTGTTATTTCTGTTCTAACTCACACACCCTGTCATCCTCATGCTGCCATGTGCTTACAGTCTTTCTCACTGGCTTAGTTCTTTTCCCCCTCTCTCTCTCCCTCCCTGTATGGAAAGCTCATATGCACAGACTTGTGGAAAGAATTGCTGATAAATGATTATTTGGTTCCCCTTTTCAGTGCTTCATGCCCATCAGTTTCTGCCCAGTGAGTATGCTCTGAGCCTGGTGTCCTGTAGGCTGGGCAAAGATCCTGCTGTCTATTTCATTGTTGGCACTGCCATGGTCTACCCTGAGGAGGCTGAGCCTAAGCAGGGCCGCATCATTGTCTTCCACTACACAGATGGTAAATATGGTCTGCTGTGCTTCTTCATTTCTTGTTGGGTTTGTTCTTGTTGTTTATTATTTTTTCTTTTTGCCATGTTTCTGCAATTTTGTCCCTTTTTCTTCTTTTGTCCCTGTAGGTAAACTGCAGACAGTAGCTGAGAAAGAGGTTAAAGGAGCTGTGTACTCCATGGTGGAGTTCAATGGCAAATTGTTGGCCAGCATCAACAGCACTGTGAGTGACCTTTATGTTGTCTCCATTTCATTTTTTTATCCAATAAGGCTGACATTTGTGAATAATTACATGTTAACAGACAAACAATTGGCCGTTTAAATAGACTGTCTTTATTGTTTAAGTTGAGGACATTTACATATAAGGGTCCATTAGGCAAGTGCTTTGCTATATGGGTCTACTACAGATGAAGCATGTTGTGGAAAAAGCCATTTAGGAGCCACCTTTCAAGAGGGTGCTGCCACTGCAGCTTACATGATGTACTATATCAAACAGCAAAAAAAAAAGATAAGACACAACTGTTTATTCATACGTGTTCTCTGAGCAAAAATTTGATGCATGGCAGTGTTAGTC
Organism: Prochilodus magdalenae; assembly: GCA_024036415.1. Classification (NCBI taxonomy): domain Eukaryota; kingdom Metazoa; phylum Chordata; class Actinopteri; order Characiformes; family Prochilodontidae; genus Prochilodus; species Prochilodus magdalenae. The sequence goes on from JAMWET010001835.1 coordinate 147,633, forward strand.
ACACATGGGTGTAAAAGAATAACATGATTGAGAGGGACATGGTGGGTAGTGACAGCTACTGAGGTAAGTGCTGATTAGCTTAGAGGTGCACTAGACTGCTTTTACTGAGTTTAGTTTGGCTCCTTTTATTGTCGCCCAAGGGGAAGTTTAAGTTTATCTGAGTTGACTGTTTATATAATCTGCACATTTTACCAGCAAATCTTGGCTAGATTTGTATTTGAAGGAGGAACAATAGTGTTTGAAGCTCATGGTATGTCAGTTATGTATTGGCTTTTCTCCCACTTTCCATTCCGTGGCACCTTAAAGCCTGTAGAGCTTTCACGAACCTATCATTGACTACATGTCAGCTTTTTGTTATTTGAATATACAACCAGGACTTACATTTGTTGACAACTGACAATGCCATCTTTGGTGGTTGGGTTTATAGGTGCGCCTGTATGAGTGGACTGCAGAGAAGGAGCTGAGGACTGAATGTAATCACTATAACAACATTATGGCTCTGTATCTGAAGACCAAAGGAGATTTCATACTGGTGGGAGACCTAATGAGATCTGTGCTTTTGCTGGCCTACAAACCCATGGAGGGCAACTTTGAAGAGGTGAGTTAAAGAGTACAGTAAGACCTCTGTGTAGTTCAGAACGGAGTTACTGTGATGGTGCGTATTTACAAAGCCAGAGAGAGAAACTTCTTTTGACCTGTTTCTTTAAACAGATTGCTCGAGACTTCAATCCTAACTGGATGAGTGCTGTTGAGATTTTGGACGATGACAACTTCCTTGGTGCAGAAAACGCTTTTAACCTTTTTGTCTGTCAAAAAGACAGGTATGGTAAAAATTTTCTAAGCCACATAATTATCAGCTGTCAAACTGAACAGTAACTGAACAGGTGTGTGTGTGTGTGTGTGTGTGTGTGTGTGTGTGTGTGTGTGTGTGTGTGTGTGTGTGTGTGTGTGTGTGTGTGTGTGTGTGTGTGTGTGTGTGTGTGTGTGTAGGAGGGTCATATTAGCTTTAATAGAATAGGCCTAAATACTTCAAGGATATTACAATTACAAAAAGTTGCCTGAGGCGAGTTAAAAGCCAGGTCTGTTATTTGTTTTGTATGTAATGCGACTTTGGCCTTGTTGACAAGTATCCAGAGATTTTGTAGAAACTTTTTTTTTTGACATTTAAATATATGTATATGTGTGTAAGAAATTTACAAAAAAGTTTCCAGAAGTGGCCAAAAACACAAGTGGTGTGTCGACAGGAGGATTCTTGGAGAACAGTAGTCACAGTTCTCACCTGCTTTTGTGTTCAGTGCAATGAAATCAATTATTATCAAGAATTAAAGTAAAAAAAATAAAAAAAGAATGGTTCACACTCACAAGTGTTAGTCACTTGGGTTTAAGTCACTTGGGTTTAAACTATTATTATTAAAGTTTCATGCTTTCGGTCTTAAACACCTCAAGCGCAAAGACCTAGTTGAGGTTCCCAAAATTTAGTCACATCTTCATCTGTCAAAGACAAATCCTACCAAACCTTAACCTAATGGTGCAAGCATTAGAAAAGACCTTAATTATATGGAAACATTTAATGGAGAAATTCTTACCCGTTGACGTTAAAATTTCTGAGAAATATGTTTATAATCAGAAATAAGGCATCAGACAATTAGAAACTCTTGTTCCAAGAACAGACGGACATCTTAACAATGGAAAGTTGGAAGAAAAGTGCTGCGGCGGTTAGAGTAGTTGTCAGCTTGTTTGTGGTAGATTGCCCCCATGACTTAATATCAAAATGAAATGACATTGTAATTACATCCCAAGGATGGAGAGTGATGAGAAGGGAGTGTCCACTCACAAGGCTGGGAATACCTCTGGTCTAATGCACTTCGGGCTATAGTTATAATCGTGCATATTCCTGAACTTCTTATTCTTATCTTCTCTTTCTCTGTCTGTCAGCGCTGCTACCACTGATGAGGAGCGGCAGCATTTGCAGGAGGTGGGAGTGTTCCACTTGGGCGAGTTTGTCAACGTGTTTTGTCATGGTTCTCTGGTCCTGCAGAACCTTGGTGAGAGTTCTACACCTACCCAAGGGTCTGTGCTTTTCGGCACGGTTAATGGAATGATCGGTAAGGAAACCCACCTTTGCTGTTTGGGTCTTGTCATGTTAGTAAGAATTTAGTATCCAGAGTTATTGCTGGTTCTGTCATTATGTTTATATTACAGTATTTACGTAAATGCATAGTGAGTTACAGCAACACAAGCCTGGCAGAATTCAGAAACTGAAACGCTTGGCTATACGCAGTTTCTTCACTTGTTTCAGAAAGTGAGAAATGGTTAGTTTCAGAGCTTTTTCTGGCTTGTAATTTGAGGCCAGGAGAGTTTATTCTAAGTGAATAATTGTAATGCTGAAGTAAATATGTTTGTGTTTTTCAGGATTAGTGACGTCTCTGTCAGAAGGCTGGTACAGTTTGCTAATGGATTTGCAAAATAGACTCAACAAGGTCATTAAGAGCGTGGGCAAGATCGAGCACAGCTTATATCCTTCTGGCAAAGAAAGGGGTCACAGCATGTGTGTCTTTGATTTGTGTTGTATGACAGACCTCCGCAGTTCTCGGATTGCTTTGTGTTTCTTGGCATGAGCTTACTTGTGTTTGCATGTGTGACTGTACTGATTTTAAATTCTTTAACTGTGAGCACCTGGAGATCATTTAATACGGAGAGGAAGACGGAGCAAGCTACAGGTTTCATCGATGGCGACCTGATTGAGAGCTTTTTGGACCTAGGACGTGCCAAAATGCAGGAGGTGGTTAGCACACTACAGGTATTATTACTCTTCTCTTGTTGCATCGTCTGAGCAGTTTTGATTGCGATGGTTTTATTTTTCTTTTCCTTCTGCTAGTGCTTACAAGCTAGCATTCTCTCCACTGTGTTCATAGAATAAATAACAATGAACTGTTCCTTCTTGGCAGAAAAAGACCTATTAGAGGGGACCTGTTATGCTTTTGCGGTTTTTCCTTTTCCCTTAAGTGTGTTCTGTGGCTTTTTGCGCATGTAAATGGTCTGTTCAAATAAAGTACAAAGTAAACGCCGAAAGAAGCTCTCTTTCAAAACATGAAACACTTTAACATTACAGAAAATGTTGTTTTCATCTCCCTGAAAGACCTTGTTTGAATTTCAATCCTTTTGTTATTATGTGAGGTCATCTCATAGCACAATCCTGCCTGCCAGCAAGCTTGGCACTCTCTTATACAACCCAAATGTGCTAATTAAGTGACCGATGTACCACCCTGAAACGTCCTGCTCCAATCAGGTTAGTGTCGGGACAGAACGCTGTTCTGGCAGTTGACCATTCAGAACGCAGGGTGTGAGATGGCCAATTGGAGCATATTGAACTCATTGAGAGCCGGGAGCTCGAGCAGAGCACATCAGAAAGTGTGTGAATACAGATGTACAGTATGAGTAAAATATTTTGAAAAAGCTAAAGCATGTAAATCTGTTTAAGTAGACCCCCAAAATTTTAATTATGAGCGCTGGAAATGAGCAGAATGAGTCCCCTTTAAAGCTGCTTTTGGTGATAAAACAAATGCAGCAGAGATTAGTACATGCACAGGTATAAAGTGTTTTTCAGGGGCCTAAATGTGCTTATATAAAAGCATTAACAGTGATATTTTTCCAGTAGTAGCAGAAGGGCTGAACAATATCATTACATCGTGTGCAATGCTCACATCACAGGATGTGCATTGTCTAGTAGATTGAATGAAACGGGTCATGCTACAAAATTTTTTTTATTGCTGGATGGAAAATATAAACTTGCACGATTCCTTGACTCTTGAGGTTTCTCGGATACTTGGAGAACAGTAGTCACAGTTCCCACCTGCTTTTGTGTTCGGTGCACTGAAATCAATTATTATCGAGAATTAAAGTAAAAAAAAAAAAAAAAAAAGAATGGTTCACACTCACGAGTGTTAGTCACTTGGTTTTAAATATTTTTTTTTCCACACCTCCCCCAAGTCATTTTACAGTGAATAATGTTTTTAAATAATACTCTTCACATCCTATATTCACAAAATTGAATATATACCCACCAGGCATAACATTAGATCATCTCCTTTTATCTACACTCACTGTCTATTTTGTCTGCTCCATTTACTATATATAGGAGCACTTGTAGTTCTACAATTACAGACAGAAGTCCCTCTGTTTCTCTATACCTTATCCCCCTTTTACCCTTTTCTGGTGGTGGATCATTGTCAGCACTGCTGTGATTCTGCGGGTGTTGGCGGCGGTGTGCTGGTGTGAGTGGATCAGACACAGCAGTGCTGCTGCAGCGTTTAAACTCTCTGACTCTATTAGACACTGCTACCTTGCTGGTCTACCTTGTAGATGTACAGTCAGAGACAATAGCTCATCCACTGCTGCACAGTTTGTGTTGGTCATCCTCCTAGTCCCTCATCAGTGTCCACAGGATGGTGTTGGCTGGATAGTTTTGGTTGGTGGCTGATTCTCAGTCCAGTAGTGACAGTGATGTGTTTAAACACTCCACTCACACTCGATGTCACTGTTCTTCACTATCACCTCATGAGGTACAAACTGGTATTACGAAAGTGGATAGGCCACAGCTCGCTGGTCAGCATCCTAACCTCAGAAGATATGACATACGTCAAAGTTCAAATTCTGTTGTTGATAGTTTGGAACTGTTGTTGATGTTTTAAAATATTGTGCTGTTTTTCTTTCATATTGCTCCTTTAATACTGCTTACCCTGTGTACTCCCTGGCTCTGAATGTAGCTATATGTCTTTTCTGAAACGTCTGTCTGTATGTTCCAGATTGATGATGGCAGTGGGATGAAGCGAGAGGCCACGGTGGATGAAGTGATTAAAATAGTGGAGGAGCTCACCAGGATCCACTAACCATGTTCGTCTAAACAAAGCTGTGTACATAGATATAAATAAACCAACAGGTGGCGAGTGTGTGTGTGAGTATGCGCGTGTGTATGTGTGTCAGTCTGTATTTTGTGTGTTTTACTCCTAAAGTCTGAGCTCCATCTTCCTCTCCTCTCCAGGGCCTTCTGCCCTGAGAATCCACACACACATGCGCTCCAGCTTTGACACATTTGCAGAACAGAACAATACCTGGAATATAACCTGTCCTGGGGCCTGACAGTATGACTGTGTGATTTGAATTTTGAGTGAATTTTGTGCATTTCCTTCCCCCCTGTACGACTGTGTGTGGAGCACGTGTGAACAGTGAGTTCTGCTTTGGTACACTTGCTGCATCGCTAGGAATAACATGGCCAGGATGTTCTGACAGCACTGAACGAGGGGGAGAGGAACAGGGGCTGTGAATCAACTTTTATTAGTGATGTGACGTTTCTTCAATCTTTTCTTTTAATAAAGCTTGCTTCAGTACCATGTTCTGATGTGCCTGTGCTGCTTCAATTTTCAATTTTAGTTTTGAGAGGTTCATTTTTTAGCATATTTTTCAAATGGTCAAAATTGCTCTTGGAAAGCTTGAGTGTTTTATTTATTTTTATTTTTTTTCTTTCTTTTCTAGCTCAAGTACTCTTAGGCCTTAAATCAGGTGGTAATTTGGCCCATTTTGCTACTGGTGCCTTCATCTGCTGAGGAAAAAAAAAAAGCAGCATCAGACACTACAAAGCAGATGCTGACCCATGCATGTGCGTCAGTAGACAAGAACGTTGTAAAGGTGCTTATGGCTAAATCTGTAACAGCAGAATTTTGGGGGATGAACTGGAATTCGCTGTTTAGTGAAACACTCCCCAGAACGACCAGTTAGTTGTGGTTGTCATCTAAGAAGTGTGTAGTTACTACTCATTGGTCTGGCTGCTCTACACGCACTTAGTTCCATGTCGTCAGAAAAACGGACAATGTTGTTGGTAATGTAGGCTATGAGCCTAATTGGCTCTTGTGATTTAAAAATGACAAATTTATCAAGGGACATTTTAATAAAATAAAGGCAATACATCTTTCAGCCTTTGCTTAGTCTCTAAAATCTCATGACCCTATGAAATATGGTCTGCTTGTTCCATGTTTTAAATTATTAGGGTATTAATTAACCTTCTCTAAAGGCAATAAAGCAAAGTGCAAGCTTTCTTCCTCTTATTGCCAGCAGAGGGTGATGGTGTTTATGGAATGGTTGTCTTAGTAACGTAATGCATAACCTAACAGTTCAAATAACTAAGGACTTTGGTTGAAGTGGTCAGTCAGTCAGCTTAACTCTTGTCTTGGAAATAAAGAAATGCATGGGCTGTATCTTATTTTTAATTGTATGTTCTTGTTTCTTTTCATTACATCACTTCCTCATGTCTTACCCTCCGTCTGAGGATGTGCAGAGGAGTTGTGAGGATACACCAGAGGAATCAATACCAGACGTGTTTGAGAAATTAGATGTATCCTTCACTCAGTCTATCATCAGCTATTACTGGGCTTCATCGATCATATAAGAAACACATCTGACGTTTTAGTTAAGTGTCGTTAACAAATTTAAACAAGCATCAAAAAGATAATTTAACTTTACTGGAATCATCCAATAAAACATGCTGGAGCTGAATCCTCATATTGTCCAGTGTATTGTAGGAGGGTCTTTTTTTTTTTTTTTTTTTTTTTTTTTTTTTTTTAAAGGGTCTTTAGTAAAACCTTTTTTGAAAATGCCTTAGCATGGCATACAGCACCGGGCTCTGCTGTAGTTACAATATCAAGCTTCACTGTTAAAGAACCATGAGTTTATATGAAACCGTTTCATCTTTAAAGTTGCCATAGGAGCTGTGTTTACACTGACATAATTAAATAAGGTTCAGTACATAGAGCTGACATACCGTGCACCTCAAACACCTCTGATTACAAATCCTGTGTTTACAATAAAACAAGCCCATTCCGAAATCCTAAGCTGTTATGTAACAGTATTAACTTATTAATATTCTGCTGCTTTCAAGTCCTGCTGAGAATATCATATATACCAGACAAGTGCACATGAACATCTCCTTGATGGTATATGCTAGCCTGAAACTAGTAAAACAGGAGCCAAAGTTTCCAAGTTGTGGGTGTGCTACCAAACCCCAACAGCTGCTGCTATATTTGTATAGTAACCCCACTGCACAAGTACAGATGTAAGCATAGGTGTGTTCTGCTTATTGTGTAATTGCACAGACATTAGACATTAATGAAAGAAAAACAGACATAAGCAAACATAGGTCCAGTTGCTCCTATGACCTCCAAGGTCAAGAATAGGAAATTCCAAGGAGGTCTTAGCATTACACCCCAAAAACTGCCATGTAATAACCGAGCAAGAGTGTTGAAAATGGTAGACTATGTGGAGAAATCTACCATTCCAGGATGCAGCACGGATGTCTGCACTTCACACCTTTTCCAAGGAACCAACCTGTCGGCTGGAATCCCTGGTGTTTATCTTTAAACGAAGCTGAAGTTGGCTTCTTATTCCTCAGCTCCCTGTTCATCTGTTCATACATCATTAAATGTTTAGTTCCATCTTACATGCTACAGTTGGTGCAGGGGCCGGAATGTGACTGCAGTGCTATGTAAGGTGGTGCATAACAGTCTCAGAACAAGCTGGTGAGCAGCCAACGTCAGCTCCCACCTCTTTAACAAGATCCTGGACAATTTTTATTAAACAATGTTAGTTTGCTCTGCACATTCCACTCCAGAGAGTTTCTCAGACCTTGGACAAATTTGAGCAGCTTCACTTAGTGTGTGACACTGTATGGAGGAGCAGTTCCACCTTTATTAGCATCAGCACCCTGTAGCATATGTAGCAGCCCTGTTTTCAAGCAGATTAACCTAAACTGAAAGTTACATAGTGAGTAACAACTGTAATTAACTGTATGTTGAGGTTGAGATTGAAAGCAAGTAGCAGTGTACAGTACCTTACAGAGGTGAGTACATGCCTCATATTTTTGTAAATATTTTATTATATCTTTTCATGGGACAACACTGAAGATATGACACGTTGATACAATGTGAAGTAGTCAGTGTACAGCTTGTATAACTGAACATTTGCTGTGCCCTCAAAATAATTCCACACACCGCCATTAATGTCTAAACCGCTGGCAATGAAAGTTAGTACACCCCCAAGTGAAAATTGTGCCCGGTTAGCCATTTTCCCTCCCCAGTCATGTCGTTAGTGTCACAAGGTCTCAGGTGTGAATGGGGAGCAGGTGTGTTAAATTTGGTGTTATTGCCCTCACACTCTCCCATGCTGGTCACTGGAAGTTCAACATGGCAGCTCTACATAAAGATGGCCTAGGCCATAAGAAGATTGCCAGCACCCTGAAACTGAGCTGCAACACGGTGGCCAAGAACATACAGCGGTTTAACCGAACTGGTTCCACTAAGAACAGGCCTCGCCAAAGAATCGCATCATATCCTGCCTTTTGAAGATAGATGTAGGAGTGCTGCCAGCGTTGCTGCCGAGGTTAAAGTGGTGGGGGGTCAACCTGTCAGTGCTCAGACCATACGCCGCACACTGTATCAAATTGGTCTGCATGGCTGTCGTCCCAGAAGGAAGCCTCTTCTAAAGATGATGCACAAGAAAAAAACCCAAAGCAGTTTGCTGAAGACAAGCAGACTAAGGACATGGATTACTGAATTATGTCCTGTGGTCTGATGAGACCAAGATAAACTTTATTCAGATGGTGTCAAGTGTGTGTGGAGGCAATCAGGTGAGTAGTACAAAGTCAAGTGTGGTTGGTGCAGCTCAGTGGATAACGCCACTACCCACCAGAGAGCCACCACCACATGTGGGAGACTGGGGTTCGAATCCTGGTCTGGGTAACTATGCTGTGCTACACCAATAAGAGTCCTTGGTCAAGACTCCTAACACTACATTGGCCTACCTGTAATATGAATACCTTTGTAAGTCTCTAAATGCCACAAATGTAAGTGTGTCTTGCCTACAGTCAAGCATGGTGGTGGGAGTGTCATTTTTTGGGGCTGTATGAGTGCTGCCAGCTATAGGGAGCTAGAGATCATTGATGGAACCATGAATGCCAAGACGTACTGTGACATACTAAAGGAGAGCATGGTCCCTCCCTTCAGAAACTGGGCCGCAGGGCAACATTCCAAAATGACAACGGCCTCAAATACACCTCCAAGACGACCGTTGCCTTGCTAAAGAAACTGAGGGTAAAGGTGCTGGACTGCCCAAGCATGTCTCCAGACCTAAACCCTATTGAGCATCTGTTGGGCATCCTCAAACAGAAGGTAGAGGAGCTCAAGGTCTCTAACATCCACCAGCTTCGTGATGTCGTCATAGAGGGGTGGAAGAGGATTCCAGTGGCAACCTGTAAAGCTTTTAGTGAACTCCATCCTCAAAAGAGTTAAGGCAGTTCTGGAAAATAACGGTGGCCACTCAAACTATTGACACTTTGGGCACAATTTGGCCATTTTCTCTTAGAGGTGTCCTCAGTTTCGTTGCCAGCGGTTTAGACATTAATGGCTGTGTGCTGAGTTATTTTGAGGGCACAGCAAATGTAGTGTTATACAAGCTGTACACTGGCTACTTCACATTGTATCAAAGTGTCATATCTTCAGTGTCATCCCATGAAAAGATAATAAAATATTTAATATAATATTTAATATAATAAAATCTCTACAGAAATGTGAGGGGTGTACTCAGTTCTGGTAACATTAGTTACTAGATAGCTGCTAATCCCTAATGTTAACATAGCTTACTAAATATTATCACAGTATACTAAGTAGAGGGCGTGGCTTATAGCTATTGTCTATTATGCCTATTGTCTGTTTCCATTTTGATATGTAGCTTCAGTATGAGTCATCATAGTGTCTCACTATAAACCAGCCAGTCAGACCTCGGCAGATTATTTACCAAAAAATATAAGTCAGCTCATTTACAGCAAGTCTAGGAACATATCATAGGGTCTACATAGGCATGTTAAACCATACCTGGCCATTTTTTTAGTCATATACCTTCTATGTAAACATCTGGGAACAATTTAGAAATAGTTCTTCAGATTAGCTGCACCCAGAAGAAGGAGATGTGGGGTTGCAATGCTAACAGGAGGAAGATAAAGGCTACCAGGAACAATACACAATGATCAATTTAGACTCGGTATGGAGTCAGGTCACCATGTTTGCTAACACAACATGCATACGTCTCAGCATGGAGTTGTAGAGCTAATCCATTCAATGCAGCTTGAATATTCTCACACAGTTCTTGCAGTTTTTCCGGTAAGGGATGGAGATATGTGTGACAGCAAACCACACCCGGATTCGTTGGGTATCTCAACCAAGACAAAAGCAGGTCTCGTCACTGAGGATGACCCGCTGCCATTCTGAGTCTCTCCATGACATTCAGGCGCGACACCTTTGCAGTCTTTGATGCCATTGACGGGCAGTTGTCATAATGGTCTGCCAGCATATAGTCCTGCATCATACAGCTGTCTGCCAATAGTCTTGGTACTAACAGGATGATCATGGAGGGCATCACTGCTCGCTGCATGCCCACAATTGTGGCTGTTGGGTCAGTCAGGTACAGCGAGACATGAGCGGCTAAGTGTGAAACTTGAATCATTCGCATGTCTTACAATGTCAAACCTATCCTCCCAAGTTCCATTCCTTCTGCATGCAAGTACTTGCACAGCCTTTCTTTGGTGATAAGTGTAGAACCATATACAACATATTGTCCATTAATCTAAAGAAGCATTTAAGCATGCAGATGGTTCTCTTAGTGGGCATGGAACCATTATCTGTAGTAAAGGACCCTTTAAGACTATAGAATCCATGAAAAAAGTCTCCTATATATAATGCACATGTGATTTCCCTGTTCTGGAAGCCTTCTCTCTTCTCAATCCCTCAGAGCGCACTTAAAGAACTGATGCATCCCAAAGGATGACATGATTTCAATCGATTTCTGTGTCCCGTGCCGAAGGATGTAAGAGAGGGAGCATCAATTACTCGTGAGATCCACAGTCCTGTTTAGAGGTCAGCAATGACCAGGCCTAATGAGAAGAGAACATCTCAGAAGATGTGTGTGTGGTTATTCCAACAGAGCATTCCTTCGGTATTTTGCTCCAGTGTTTGTCCTGAAAGACAATTGGGTGTAATTGCGAATAGGTTGCTTTGTGTACTTTCAGATCATTTTCACCTTTAATCCATATCACTGCAGTAATGATTCCGATATTTCCATGGGCAGCTCTGCCTCGGCCTCCTATGGATTAGGAAGGGCTCAACCATTAATCATGCAGTGCTAAATTGTTTGTTCTCCAGCCAGTACAACTCACGTACATGAAATCAGCAGAAAAACATTTTTTTTGAAAGCTGTACCTCATTTTACGTTGTTATTTATTTAGTCTGCACACACTGCCTGCACAGTAAGGAATTGCTTCAAATATTTATGGATGTTGTGGGGAGTGATACCGTGAGCTGCATTCGGCCGTTAAGAACACGGCTCACTAGAGGCCAATGCAATTCGTTCCTCGTCTCCAGCTCACAGTGGCAATGAGAGCCTAATACCATCACCAATATCTGTGTAAGTTATTAAATAACTCTAATTAGTTCCTTGGATACTGCATTACTAACAGCTTCGGGTTGTTGTCGGCAATTCTATTTGCAGGAATCTCTCTTCAGCCCAAAGCACACTGACCCTCCATTATATTTGTTTGCAGTCGGAGAGACTGGGTCCTATTCTGGAACAGTATAATGGTCACTCAGCTGCAAATAGTTTATACTGTTTAATAATCTCCATCAGGCCAGTGCATGGGCCCTTTGGAGGGCTCAGAGCAAACAGAGGGCAACTTGAGTGAAAATGAAACTTAAGGCAAATTTGTGCATGGTGTGCACTTTCATCCAGAGGTTTAATCATGTTTCAGAGGAAGGCTAACATAGCATCCGGCCAAAAATAACTGACAGAGTGTGCTTACCACAGCAAAGAATCAAACCCACGGCCTCCTGTCTGGGGGGGACTACTCTGTCTGACCCGGACGGATATAAAGAGCGCTATGTGTCGTTAAGGAGGTCTCCTCAAGCATCTACATTGCTTCTCAGTTCTGTACTGTAATGAAAAACCTGATTTATTGAGTTATTAGCAGCTTGTATTGCTAACATTATGTTGGTTGTTCAAAATAACTACACTCGTCATCGGAAAGAAGACTTTCCATTCTGACTCATGCTGCAGTGTTGGTAGCATCCTTTACAAGCGAGGTGTCTCAGAGAAGAATTTCAAAGCAATTGTAGGAGTTGTAGGAGTTGGAGAAGGGTCACATCATAGAGCTCCTAGAAGCAGGATGCTCTTATTGACTTACCGTCTTATCTCTATAGAACACTATTGGTGGCATTGGATAGAAGAAGGCATGTACTAGCAAAATGAAGGATCTGAGAGATCCTAGACAAACCACGAAGAGACAGGATCACCAAATTCTCTCTGTGACCCAGCAACCACAACTGCAGACACTCAACAAGCAGTTGTAATGGTTGATTACTTGCTTTTGACTATTGCGCATGCGCGCTGAGCTGTAGGTCTCTGCGCGGGACGAAGGAGCTAGTTGTAGCCTAGCCTCCCGTCTGATGCAGCTGCTGCTAAGTTACTCCGGACAGTAATGGTGAGATCTGTGGTTGCTTGGGCCAATAAACACCACTTCTACCCCGCATGCAGTGTGTCCTGGGCGTGTATCCTTAGAGAGTCCCGGGACCAGTGCCTTTTCCCGTGTCTGGCTCCTGCACCGCACCTTTACACCCTTACACAGTGATGCCCTCCATGAAACATCCTGTTAGAGCCAGCACCACTGGCAGACGGCTTTGTGACCCAACACTACATGCATGCAGAGCATTATGATGATCCTTAACACCACGTCACATTGACAATGGTGTCATGCCAGACTGCCATAGAGTGACTCAGAATGGCAGCAGGTCATCTTCATTGATGAGTCCCACTTTTGTAATGGTGGAGACGACCAACTAATCCGTGTGTGGTCTGGTGTCACTTCACCTCCACCATTACCACAAAACCAGCAGAAACTGCGTGAGCATATTCAAGCTGCATGGGATGCCTATTTACAGGACACCATTAGGAACCTCTACAACTCCAATGCCGCGATGGCATGTTGCTTTAGCAAACATGGCAACCCAACGCCATACTGAGACACTACTTCTGTAGGTGTAGCTCAATAAATATTGATCATATCAGTCTAAATTCATCACCATTTATTGTTCCTGGTAACCTTTATCTTCCTTCCCAGTAGCTTTTGCAATCCGACACTTCCTTCTGGGAGCAAGTATTTTTTTTGGTGATGAGTTTGTATTGTGGAATATGATGCTGTCTTAAATCAGTGCTTTATTGGAAGGATTTGTTTTTGCATGACAGGCAGTTAGAACTGCACCAAAGGGGCACCCACAAGCCTCTTGTTCGGTTCCTGGGGTGAGACTCAGCTGCCATTTGCAAGCTCCTAAGGTGTTAAGCGACAGCTGGAGGGGCTTGGCGGCTTGTGGAGCAGGAAATTGCATTCCTGCATCCAGTTATCAGGAGCCTACAGCTGTTCTAAATTAAGTTCATCCACATCTTGATCTTGATCCTATTCCTACTTCATTTCATCTGACTGTGTTCAAAATGCCTTAACTATTGTAAGCTGTTCTCTGTCAACAGGTGCTTTTCCAGATGCTTTTAAGACGGCCTTGGTGAAGCCACTCTAAAAAAGAGTAGCATGGATCCATTCATTCATTCATTCAGTTTTCTAAGCCGCTTATCATTCTGGGTCACGGGGGGTGCTGGAGCCTATCCCAGCATTTACTGGGCGGATGACAGGCTGCCAGTCCATTGCAGGGTAGACACACAGACATACATGTTCACTCACCCACTTACACCTAAGGGCAATTTAACATCTCCATTCACCTGACAGCATGCATTCTGAGCAGTGGGAGGAAGCCCACGCGAACATAGGCAGAACATGCAATCTCCTGAGAGAAAAGACATTTTTGAGACATGTTTAAATGCTTAGCTAATGCCAAACAGGTTATTTGAGAAATCGTAGTCAGGTTTGTAAACATAGCACTAAGACAGCATTGGCTTGAGTTGTCCGTGACCTCAGGCTCAGCGCTGGTGTACAAAATCCTCCTATTCTGGTCTTACTGGCTCTTAGTGCAGCTTTTGATGCTGTTGATCACAAGATTCCACAGTCTTGAATACTGAGTTTCAATATTTAGCAGATGTAATATTTCTTGTGGGGTACAAGGTTCAGTTTTAGGGCCTTTGCATTTTTCTCTGTACATTGGCAGCTCAAAGTGGCATACACACTGCACACACACACACACACACACACACACACACACACACACACACACACATATATATATATATATATAATGTATGTGTGTATATATAACATATGTATGTGTGTTATGTAGTTGTAGTAGTATTCCTTCCCTTTACTGATGCCAACTGCCTGCAAAGCACTTTGAGCTGCCAATGGTATGAAAGGTACTTATTAGCATTACCTTCAGTGATAATAATAATAATAATAATAATAATAATAATAATAATAATAATAATACTATTAATAATAATAAAATTACTCTGTGCACATGTCCTGCAGACATACTGCACTGTTTGTACACATTGTTTTTGTGTATTTGTCTTTGCACCAACCTATTTATATATATTAAAATATATATTAAAATATATAATAAAAAAAAAAAAAATATATATATATATATATATATATATATATATATATATATATATATATATATATATATGTATACTGTATATATATTTATACACATATATATATTTACACACATATATTCTTCAACTGCACTGAAGAAGGAGTCTGACTGTGTTTTATTATACTGTGCAACCCTGTATTGGTATAATGACAAAGTTGAATTTAATTGAATTTAATTGAATTTAATTGAATTTAATTGAAAAGTTGTTGTTGTGGTTGTTATCCAGAGTAGAAGAGGGAAATATCGAGGAGGAGCTTGAGTGGCGTTTGATCCAGAATCAATATGAGTATAATATAGCAAGTGTCTAAAAATATGAAGTACAGCATACACTCACTGGGCACTTAATTATGTACTACACTCATTGTCGATTTCATCAGCTCCACTTATCGGTACACATTGTAGACCCACACTTACAGACTGAAGCCGGCATAATCTGTTATCCCACCTTCACCCCATTTATCAGTGGTCAGGACCCCACAGGACCCCTACAGAGCAGGTATTATGTGGATGGTGGATCATCACTGAGCACCACAATGACACTAATGTGGTGGTAGTGTGTTAGTGTGTGTTGTGCTGGTGTGAGTGGATCAGACACAGCAGTGCCCATCTTGCTGGTTTATCTTATAAGTGTATAGTCAGCGACGCCAGCTCATCTGTTGGAGAAGAGTTTGTGTTGGTCATCCTCTAGTCCTTCATCAGAGGTCACAGGTCACTGCCCACAAGACACTGTGGGCTGGATAGTTTTGGTTGGTGGACTATTCTCAGTCCAGCAGTGACACTGAGACGTTTTACCTCCAGCAGCACTGCAGTGTCTTCCTCAGCAACACGTACGTTATTTGATTTTGACTCCAATATGCTTTTGTAGACAACTAAAATAATCACCAATTTTGACGCCCACATATTTCTGTGTATGTGGCAGACCAACCAAACATATGGCTTTGTTTGGTGCATGTGGGCTTTAAATTGCATACACTATAAGAGGCTTATTCCCACAGAACCGTCTCTTTTTCTTATCGAGAAAACCTCGTCCCATTGGGCCAGGAGACTGCATGCTATGGGTTAATGAGCATATGTGGATTTGCAAGCTTGGCCTGCATCTGCCCCCATGTTTCTTTTCTCTCGCCGCCTCAGCCAGGGCTATCCCGGGCTACCCAGGGGAGGTTTCATTAGCTTAGTGTTCAGGGAAGAGGTGACCCGTGCTTGCCTTCCCTCCTCACACACTCTCGCACACAGATGGGGAGCACAGGTAGTCTATGTTTTATTGATTAAGTGAGGGAAGGAGAGAACAAGGGAGCAATAGGGATGCATTATTGATCGAATGAGTGGAGGAAGCGAGGAGTGACAAAGACAGCGAGAGAGCAGGGGAGAAAACAGCAAAAGTGGAAAGCGAGGGAGAGAAAGAGATGGAAAAAGAGCCATAGATAGAAGTATTGAAAAATAAAATACCGCCAACCACCGTTCCCACCACATCAGTATTCAGTCAATACAGCTTTGTCAAGCTGGTCGTCACCGCCATCATGAATTTTTCAAATTGAAATGTCACTCTTACCTTTGATAGGAAGAGACCTGGGCGATTTCACACAGCGCACTGAGCTCGCCGTCTCTCCCTCCACGGGAATGAGACGGAATCAGCCAGGTTCATTTGTCTTTATGCAAATCCACAGGCTTTGAAGTGTTTGTTCAGTATCGTACAGCAGATAATTGCTGTAACTGCCGAGTGTCATGCGCTCTCCACACAGGCGGCCCACGTTCAGAGCTTCAGTGGCTGGCTGGGGACAGAAGGCTTAGCTCAGTAAAAGCTGCCTGAAATTAATCACAAAAACGTCAGGGCGTTTGAATTAAGCCCTGCTGTAGAAGGTCCTTCCCTTAAACTGACTTCAGGCTTTAGGCCTCCAAAGCAGGTGGCCTTGCCATTGCAGCCCTGCTCACTGACCAGCATTACAGAGCATATTCATTCATCAGACTCAGTCACCTATGTGGAATTGTACATTGATAATATCAACATATTCATTTACTAAGCACTTTATTAGGAAACAGACCAGGTATTATTTGGGTGTTGGACCATTCTCAGCGCTGCAGTGATGTGTGGTGTGAGTGGATCAGCTACCATTTCATCTACACTCCTGGGTGAAAACAATTGGCCATGCCCAAAATCATCTAACATTAAGATGTGAATTGTCTTATTAATGTATATCATAGAACAGATACAGTGATCAGTATGAGAAGCTTTTCTTTTAATAGTGAGTGTACAAGGAGGACCACCAAGGTAGAAGTGTCTAATAGAGTGGATATTAAGTGGACACAGTGTTTGAACACTCCAGCACTGCTGTGTCTGATCCACTCCTGACCACTGATGAACAGGGTGAAAGGTAGGATAACTGATTATGCAGCAGAACAGATGGGCTTGGTTGGTCACTTTCATAACCCAAAAAAGGAAGACACCCTGCCTCCAAAAGGAGGACAGCATAGGGGGAGGATAGTAGGCATGATACTAGAACAGAATTAAAGTTATAACCATATAGATAACACATAAATTATTGCTTTACTCACCTGATTGGGTGGAGTGGATGACATCTGTGAGTCAGACACAGGCATGTCTTTCGCCCTGGACATATAATATTATTTGCGATAAGTGTGATTTTAAATAGTTCATCCCAGAAACAGGACTAATATGTGTCCGTCCAGGTATTGTAATAAAGCCAACCTGCTCTGCTCACATCGGTCCAGAGTCTTTCTCTCTGACAGTGTGCAAATACAGTTTCTCCTTAGCAGTGCAATCTATCACAACTGATAGCAGCCATACAAGTATTTAGGAACAGAATCCACAGCTTTCAATCCATGTGAGAATTCAGGAACTCTTAAATGGCAATCCATGAGTTCCTGTGTTACTGGGGTATCATAGGGTACACATAAAGAAATTTGGGAATGGATGCATTCTTGTTTGTCACTACACACAGTGAAGAGGATGGCTGGAAAGGTAAACATTTCACTGAAGGTAGGTTTAATGTACAGATGAAGGACGATTGTACAAAAGCAGAATCTTGTCCCCGCTTGTCCTGGGGACCCTGTGGCAGAAGATATCTCTGAAGGCAAAACATATCACAAATCCATTGTGGTCAATGGCCACAGAATCAAGCTTTGGGGATAGCCAGCCCAGTCCCCTAGCCTAACCGACTTTGAGAGCCCTAATAATGGAGCAGGGAGGGACATAGAGGGATTCTGTGTTGAGGATAGACCTCAGATTCCTTGGTGTGCTCTGTGAGCTCCATCTCATTAAGCATTATCAGAGAAGACTTAGTGCTGTTAACTTGCCATATGGAGATTACGCAGTACTAATCTCTAATCTACTAATGCAAGGGTGCCAATAATTGGAAATGATTTTATAAAAATTAGACTAAGCTAGAGAGATCATGATCTGGTTTTACTGATCTTTACCAAGGGTGGTAATAATTCTGGATCTGATTATGTATACAGTGAGGGGAACAAGTATTCAGACACTTTTATCTGTGTTACTTCCAGAGTATATATCCACTTCAAATGTACGCATGTCAGTTATGTCCCACTTCGGGGGCTACATCCATGTCCTGACTGCGAAGGCTGAACCGAAATGCGATGTCTGCTCTAAGGTGATTTTCCTGTTTGTGTCAAAGCGCCGCTGTTCCTGCCCTTGCTTCTGTCACCTAGCAACATTGGACGCACCAGCAGGCAATGAACTTTGGAACATGTTGGTTGGTAAAGGACTTACTCATTGGATCCTTCATTGCTATGGAAAAGAAAGACACACTTCTCGGCCGCATACAACGGAGCCTTTAAAATGAGACGGCGTAGTTGCAGCCCTACGGCACAATCGGTCTTTGAATACATCCTCTGATGGGTGCAGTCCCCAAACTAAGACACAGCAAATATTTAAAAGTCTTTTGACTTTTTGCTTGTAAGCATGAACATTGTTCATAGGCATTCATTTTTTTCCTGGACAGAAAGAAAGATTAATAATAATAAATATTAAATAAAAATAAGATTAATAATACGCAAGCTAAGAGAGAAGTCTGTAGCAACTGACCTGGCAGCAACATAGACAGCACCAGAAAACAATGAGCAATAAACAGACTCACAGTCATTTCCATTACTACACCGCAATAAATAAATAAATAAGTAAATAAATAAATAAACAAGCCCAGGGATGTCTAAAGTTTCCACAGGTCAATCTACACAAATTAGGAGCTCCTGTCTGGAGAAAGAACGTTTGTGCCTATGATCCCATGAACTCCATGACTACTGTGAAGCATGGTGGTGGGAGCATCACAAATAAGCATGCTTTCTTGCAAAACGTACTGTGGATTTACATGGCCTTGAGGGAACTATAAATGGAACGACTTACCAGGAGAGTTCTGGCTCTGATCATGAACTCTATCTATGTGTCGGCTCCATCTTGCAGTTACTCCCTCCTGGACTAATCAGACTGGATCCAATAGATGTTCTCATGTTAGTTCTGTCTTTCTCGTCTCATCCGGGTTCGACCTGAGGAGGTTGGGTTCCGCCCTTGAGCCTGGTTCCTCTCGAGGTTTCTTCCTTCTCACGGGAGTTTTTCCTCGCCACTGTTGCCTCTGGCTTGCTCAAGGGGGGCTTGGACCCGGTTTTTCCCCACCCTCAAATGTCTGTACATTAACTTTGTGTTTTTTCTTTCCTTTTCTTTTATGTAACAAACTGATTTTCTGTGAAGCTGCTTTGAGACAACGTTGGTTATGAATAAACAATGATTGATTGATTGATTGAGTTTAATCACATCAGCCAATAAACTGAATCTCAGGAGAAAATGGTCAAGACAAGAACCCCAATAATACAGCCCATGAAAACCGCACGTACCTGCATGGTCTGGCTAATCTCCTGACTTGCATTCCATTAAAAATGTATGGAGAATGAAAATTGAAATTGCAGGTCTATCAGAAGGGCCTTCACATCCTGAGCCAAAATTGAACCATAATGCTGCAAAAAGTGAATTACACCTTACCGTAGACAGCTCACAGCTGCCTAGCCCACCATTATTAATTTGTACTGTCTGAATATCTCTCCTGTTCTCTTTGTCTGTCTAGCCATATTGTTATTTATGCTCATGGATATCTACTTTTTGCTCCTATCTTTAAGAACAAAGTCAAAACATCTGAAGCGAATATTTGCACCAAAATAATATTAAATTAAAAAGTGTCTTTTTACAAGAACGCTTGTTTCCTCTCTCTGCATATCACATGAGCTGACTGAAATATGACAGACGACTGAACACACACATGTACCTGTAAAAGCTTTATTTATGTTTTCCGTTTAAGTCTGGTGTCTGGAACATGTACATGTATTTACACACATCTGTTAAATTAGTAACAAAACCAAGAAGATAATCCCACTCTGCATCGGTTCAGTCCATAGCCTAGTGTTGCTCATCCATCTCTACTCACCCACATTGCTCATTTTATCCTTGCACTTGATCATTCCACACCTCCTCTCTTCATTATAAAACCCAGGAATCCAGTCACTTGAAGCCATTGTTACGTAGACTGTTTTTCACTGGCTGCACTTTTTCAGAAACACTCCCACAGTGCTGGAATGTGTACACCATTCACATGTGTGGTATTGTGCTTTTTACATATGTGTCCATTAACATCACAAAGGTTGTCCCTTTCTGTCCCTGGACTGTGCTTGTTTATGCTGTATGTAGGACACATGATTTATTTTTTTTCACACTCAATAACATCTGCAGTATTGTAATGTAAGCGTTCTCTCTGGCAGCAGGGGTCACTGTTGAGTACTTCACGTCCCTGTCCACAGGTCTGCTCTATGTGCTTGCAAGCCATATAAAGTCATTATCATCAATATAAGTTGACATAATAAATATCTAAGGTTTAAAGAAAATAGTATGCATTCGAAAACGGCGGGATAGGCTACTGTCGTCCATTCTCAGGCATGTTCCCCAGGCCTACAAAGACCAGCGACGACAGCCTGTTCAGTTTTTGGCTCTTTGACGGGCTCAGTGGAACGGCAGGTCCAAAAGAAGTCTCGTTGAATGACAGCAGGTGCTTTTTTACATGAATAAGGAAGTCCAGTCTATCTATCAATCAGATGTAAAAAAGATCAGTTCTCGTGTTACTCTAGCGTTTCGCTTTTACCAGATGACTTGACTAACATCATGTTTGCTAAAGGCATCACAGAAAAGAAACTGTTGCAAGAAGCACCGTGTTTGTGCAAGGCTGGAGGGATGACTGCCACTGCGAAAGATAACAAAGAGGGATGACAGAGGAAGAGAGCACAAGCAGAGAGGGAAAGGACCACTCCAGTCGTCTACTGTCTGTGATGTAGAGATGGTACAGGTCTGTTTGTTTTTTTTCCCTTCCTTATCTTCTCTAGGCGTAGAATGTGTCCACTTTCACCGCCTGACAGAACATAGTCATGGAGAAAACCAGTCCTAAAATCTGAAAACATACAAACGCAGAGGTTACTCAGATCTAACTGTATTAAAAACATTAATTAATTAATAATTAGTCTATATGTAATATAATTAAGTGTGCTATTGGTGCATCTCAGATAATCTGGTGCTCTTATGCAGGCTAACAGCTGAAGTACAGTGGGTATAAGTCAGACATCACCATTATTTATTAAATTCCTAGTCAAAAGGACTGTAAAGCACAGGTTATTTATTCTTTATGAGATAATTCTAATCATCATCTATCATCTGTGAGATGTAAGAGGAAATCAAGCTGTACTACTGCTACAGATTTTTAAAAGGTGTTAGTAGTGTTTCTCTCAGCCCTTCCACTGTGAGAACATACCTCAACACTATAACGCCATTTACACTTGATCACTTCATGTATCTTAGGTAACAGGATTATATTTGGATAATGCCAACTAAAAATGTGTAACCCAAAACAGACACAAATCTGATCATTTAAAAGAATTCAGGATGTGAACAGGGACACACCTGCAATGTGAACATATCAGTCTCTGAAAGAAACATTCCACAATAAAAACCCCTCCTAAAACAACCAATACTTCTCCCAGTACAACGAAAACCTCTCCTAGTACAACCACAACCTCTTCTAGTACAACCAATACCTCTCCTAGTACAACCACAACCTCTCCTAGTACAACCACAACCTCTTCTAGTACAACCAAAACCTCTTCTAGTACAACCAAACCTCTTCTAGCACAACCAAAACCTCTCCCAGTACAACCACAACCTCTTCTAGTACAACCAAAACCTCTTCTAGTACAACCAAAACCTCTTCTAGTACAACCACAACCTCTCCTATTACAACCAAAACCTCTTCTAGTACAACAAAAACCTCTCCCAGTACAACCACAACCTCTTCTAGTACAACCAAAACCTCTCCCAGTACAACCACAACCTCTTCTAGTACAACCAAAACCTCTTCTAGTACAACCACAACCTCTCCTAGTACAACCACAACCTCTTCTAGTACAACCAAAACCTCTTCTAGTACAACCAAAACCTCTCCTAGTACAACCACAACCTCTCCTATTACAACCAAAACCTCTTCTAGTACAACCAAAACCTCTTCTAGTACAACCACAACCTCTTCTAGTACAACCAAAACCTCTCCTAGTACAACCACAACCTCTCCTAGTACAACCACAACCTCTTCTAGTACAACCAAAACCTCTTCTAGTACAACCAAAACCTCTTCTAGTACAACCAAAACCTCTTCTAGTACAACCAAAACATCTCCCAGTACAACCAAAACCTCTTCTAGTATAACCAAAACCTCTCCCAGTACAACCAAAACCTCTTCTAGTACAACCAAAACCTCTCCCAGTACAACCAAAACCTCACCCAGTACAACCAAAACCTCTCCTAGTACAACCAAAACCTCTCCCAGTACAACCAAAACCTCTTCTAGTACAACCACAACCTCTTTTAGTACAACCACAACCTCTTTTAGTACAACCACAACCTCTTCTAGTACAACAAAAACCTCTCCCAGTACAACCAAAACCTAACACAGAAAAACTAAAACCTCTCCCAGTACAATCTAAACTCTTCACAGAAAATCATGGAAGAAAAAAAACTAAAAGCAAGTCTCCTGAAAAGAAGCAGTGATAAAGCCAAAGATGGATAAACTAAATACATAAATGTCTGATATTGTATATTTATCTGTCCAGGCTTCTGTTAAATATGCTTTTCCGCTTTCTTCCTGACACTGAAAAATGAACACCTTACTGGAAGCTGTGACTGGAAATAAAATAAATGTGTGTGTGGGTCTCTGATGTTTGCTCTGAGCTGTATATTATTAAGTTATTAGAGCTACTGTATTCATGGGTGCAGGACCGCATAAGTAGTGTCACATCCAATAGAGAAGTTACAGTGCCTGGCGGCCATGGGCCCCCCATGCTACACGACCCACAGCGATTCCCAGCACCACTAGCATTAAATCAAAATATTGACACAGCATTGTTAGATAATCCTTGTGGGAATTCCCTGACTGATGGCAATTATGTAGTTATGTGCTGAGTACCTGAGTTAGAGCTGCACACAGAGCAAAAATCCACAGGGCCACCAGGTTCTCCTGAAGCCAGCTTTTCACTCGCTCATAGCATGGCTGAGGACACACACACACACGCACACGCACAAACACACACACACCCACACCCACACACATATTAAACTGCTGAGCAAGATTCAATTCAGTTCAGTTTTATTTATATAGTGGACTCAGAGGGGGAACCCAACCCATCATCCTTATGATACAAGTAGGACAAGTACACAAGATTAAACAGAGACACTTAGATCATGTGGAGCAAATATATATTTGAGATAAGGCGGTGACTAAGGCTAAACGTCTGTATGAGAAAAATGGAGTGCTGATTGTGTTCGACATGAACAGCAATGGTTCCAACTCTGCAATATAGTGTTATCATGAATGCTGACCTTATCTGAGGTGAGCAAGGCCAGCGGTGGACCAGGCCAATCATTGCAGCCCTATCAACGAGTGACACTGTTTTGTACAAGCATATGCACTCTGCACCGTGACAGGAGGAAAATGCATTTCTTCTGCACAGTGCTGCATTGGGACACTGTGCTGGCATCCAACTTGCATCTCTTATGACACCATTTGCTTGGTCCATCTAAATTATTCAAGACACTCTGATTTAATGTTCTAAAATGGCAAACATGTCGGCCCCCTTCTATGGCAAAAGTATCTTAAAGGAACTTGCTCCAGGCATTGGCTATGCAGTGTTGCAACCCACAGTGCAGCACTGCAGAAGATGGCAAGAGCACAAAGCCTCTTCCACCTCACTCTCTATCTGTTTTTCCCTCCATCTCTCCCTCCGGTCAATCCTGAACGTTAACAGCCTGGGCCCGGAGAGGAGAAGGGCTGCAGAAGACGACCCAGGGCATACAGAGTGTGAAAACTCTGCATCACTTTGGGAAGGCCATGAAGTGTTTAAATCCGTTTCACAGTAGTAGGTGTGGTAATTTGTACTTTGAGTACTTTTAAGTTTTACTACTTGTAGTCGTGTCCAGATATTAAGTTGAATTTCACAGTAATACATTAAAATAAACTTCAGGGATCAAACAATAAAGCATATCATCTTGTTCAAGACAAGACCCACAGTTGCGGTTAGCACTTTAGCCTAGGGGCCTTTAGCTCATGGTTAGCACAACAGTTCATTGCATTTCCTGCATTATATTATGGTTAGTGCATTACCACTGAATAAAACATTCAGCAAACTAGAATACATGAATTAGCTTCCAGTTAGTGTGCTAGCTTGCGGTTAGCACTTTAGTCCGGGGCTAGGGGCTTAGCTCATGGTTAACTGCAATGACTGCATTACATTGTGGTTAGTGCGTTCGCTAACCATGCTGAGGTGACTAGTGAACCCAGCACCAAACTAGCACAGACCAGTATGGTCATATTTTTTTTCTTTTTGTTTACAGCTGTGTACTTAGGGATGAAACAATCCAACCTATCATATTGTTCAAGACAAGACTCACAGTTTAATCAACCTTTAGCTCAAACTAGAACAAATGAAGTGGTGTGCTAGCTCGTAGTTAGCACTTTAGCCTAGTGGCCTTTAGCTCATTTGTTAGCAGAATAGTTCACTGCTTTTCCTGCATTATATTATGGTTAGTGCATTCACTAACCATGCTGAGGGGACCAGTTAAACCAGCACCACTCCAAGAATCACTCCACTTGATGCTTTGCATTGTGCTTGGTGATGTAAGGCTTGGATGCAGGCGCTCAGCCATTGAAACCCATTCTATGAAGCTCTCTACACATTGTTCTGAAGCCAATATGAAGGCCACATAAAGTTCGGAGGTCGGTAGCGATTGACTCTGCAGAAAGCTGGTGACCTCTGTGCACTGTGCACTAGCGAGGAAATTTCATGACTGGACTTGTTACATAGGTGGCATCCTATCACGGTACCACACTGGAATTCACTGAGCTACTGAGACCAACTCATTCTTTCACTAATGTCTGTAGAAGCAGCCTGCATGCCTGGGTGCTTGGTTTTGTACACCTGTGGCCATGGAAGAGATTGAATTGAAAACCAATTCAATGATTTGGATGAGTCAATACTTTTGGCAATATGGTATATAATGTGATAGATGCACATGTTCATAGATAAATAGGCCTCTATTGATCATTTAAAATAAAAAAATATTAAAAATCTAAATACTGCTGTCCAAACACAGGCTGATTTTCCCCCTTTCACATTCAATACTGTCATTTTAATTGCAAAATTGTAAAATCATATCCTGTTCATGTTGCTTTTATGTTTTTGTTTTGCTATTTAGTGTTGACCTTCTCTGGGTTCTTCTTGACTTTTCTTCCTCTTGCTCTGAAAGAGTTTTGCCACTGTTGCCCTTGGCTTGCTTACATGGGACTTGAACCCTGGATTTTCTGTAAAGCTGTTTTGTGGCAACATCGGCTGTAAAAGGGGCTATATAAACCTTGACTTGACTAGACTTGACATATATGTAGTGTTCTGAATGTAATATTAATAGCATTAATGTGATGGTGGTTAGATATTTTGTGGATTTCTGCCTGAAAAAGCATCCCTTATGGCTCTTTATACACTCATCATAGAAAAAAAGTCGCACCCAGAAGAAATCAACCTACAGGAATGAGTCATTAGACATGCGAATGAGTTTCATGTTCAGGATGTGATGTAAACAAGAACTGGACTGGAGTACACATGGTCATCCTGTGGCACGTGCTCTTCATTCTGACTCGTGCTGTTGTATTGGTAGAATCCTCTGCAAGAGAGGTATGAGTCATCCTGTCAGTGACGAGCCCACTTCTGTCTTTGTGGAGATGACCAACGAATCAGTGTGTGGAGGCACTGTGGTCAGCACCATATGAACGGTTGGTCATGTATCCAAAAGGCCTGGTGTCACTCCGCCCCCACACCTACCGCAAAGTCTGCAGCAACTGTGTGAGAATATATAAGCTGCATGGGATGGATTATCACAGGACACCATTAGGAATCTCTGTGTCAGCAAACATGGTGGCCCAACACTATTATAAGAGACACTACTTCTTTATGTGTAGTTCAATAAATATTACTCATATCAGTCTAAATCTATCATCATTTATTGTTCCTGGTAATGTCAGTCCTTCTTCCCAATAGCACTGCAATCAGACACCTCCTTCTGGGCGCAACTGTTCATGAGTGTATAAAGGCACAGTAGTCTTCATTTGTAGTTGTTCATTTCTTAAAAGTCTTAATTTTGGCTTCCTAGTTGCTTGATGTACAAACATTATGAAGTTACTCAGTGTTAAAGTTTTTAGATGTGACTTTTCACTCAAACTCAAGAGAGATCATTTTACCTTCTGCCTGAGTTCATGTAAGTTATACTCGAATATGCGATTAGTCTACCTCTGCGGATTGGTCACAGCATTTCAAACTGCAGGTGGGCTTTGCTGAACTTCACAGAAGCAAAGTAACAGACCGGAGAAGAAAGCGCAGTGAGTGCCATCAGAATCTCTTTAGGTTCTGCACTGCACAGGATACTGTCTGCCTTTGTTCCAGTAATCAAGCTGGTTCTTTGGTCACGGCTAATCTACAGTGTTCTGACCCACTGTGGTGTATTAAACTGTCACCAGTGAGAAAACAGTGTGCTTCAGTTTTAGATCCTCTGAAACGGTTTGTGAGTTGTTAGAGACGTGAGGGTGGTGAGAAAAGACAGCGGGCTGAGTGACGGATCACCGGTCCTGAGACGGCTGTGAGTGAGAAGTCAATAAGAGCAGGTGCACAGAGGACAGCAGGAAGCTAAACCTGCTCTGGATACAGTGTGAAATTGATTAAAGAGACAAATCGATGAGGGATCTTTGAGCTGTGGCATGTGTGTGTTTGTGTGTGTGTGTGTGTGTGTGTACGTGTGTGTGTTACTTACCGCTGTCCACCATGTCCCAGGATTTTCCAGACCACAGTTATCACTGTATTCCAAACAGCAGGAGTCAGGCACACGAGTGGCATTATACACCTCAAACCAATCTGTGTGATTAGTCACTCCACAGCAACGGAACTGAGGCAGAGAGAGAGAGAGAGAGAGAGAGAGAGAGAGAGAGAGAGAGTGGAGAGAGAGAGAGAGAGAGAGAGAGGAGAGAGAGAGAGAGTGAAGAGAGAGAGAGAGAGAATGAGAGAGAGAGAGAGAGAGGTAGAGAG
>JAMWET010001835.1:180000-401642 GCA_024036415.1 Prochilodus magdalenae
GTAGTGGTATTACTCTATTACTATAAGGTGACAACAGTTTTTGTCTGGTGAGCCTAACTCAACCTAATTAAAGTGGAATTCTGTTGTAGTTCAACCACTGAGATTCAAACAAAGAAGTCTGATGTGGAAACGTGTATTGTAGAGAAATTGGGGTTCTTGATAATGGGGCAATGGGGACCTTGTCTAAAGTAGCACAAATAATCACTTGGCCATTTTAATTACTATTAAATTACTTCAAAATGACCAGAGATGATCACATACATGGCCTCTGTGACTACTGACTCCCTTAAAGGAAAACGAAGTCACAGAGCACCTTCCGAAGGCTAGGCAATCAAATAACACTGACCCTTACAGAAAGCCTATCTATCAAGTAAACATACTGTACCTTCATCACAGATCAACCACATCCCTTAAGCCACCTATCAGTGGTAAGGTCAACAGTCTGTAAATGCAGTAAACTGCATGTATTTATGATTATATAGTAAATATAAATTTGTAAATGTCTACCCTGTGATGGACTGGCAGCCTGTCCAGGGTGTTTCTAACATTAGGTTATCAGGGGTGCCAGTTCATATACACCAAACATGAAAATGTGAAAATGTAATCTATCACATGAATTACTCCCCCTTTCCTCCACTGCCTGCACTGCTAACACATTTTGCACTTTTCAGATATCATGTCACCAAAAAAGAGTCATTAGGAGATTAGTTCACCACCCAGACTGTCAGTTATTGGTAGTAAACTAACTGATCAGTAGACAGTTTGATTTGATAAAGAAAACCTTCTACTGAACATCACCAGCCTTTCCACTGTTGACATTTGATGCCAGCTGATAACTGTGTGCACCTTCAGGGTTTCTGGTGAGGTCCTAATTGTGAGTAATAGTTTGGAATTAGATGATTTAAAATTTGCCCTCTCTAGTTAAAGGATCTCTAAGTTAATATATATGTGTTTGTGTCTCTGATTAATCCCTGCATTTTTTGGTCACACACTGGGGGTGATGGTGGCTGTTGCTGGATGTGGGGGGGTAATGGGTGGGTTATTGTGTCCCTACCAAAGCTGTGACCAAACCCATGCCCTTGATAAAATATAAATTGTCTTGATAAAATTACCATAGACTTCTTGGTAAAATCTGTTGTTTTGACAGCAGCATATGTTTATCTAAAATCCCAACACATGCCTCTGCGTCAATGGAGCTTTCACACATGCAAGTCAGACATGCCGTGGGCACTAATGCCCCCATACAATGACAGATGTTGGTTTTTGCACCTTTCAAGTCTGGATATTTCAGAGAAAGAGCGTTTCTGCATAGAATTCATGTTTGGCTTTCTCTTAGTTTAACAGAGTTTCAAGTTGCATTTCTTGATACAGCAGTGTTTTCATGTGGTTATGCACTCAGCATCATAACAGCAGTAGCACAAATAGTTTCACCCAGAAAGAATCAATTGGCAGGAATTCAACTTGACACTACGTCAACATTGCTAAAGACTGCAATGGTGTCGTACCAGACAGTCATGGAGTGACAGAATGGCAGGAGGTCATCTTCAGTGATGAGTCCTGCCTTGGTCCAGCTGAAGACGACCAATGAAGCCATGTGTGGAGGTACCTTGGTCAGTGCCAAGAGAAATGGTTTGTTGTCATCTGTCACGAGTCTAGAAGGCCTGGTGTCACTCCATCTCCACCCCTACCACAAAATCTGCAGGAACTGTTTAAGAATATTCAAGATGGATGGGATGGATTATTGCAGGACACCATTAGGAACCTCTACAACTCCATGCAGAGACATTTGGAGTGTTGCCATGCTGAGAGGCACTACTTCTGTACGTGTAGCTTACTAATATTGTCCATATCATTTTAAATTTATTATCATTTATTGTTCCTGGTAACCTTCATCTCCTTGTATCTACTCGTGGAGTATCTATGCTGTATTTTATTAGCTCCTCTTACCACATAGGGGCACTTATATTTTATTTGTAGTCACTGCTACACTGCATGTCCTGGGATGACTAATTTGGCATACTGACTAAATGGATAAGCTTCCCTTGCTGATGCTCCCTAGAGTGTGTGATTCCTATGGGAAAAAAACAGTGAGCCTTTTCACTAACCTAATGAGCTAAACATCACCTCTGCCACATTTGTGTAATATACATGTGTGTCTGTCTGCCTGCTTGCCAGATGGAAGTACTGGCACAGAACAAGATGAAGTAAAATACTGTCAGGTTTGCTTTCTGCACTGCCTGTTCAAGAATGAATCCCCTAACAGTCTCCTACCCGGCTTTGGAGTACAACTTGACAGACTCAATGGGCTGAGAGCGTGTATGTAATTGATTAGGTGCAGCTTTCTGAATAAGCAGGCTGAAGGAGTACAGCTGTTCATATGTACACCTTTCACATACAAACATTACTCTCCTGAGTCTTTCAAGTCTAACCCCAGACTGGAGCGTAGCCAGAGCTTTCACAACAGAGTGATTAGGACAGCGCCAGTAAATTTATTGGGGTGTCAAAGTAAAAACAGAAAACACAAGTGTTCTTCTGGCCGTATAGTAGCACATGGTTGCAAGAAACAGTAGGTGAACCACTTAGCTCGGATTACTGGGATTTCTGCATCACAGTGCAGGCTATGAAATGTAAGTGAACCCTTGAATGTAATAACCTGTTGATCCCTCTTCAGTAGCATTACCACCACCAAACCTTTCCTGTAGCTGCAAATAAGATTTGCACAATGCTGAGAGCCATTCCTACCAGCAAATGTGATTCAGTTCCTCAATATTTCTGGAAAGACTTGCTTGCACAGCCCTCCCCAGTTCTTACCGCAGCATTTCATTAAGGTTAAGGTCAGGATTCTGATTTCTGCTTTTTCAACCATTCTTTTAGCTGATTTAATTGTGTGCTTGGGGTCATAGTCTTTTGGTTGTTCTCCCATATATTGTTTTGATGCACTTTTGAATTCATTGTTCCCCCAACTATCACAAGGGATCCAGGCCCTGAGGCAGCAAAGCAGCCCCGGCCTTTGAAGATTCCTCCACCATGCCTTGCAGTTGGGTTTCGGTGTTGCAGGTGTGCAGTGTCCTCTTTCCTAGTGTTGTGCATTTGCGTTAGAAGGTTGCTTTGGTGTGACTTTTGCCTCATCTGTCTATAAAACATTTTCTGAGTGGGTTTGTGTTTTTTTTTGTTTATGGACAGCAGGGTTTTCCTTGTACTGGACACATTTTAGGTTTTTGGAATTTGTAAGTCTTCTGTGGGTCTTTTGCTGTTAACCTTGGGTTTTATCTAACCTCTCCTGGGGAGAGTAGTAACAGCCATCCATGTTCTCCATTTGTGGGCAGTTTGTCTAACTGTGAATCGATGTACGCCAAAATCTTTAGGAATGCTTTTGTAGCATTTTGCAGCTTCACAGACCCTAGAACACCTCTTCTCAGGTCCTCTACAAGGTGTTTGTAACATGACATGGTTCAGCCTAGCCTTTTCTGAGAAGATAAGATTTGTCAGTAAGCAGGCTTTGTGCACTGCCTTTACTTAATGGGCATCTTGTGAAAACCACACGTCCAATCTGCTTATGGAGATTTACATACATTTTCTAGCCTGCACTGTGCTCAGTTAAAGGCATATCCCAATATACCAATATATGTTTTCTTGTGACTATATATTATTAAAATAACAATACAGTAACTACTGAAAGTAAACCGACAAAAATGCGTAGATGAGTAAAATATGCACACATTTGAAGCAAATTAAATGCATTGCCATAGCATCTTTTTGCACTAGCAATAAAATTTTAGGCCATATAACTTGCTTATTTAGGCTGACCTCCCTACAGGTTAACCCTGAGTGAGCAGTCTCTGGTTGGGTGATGTTTAGCACAGACATATTGTCTGTGTCCAAAGAAAACAATGTATCTGCATTTTTGCTAATTTGTACTTTTACACATAATTTGATCACAGCAGCTGTCGTTTACATGGTGCAAAAAATTCACAAGGAATGGACTAACAGAAATTGCCCACTGGTATCTTTGACTAACATTAAAGTCAAATGAGGTTTTTGCCCTCCCCTGTAAAGTTCCCATTTTGAAGAAACTTGTTTTTCTTTAGACAGCGACTATATTCCATACTGGAGTCGTCTCAGATGAATCTAGCCTGAGCACACAAATGCTTTGTAGTAAAAATATTTACTTGACCTGACAAATGATTATAGCTGAGTATTTTTGGGAAGTTAGGACGTCTTATCTTAGCCTACTTCATATAATGTGGCAGCCAGAGCCTGCTCTGTGGCTTCTGAATGGACATAGCATGCAGTGGAAAGTACTGGGCAAACGATTAATGTGATAATTCTGTGTATCAACAGGGCAGTGATGCCTGGTTAACCGCATTCTTAAATGTAGTTTCTAATCTGGGATGTGATTTTGATCCAGCTTTTGTAATCGTAGATTCATTTCTTTTATCAGTGTATACCAGTGGGATTAACAGGGGAGGCAATGGGGTGGATGGGGTAGTTTAGCAGGGTGGCAGTTTGAGTGATCGAGGGTAGGAAGGTTGTGGTGTGGCAGTTGGGAGGATGCAGTTGTTCTGTCAACAGCTAATTCAAGGCAATGTGGGGCAGAAGAGTGCTTGCAATGAGAATGGGTGAGGAGGGTGGATACCAATGATGTGGCAGGACAGAAATTTTGGAGTAGCATTTGTGGTGCCAATCAGATTTCAGGAAGCCTATGGCAACCATGACAACCCCTATCAAACTGTGCATGGGTGGTACCCTCAAGTGTACAACTTCAGGGACTTTAGTTAGTGATCAATTATACCAAATTCCTTCAAAGTGATATTTTTTAAATTGTACTCACTACATACATCCTGTCTTGTCTCCAGCCGTTCTTTTATTGTTGTATTTTTGAACATTAGCTTATAGAAAGGAACAAATGCATATCTGCATAGGGAAACCATAGCACCACTGTATCTGTAACTGCCTTCAGTTATCAGGAGATAAGAGAGAAAATGAAATAGTAAGTATCATACACCTAATTTAGTACGTTTTAGTCTGTAGTTAATGATGACTATAACTCTGCCTTAGAATATGGAGCTAATCTTATTAAAGACCATTTTTAGCTCTAAAGAAGCAATAAACCCCAGTAATGCAGTAAACGTAATGCACCTAGAACCCATAGGAAGCTTATACTGACAAGCTTATACTGGCGATGATTCATGTTCAGTAATTTACGCAATAAGATATAAAGAAGGAGATTATTTTGAGCTATTGCAGCTAATAAGGCAGTTCTTCATGGTTTGCCCATTACAGATGTCTGCTTTCTACTTACGTACTAAAACAGATAATAATGAAAAAGAAATTCATACATAGAATAAAAAATCATTTTGAAGGGCTTTACTGGGGACATACCAAGTGTTTTATATATATATATATGTATTTATATATATATGTATTTATATATATATATATATATATATATATATATATATATATATATATATATATATACTGTATATATATATGGCTACCCCTTTGCTTTCGCTCCTGACCACAGTCTAAACTCTTTAACGTTGTGGTGACTGCTGAGATCACTCCATTTTCACTGTCTTTTTTAATTGTTTGATTTTTATCTATAATTAATATAACTAGATTCACACATGGACATCACCATTATTGAACACACCGTCATGAATCGTGTCCCAGTGATAATCCCTTACAATTTTCCCATTACAAGAAACCCTGTGATTCATCCAACCGACTACACCCTCATTGATTTGCGTCCTGCAGTAAGCGAGAAGCCCATCAGCTTGTTACGGTAATGGCAGCGTGGACTCCACCTGAATGTTAAATGGGAAGAGTGGGTGAGAGAGGACCAGAGAAAGCATGTGAAGTGTAGGGTCATTTCCAAAAACAGATGAGTAAGTAATCAATCAGAGTGATTGGAAGAGAACAGATGCTGCTGAAGGTAAAAGAAGAGAGGAGCTGATCAGGACCTGCAAAATAACACTCTGCACTGTCTGCCAGGACAGATCACTCGCTACCTTTCACTCTCTTTCTCTCTCTCTCTCTCTCTCTCTATCTCTGTCTCTCTCTCTCTCTCTCTCTCTCTCTCTCTTTCTCTTTGCTACCGTTTTTCCTTTACTTGTATTTTTGCTATTTGGCGCTCTCTTTCTTTCTCTCTTCCTTTGTCTCTCTCTCTCTATCTCTCTCTCTGTATCTCTTTCTCTCTCCTGCAGCCTTTTCCCCCCTTTCTCTCTCTCTCTCTCTCTCTCTCTCTTTCTCTGTATTTGCTGATTTTATTCTATATCTCTTTCTTTCTCACTATCTCTTTCTCTTTTTTAATAATTTCTCTTGTCCTGTGTTGCTCTCTGCTTGCTTGCTATCTCACCCTTTCTCCCTTTCTCCATTTCAATTTCTCCCCCTCTCTCCCTTTTCCTTTCTCCCCCCTCCTCTCATCCTCTCTCTCTCTTTTTCTCCCTCTCTCTCATGCATACACAATCCATCTAACACTTGACTGTGAGCTGAATTATAGAGCAGCTCGCAGTAGCTCATTGTGCCACTTCCGTCAGTCTTGTAGACCAACCATGAAGTGAAAAAAAAAGGAATATTAAATGAATAATATTAATATTGGGTTATGAATATAATTGGTCTTTGACTTTTGCACAGTACTGTTTGATGAACTTATGGTCATTAAATTTCAGGCTTACTAATAGATTTATCATTATTGCACTGTAATGCGAAAGTGACCAATGTGATGGGTCTGAACTGCTGGGAGCTGGTTTCATGTGTGGCATGTATGAAACTGGCACTTTATATGACAAGCTTTAGTAGACAGCTTTGAAAAACAAACCATCTCTCTTTTTGAGCTTGTTAATGGCAGCACATTCAATGCATCTTTTAAACCCATTATGCGTGCCATAATTAGCAAGTATGCACAGTTCGCAACGTTAGCTACAGACTTGGTACACTCAATGTCAATGCAAACGTATATTATGAGTGCATCAAGGCGCATTTTGTGTTGCACCTGCACACGTACATACATCTGTCCCTGAGTGTCATCAATTGGATACAGCATAAGAGTGAACACAGGTGCACATAGCTGTGTGCACTGAGACAAACGGATCAGCTGCTGGGTCAAGCTAGGCCTCATGGTACAGCATATTTCACAGTGACTCCCATGCTCACTTGACCAGAGACTGTCCAG
Source organism: Prochilodus magdalenae (assembly GCA_024036415.1). Taxonomy (NCBI): domain Eukaryota; kingdom Metazoa; phylum Chordata; class Actinopteri; order Characiformes; family Prochilodontidae; genus Prochilodus; species Prochilodus magdalenae. The sequence continues at coordinate 187,178 of JAMWET010001835.1, forward strand.
GGTTGTTTAGTAAAGGTTGATAGATTTTTTGCACTGCAGTGATCTGTGAGCCTGAATGCAAATGTGGGCTCATCCTCAAAGGTGAGGCTGCACTGGTTCCATGCTGTCGTCTTTAGATTCCACTGGTCTGATAATACCCTGGCCTTGGTGGTTCAAAACTGACCCAGTTGTATAAAAGCCTCCCAACGTCCTGCACCATCATGCGCAGCCTTTTTATACGGTTACTTTGCAGTTCTAACTATGGCATTCTGCATTCTGCAGTGATGAGCTTTAACCCAGAATTTGGCCCAACTACATTTTACATAAATGTAAAAATTCAGAGATGATAATGCTATGATAATGCTTATCTGCTGTGGTGCACATATACATGTTTCGGATGTACTAATTCATCTTGTAAATTCTGTAGTTTTATTTGAAAGCTGTATTGGAAATTGCTTGGCTAAAGAAAGTTACTGACTGGATTTCAATTGGTAAATACTTGGGAGCTTTAAATTGGATAATTACTACAGTGATTAATATGGCTCATGACAGTAATTCTTTTAACCCTAAGTGATCAGCTTCTCATTTCTTTCATGTTGGAAGCTGTGTCCCCAGAGTCGTGCAAAAAGGAAAAGCTGAAATAAGGCGCTTTACTAAAACCTGCTACCTGTTAACTTCTCAGAAGAAATGTGGTCGGAAAAGAAATCCTGAATAAGCTGTGGTAAAGTTAAATTGCAAAGAACTTGACAGTAGAACTCCTGACTGTGGTTAATAATTAAAGTTAGAGCATTTGCATACGCACAGTGTGACAAGAAGGATTGAAGCTAAACAGCTCATGGGATTTGAGCTAAACAACTCACAGTAATGGGACTAAACAGCTGTGTGGCCACTTTATAGTAAGGCAAATGAGAAAAAAGGCTTCAGTTTGTTAATAAGCATAAAGACCGGATTGTGGAGAAATGGAAAATGGTCATGAGGCCTACTGAGTCCAGATTTACCCTATTCCAGAGTGATGGAAGCATCAGCGTCAGAAGGGGAGCACATGAAGTGATGCACCCATCATGTATACTATCTACTGTATAAGACTCTAGAGGTGACGTTATGATGTGGGATTGGTTCTGTTGGTCAGATCAAAGTCAGCTAAATGTATTAAACATTTGTCTCATTAATGGATTATCCCACCAATGGATTTTTATTTGCCAGCTGTGCATGGCCATATTGCAGGATAACAATCCCAAGATTCATCAGGCTCATATTGTGAAACAGTGGTTTAGAAAATTAGTGGTTCAAGAATGACTTTTACACATGGCTGACATTAACTCCAATGAAAGTTGATGTTCTGGAGGAGACCTTCCAGAGTGGTTTGCCTCTCCCGTCATCAAGAAATGATCCCAGAAGATCTCAAAAACAAATGGAGCGAATGAGCAGGAATTAATGTTGTTCTGTTGCATAAAGTTGCTGAAACCATGCCACACTGAAATACTGGAGTGTGTGACTGTATTTGCCCAGACAATGAATATTATACTTTTTTTTATATATTTATATATAGGTGTAGGTGGTTGGTGTGGCACCATGGATAACAGCACTTGTCATTGAGCTACCACACCATGTGGGGTTTGATTACTGGTGTTGGTGACTATGCTGTGCTACACCAATAAGAGTCCTTGGGGAAGACTCTGCATTGGCCTACCTGCAATATGACTAACCTTGTAAGTAAGATATATATTATATTATATTATATTATATTATATTATATTATATTATATTATATTATATTATATTATATTATATTATATTATATTATATTATATTATATTACTTCTTCAATAAAGAGCCTTGTGTAGAATGGACGTCACTGCCGTTGACATATCTTGGACTTCCAGAAGGCCTACAATAACATAACAGTTTAGTTTAGCCCTTGAAGTCTAACCAGTGGAAGAGTTTCCATGGCTAAATCTATCTAGATACCACAGAGAAGGAAAAAAACTTTATAATGGCCATTTATTGATTTTAACCCTGTTGTCGTTTGACCAGTTGAACTGGTTATAGCTTGGTATTGGCTGCCACAGTGCTTTGGTCAAAAAGCAAAAAGTCATCAGATGGATTGAACTGGTTTACCATGGGGAAAGGACTGAAACAAATCAAGTGGTTGCTGCAGTATATTCATATCTATGTACATACACAGATATTAGCAGTTTTTGAAACAAAAAGAAAGTTCTATGGACATTATTGCCACATTTACATATACTTGTGATATATGTAGTAACTGAGAACTATTTAGAATACTGTCACTTGAGATTAACATCTAAATCTTTAAGATCCTAACAAGGATAACTCTGCATTGTGCATTAGTATTGATAATGCCTGTACATGCATAACAACATGTAGGGCACATGAGAAAAAAAAAAGTCCTCCTGTCAGTCAATATCACCACTATAGGCACATAATAATGAATAATGAATTTAAACTGTCTGAGAATGAAGAATTCACAACAAACCCCTTTGTTTCCAACTAATACATAACAGTGAAATAAGGGTATTCCATTAACGGCTAAGCTGGTGGTCCTTTCATGTTTTGCTCAGGATTTTTTGGGCTGGGTCAACTAGTTGTCTGGGTAGGTTGAAGGTGGACCAACAGTGGCAGACAATGGGATGCCAAGCTGAGCCAGCGGACCGATATATGTTTGCTATCTGGGTTACTACAATACTTGAAAAAAAAAGTTCAAATCTCTCTTTTATTACACAATGCAATAGTTTCTATTCTTTTGGACAACACACTGCTTTGCACCTCCATAATTTATTAAAACAAAAAGACATATAAAGCCTTTAAGCTGAAGTTTGCTATTTTTAAACTCTAAGCTTGTTGTGCATATTAATTCCCTTTAGAAATCTTCTATTTAGTACGCTTGCTTATTAGGTTATAACCACGTACCTTAACCAAACATTAATTTGTAAAGCTAATTTGAGCTGAAGATAAACCTCTGGCGCAGTGGCGGTGGAACTGTTTGCATAATTGACCAGGGATTGTAGCTCTCTGGCCAAAACCGATTGCAGCCTTTAAGCCCATAATAACTCACAGTGGACCACAAAATACAACATAAACTCTCCAGGAGAAATCCTGCTGACAGAATGAACAAATCTTACATTTCAGAATCAGATTCATTCATTTAATTTACCCACGCAGTAAACATTTGCTGTCTTTGTTTCGGGTGTTGGTACAAGCACGGGTTGGATAAGCATATAAACCCCTGCAGCACATTAGAGGAATGGGATCACTAAAGCACTGAAGTATGCTTCAGTGGCAGGTGGTATCAAAACTCTGAATAGCTTTTTCTCTATTGAATCAGTTCAGTGGTACTGGATTTACCTGCAGGCTCTGGAAAACAATTAGTTCAGGTTTTCTTCTTGTGCGCTCTGGGCGCCTTGTCAACAAAATGATGAAATACAAAGAGTTAAGCCTGCATTTCATATCTTAAGCAGACCGATATATGGACAGTGTTTATCATCATTCTCTTTCATTACTGAAGGATTTGATCTGATGACTGATAAGAGCATTCAGTGCCTAGTCTGTAGCCTGTATGTCACTGCAAATGATCAGGATGATGCAGAAACCGCAGCTGCAGCAGTGCATTCAACGTTATGTTTACGTCTTCGCTGTCATAATACAACCCTACTTCTGATAATATATCATTACAGTAGGAGCATTCTTAAAAACTTCATGTAAATAATTTCACCCAGAAAGAATCAACTTTCAGGAATGAAATTTGGTGGGTAGGTTTGACATCGTGAGACATGCGGATGATTCAAGTTCCACGTTACACATTTGACGTAAGCGAGGACAGGTCTTATCGCTGTACCTAACTGACCCAACAGTCACAATTGTGGACATTCAGTATGCAGTACTGCCATCCATGAGTCATCCTGTTAGTGCCAGCACCAATGGCAATGGTGTTGTGCCAGACTGTCATTGAGTGACTCAGAATGGCAGCAGGTTATCTTCAGTGACGAGTCCTGCTTTGGTCATGGTGGAGACGACCTATGAATCCATGTCTAGAGGTACCTTGGTCAGCACCAAGATGAATGGTTTGTTGTCATGGGCCACACATCCAGAGGGCCTGGTGTCACTCCATTTCCACCCATACCACACAATCTGCAGGAACTGTGTAAGAATACTCAAGCTGCATGGGATGGATTATCACAAGACACCATTAGTAACCTCTACAACTCCATGCTGATACATCTGGCATGTTGCGTTAGCTACTTGTATGTGTAGCTCATTAAATATTGCCTATATGAGTCTATGGTTATCATTGGTTTAGAGCAGTTTAAGGCTAGCTTTGGGGCTATATACCTCATAATACTTTTGGGTGTTTGTCAGCCTTGTAGCTCCAGCACTAAACCAAAGAAGAGGAACAAATCTAATTTGTTGTTAGTACAACCAACCACACAGCAACTCCTCAGCATAACATCATTACTGTAATTTATACCTACTTTGATATTACTGAACTGATGTATAATGAGCAAGTGAGCAACCAGTGCTGGGAGTATCCAGCCACCATGGTATGCCCCTGAATACCAGGGGGTCTTAATAATTTGTTGTTAGTACAACCAACCACACAGCAACTCTTCAGTATAACATTACTGTAATTTGAACCTACTCTGATTTTACTGAACTCAAGCATTTCAGCAGTCAGCCAGTGCTGGAGTATCCAGCCAACATTGGAAGCCCCTGAATACCAAGGGGTGTTTTACACAGTGCCAACAAAGTAGGAAGAGTGGACAGTGGAGGCCAACATCATGCAGCACATATAATAAATTATACATGGGCTGCCATCGTACATAGAACTTGTCGCAGTCAGGGCATCTTTAAACATGAAGTTGGAGTTGATTTTTTTTTTTTTCCAGTATAATTTACCTCACTCGGAATCTGTTTACTGCCTCCGTACAAACCGACTGTATTCGAGCTTGGCTTGGCTAACAGCACTAGCCAACAAAACAGATGATTAGCATTTGCCTATTGTCAGCATACCTTTATTAAACACAATGGTTATAAATTATTTGGCGGTGCACAATGCTGCAGTGACAGCAACACTGCTGTGCCTCGTATGCACACACCACCAGAAATCATTCACTGACATCCGTCCACGGCGTTCTTCTCTAGTGTTGTGGCTAATTTAATGCATTTTTTCATGTTTATTTTGTCAGGCTAAAAAAAATGAATGAGTCAGTGAGTCCTGAGTCCAAGTCGTGATTCACTGTTTCAGGTCCCCATGTTTGAGTAGGTGTACCTGACAAAATGGTCAACAAGTACTATAAGTGTTGCTTCAATTGTGTTCACCACCCCTCATACACGATGGATTCAACAAAGTAAAGGAAAACCAAGAAAAAGAATGAGAAAAATAGACAGCCAGAATAAAACCGGCAAAGCAGGAATGTTCCTAGATTGTTTTCAAATGCTGAAAAAAAGGAGGTTTTGATCTGAGAGTGACGGTATGGTAATAGCTGCACACATCTACGCTCACTTGAACTGTCGGTACCACAGAGACTGAGATCATCCCAACAGAAAGCATGCTAAGTGTCTCGAACCCCCTTTTTTTCCCCCAGTAAATAACGTGTCGAGTGCGAGCAGGCTTCTGCTGCGTTATCTCGCCTCGTACTGCCAGAGTACAGCTGCAGGATCTACCAAACAGACCTCCATCATTAATTATTCAACACCAGCGAGAAAGGGCCAGCGCAGGAGTGAGAAAGAGAGAATAAGTGAGTGATCTATATCTTTTAAACCTACAAACAAGAGCCTTTCTTTCCCTCAAAGGATCCCACCAAGTTTCCAACCAAGAACATCAGGAATTCAGATCACAGGCAGCCACTCTGTGCTTAAGGAGCTCCGCTGCACAGCGCCATTTGTGAAGCAAAAGTGCATTAAATTAGCATCCAGGCAGGGCTTTCAATGCTTCCTATCAGCTCCCATTATGCCAGCCTGCGCACAGAGCCTGGTATGGAGCCAAGCCCAACTTTTCAACCCCATCTCTCAGTGTCATCTCACATCTTCCAGCTCCTGTTTAACATCCCTGCGGTGCCCCTGCAATCTCTAACATATTCACTACCCCCTAATACAGAGACAGGCGCCGCGTAGAGCCGGCGCTGTTAGACTCCACTCTGGAGCGAGATGACTGAAAGGTGTGAAAGGCATGCGATCGACGCAGGATTTGTCTAGAAGATGGAAACATGCAAAGCTAATCTCTCAGTGAAAAATCTCCCTTCGTATTCATACACTGACACATGAACCTGATGGAGAGGAGAGGAGACAGGGGGATGGCATTCATGAGATTCTCTAAACATTCTTCAGCTCGACTCCCCGGCTCCCTTCGGATCTGACCTTGAGCTCATCCATGCTGACACGAGTTTGTGTTTCATGTGGAGAGGGAGAGAAAAACTGAGAGGGAAAGAGGAGAGAGCAAGCAAGCCAGCAACAGATACAGATGGAGTGAAGGAAAGCAGGAGAAGAGATGGAAAGGAGAGGGACGGGAGGGAGAGAAGAGATGAGAGAAAAAGAGGGAGAAAAGGGGAAAAAGAGGGAGGGGATGGAGAATGAAATGGAGAAGGAGTAAGCGTGAGAGAGAGGCTGAGAGAAAAAGAGAAAGAGAGGGATAGCAAGTGTGAAACTAAAAAGAGAGATGGAGAAAGAGGATGGAAAATAAAACAGAGAGGGAAAAAGAGTGAGAGAAAGGCAGAGAGATAAAGAGAGAGAGGTGACGGAAGGGTGAAAAAGAGAACAGAGAAAAGGGGATACGTGTAAAAAAGAGAGAGGGGTAAAAATGGAGAATAAGTGAGAGGCAGAGAGATAGGATGGGAGAAGATGGGTGAAACAGGGAATTAAGAGAGGGAAAGGAAGAGTGAAAGAGAAGAGAGATGGAGAGAGGGAGAGAAAAGAATAGAGAGAAAAGAGAGATGGCTGGATAAGAAAACGGAGAAAGAGAGAAAGAAAGTGGGTAAGCAGAGAAGTAGAGAAGAAGGAGTAAAGAAAAAAGAGAGAGAGAGAGACAAAGAAAGAAAAAAGGTGAGAGAGAAAGAGATAGAAGTAAACAAAAAGGGACAAAGAGAAGATAAGGAGAAAGATAGAGAGGGAGCGGGAGAAAAGGGGAAAGAAAGAAATGGAAGAAAAAAAGAGAGAGAGCGAGATAGAGAGAGATGGAGGAAGAAATAAAAATGAGAGAGGGAAGAGAGGCAGGAGGAACCAAAGAGGAAGAAAGGAGCAGGAAGAGGGAAAGAAAGACGAAGACAAAGAGTGAAAAAGAGAGAGGGTGTGATGGTAAAGAAAATGAAAAGCGAGGAGGAGAGAAAAGGCCTGATGAGCAGAGAAAGAGAGAGAGACGGAAGAAAGAAAGGATGAAGGAATCTGTGAGATAGAGGGAAAGGAAAGAGGGCGGTAGAATAAAACAGAGAGAGAGAAGAGGGGAGAGAGAGTTTGGCATGTAGTGTGGTCGAATAAGCAGACATTCATATTCCACCTGAACACATGCAGCTAACAGACCACAACAGTCCGAACCCAAACCAACACGGATCTAATTACACGCTGGGAGGGTGATAATGAAGGAGTCTGGAGTTCAGTGTTAAATCTGGGTCATTTTCAAAACTCATGTAACAATGTTCCTGCGAGATCTATCATTTATCTCCAGCAGGAGAGCTTTAAAATAGCAGGTGTGTATCCGCACGCTGGTAATGAAGTGGAAGCCTGGGAGAAAATAACAGATTATACAGTTATTATATTAGAACCATATTGTCAGCATTAGGATACAGATTCATGAATATTCATATGGTCATATTTCATGTCAACCAATTAGTTAAGTTAACTGGAAAGCAAAGTAGCTAATTAGTCAGATTAGATCATTCAGAGTGGAAGAAAATGACCAAGAAGACAAATTAAACCTCTAACTGGGTGTTAGAATGGGTCCAGCTGTTTCTCTTGCATGTGGAAAATGAACTATAGCTATTGTAAGTTCTGTTGTTCCCTTTGGCGTCAGTTCTTGTTTATGAAGATGCAGTGGAAACAGAAAGAAAGAAAGAAAGAAAGAAAGAAAGAAAGAAAGAAAGAAAGAAAGAAAGAAATTAGAGGATGAGAGAGAAGAGAGGGAGAAGGAATGAAGGAAGAAAGACAGAGAAAAAGGTCAAACAGTTGGTTCTCTGGTGCAGCCAGAGGTGAAGACGCTGAGGACAGTGGAGATGACTATAGACTTTAGGAGACACACCTCAGCACTGATTCCCCTACCATCAGCCCTGTGTCCACCGTGGACACCTTCAAGTTTCTGGGTGCTATCATTTCCTGAGATCTGAAATGGGAGACTAACATCAGCTCTATCCTCAAAAAGGCCCAGCAGAGGATACACTTTCTGTGGCTGCTGAGGAAGTTGGATCTGACACAGGAACTGCTGATCCAGTTCTACACTGCAGTCATTGAATCAGCTCTGTTCACATCCATCACAGTCTGGTTTAGAGCAGCCACAGTACAGGACCGGACTACAAAGGACCATAAAGACAGCTGCAAAGATCATTGGTGCTCCACTGCCAAGCCTCCAGGACTTGTACTGTTCAAGAACCAGGAAACGGGCAGGGAACATCATCACGGATCTGTCTCACCCTGGACACAACATATTCCAACTCCTTCCATTCAGCAGGCGCTACAGGAACCTGCACACCAAGACAACCAGACACAGGAACAGCTTCAGCCTCAGGCCATCACCTTCACAAACAGCTGACCAGCCGCATCACCTGCTGACTACCGCCTCTACCTCAACACTACTGTCTTATACTGTTTATAAATAATGTGTAAACTGTGTATGATTTGTAGTTGGTTTATTGTTTGTATATTGTGAAGATGGTATAATGTAATTGTCTGTATTTGATGTGGAGTCATTGTGTATATTGTAGACTGTCAGTTCTAGAGAAACTCAAACTGGTGAAACCAAATTCCTTGTGTGTGTCAACACACTAGTTCAGTAAACCTGATTCTGATTCTGAAAGTGGGATAAAGAGATGTGTGTGACAATGAAAGAAATGGAGAAAGAGAGAAAGCAGGTATAGAAAGCAAGTATAGAGAGATAGAGAGAGAGAGAGAGAGAGAGAGAGAGAGAGAGAGAGAGAGAGAGAGAGAGAAAGAAAGAGAGTTAGAGACAGGAAGAAAGAAAGAAAAAATAGAGAGAAAGAAAAAAGAGAGGGAATGGAGGGAGAAGGAAACAGACGGACAAAGAGATATTGAGACGAAGGAAGAGAAAGACAGAAATAGAACAGAAAGAATGAGAAAAAGCGAGACGGTGTAATGGTGACAAAAATAGAGAAAGAGAAGCAGACGAGAAAGAAAGAGAGAAATAAAAAAGAGAGGGAGAAGGAAACAAGGAGGATGTGTGCAGGCACTTATGTGTATATTGAATATACTGTAACATGATGGTTTTCTTCTGGCTCAGCCAATCAGATTGTACAGCTGAATGTATTAGTTTTATAAGGGTTCGCTTTGCACCGACACTGAAGCCTAATCATCTGAAACAAGCTTTGGCCTTTCAGTGTGGATCCTGCTTTCTATTTAGAAATAAAGTAAAATGTTCAAAAGGTGTCCTATTTGTCCTGTTGTCCCTAAACGCCTGCCTCAGAAAACGAGATTAGCACTGGACTGTTTTAATGCACTTCATCTAATCTCATAAAGCCCCAGCCGAATTACATCTGTGATTCTGTGTCACACCCAATTATAATTTGTATACTTTATGTATCACAGATACTTAAGCAATTTCCCACAGTCCCGGTCAAAAGTTTAGAGACTCACAGAAGCCACTTCCTTCCTTATTCCGAGCTTAATGCTTCAGAATAAAAGTGAAGACATCTATAAACTATTAAACACCACTCATGGAATTATACAGTCCACCTTACAAACCTCCCAAATGGAACTCTACATGAGGATCAAGCAGCTCTCCTAACTTATAGTGGAGGCTGATATAACAAGATTACTTTCTAAGCAGTTTGGACCAGTTCTATTGGTCTATCCACCATTAACATTTGTGTGTTTAAAGGATTAACTAGAGCTTTTAAAGTGGGCACATCAGGAGAGTTTGCACTCATCACCAAAAAGAAAAGCTGCCCCCAGAAGGAAGTGTCAAAACAATCTGAGCTACACATACAGTAGTAGTTAATGCAACATGCCAGACGTCTCGGCATGGAGTCGTAGAGGTTTCTAATGGTGCCCTGCGGTAATCCATCCCTTGAATCCATCCCTCTCAGTCCCTGCAGATTTTGCGAAACTAAAGATGACCTGCTGCTATCCTCCATGTCAGTCAGTCCATCACAGTCTGGCACGACACCATTGCAGTCTTTGTAACAGACTGCCTTGTGCAGCCGTCTGCCAGTGGTGCTGGCACTAACAGCATGACTCATAGAGGACATTACTCCTCGCTGCAAGCCTACAGGGTGCTGGGTCAGTCAAGTACTGTGATAAGGCAGTATTCTCGTTTCCAAGCATGGCTGAGTGTGAAAGCTGAAATCATTTGCAAGTCTTACAATGTTAAACTTCCCCACCAAGTTTCATTCCTGTCAGTTTATTGCCTCTGGGTGCAACTCTTTGTGGAACTGTTGTTTTGATGATGAGTGGATATTGGAGATGGAGATATGGCAAAATGTAATATTGTGTAGAATAAGGGATTTTGCCAGTCGAATCGGATTTGCCCATCCTGGCAGATGATTCGACTATTCGTTCATGCTTTTGCTCCATGTACATTATCTAGTAATCAGTAAATCATATTTGCATAAGTTTCAGATCTGACATCCTGCTCATTTAGAAAGTCAGCAGAGTCACAGGAACATATTTCTGAACTAAAAGAGGCGGGGCGTATGATGATCGATCTGAACTGGAGCCTTTAGTTACAGAATATAGCGTCGGGCAGCAGCTCATATTTATACTAAACATTAGCGCTTATAGCTTATAGTCTTTTTAATTTCACTCCTAACTTCATCTCTCATAAATAATGAACTGCTAAGTAAAACCAGATTAGTCCATATTTAAATTATGTTTAGATGAAAAGAAGAATGGTAGACCTGAAACCGTTTAATTTTTATATTACCTTTATCGGCAGGCAGATTAAGTGACTGTACTTATCTTTAAATAAAGATAATCTTAGCTGGAGATGAATAAATTAAAAAATATATCTGTAATTTAGGTTCTAAAAAAATGGAATTATAATAAATCAAATGTCTTCGCTCCGTTTTTCCTTCACCACAAACAGCCGTTATGTCTAAAACGAAAGTCAGCTCCCTCGTTTGGAGCAGTGTTGGATGTCTGACTGAATGAAGAGCAGAATGAGGTTTAATTTCATATTCTCTTCTTCAAAAGCTCCTCCAGGCTTTCTCTGAGACATCGTCCCCCCCGTGTTTCTCAGCTTCACGGCTTTAGCTTCCTTCAACGGTGAACCGCCAGCGCACGTTGTCACGTGGATTACATATTTAGCAAGCATGCTCATAGCCCAGCGAGAACTTGGATATATATTTATTATCCCCCTTTCAATAATTATTAAAATGTCTTTTTACATTCTTAAAGTTCTTGTGTATTTTTGTAAGCTTTAGCCTGTTTTACGAAAAAAAAAAAAAGGTCACTGTTGTCAGTCGACTTGAAAGGTCTCTGACTGACGATTCGACCCGTCGACTTCTAGAGGGCATCCCTAATTGTGATACATCAGTAGTATATGTTGTTTGTCAGGATATGTATCTCATCAGTAGGAACCATTAAGTGTAAGCCTGTAGAGTCTTTAAGATCACCAAAACCATCCATACAGATGGGTGTATCTAAACTTTGGACTGGAATTGTACAATAATGTAATCTAATTATCTGAAAACAGATCTTGTCAGTAGGTGCAGGCCAAATTATTAGCAGATCCTTTAGTCATGTGGTTTTCACAGGTGTGCTGGATTAGGCTGTCCCAGCAAGGAAATAAGACAATATGAGTTACATCAGGGGAGTCCTCGAGCCTCTCAGCTGCTGCAGCGGGCAAGTAGCTTCCCTCTGGCCTTGGAGAACTCTCCTCCTGTTCAGTCTGGCTGCTGTGAAGGCGATGGGGATGGCTTCTCTGTGTTTACCGGATGGAGGGCACGCCCCTGAGGTATTCCCTCACAACGTTCTCCGCAGCCAGACGTGGCTAATTAGCTTCTGGTTTTAGCTCACAGCTATGGCAGATGGCTGGCTTTAGAGCCAGAGCTAAAGGAACAAGGAGATGGAGCGATGTGGAAGGAGAGAAGCAGCAGACTGTGATGGACCAAACCAGCACAGGGCATGTCAGTAGCGCTAGGAGCAATCACACATCCACCCAGCTAGTGAGCTATGCTGACAAGCCAGCGAGAGTGACTTTTACAGAATCTGCAGCTGAATCTGACAACTGAAGCTTGGCAGAGTTCTCACTTCTGCCGACATTTCGGGCTAGCCAGAGCATGCTGGAACACATCACGCTCTCTAAGTGACGGCTGACATTTGGAGGCAAAGCCAATACGCACTCTGAGCTTTTATGTAGAGCTCATCCTAGGCTCCCCTCCCTTTTTAATAAGGTAATTAGCCCAGGGAGGCGTGCAGCAAAGAACTTTCATTTTTGAGCCTTCAGCATTGTGCAACACTGTCACTCAGCTGTTCACTTTATTAAGCCTACGTGCAGCCAGCTCGCACTTTATTGCTGATAAGTATCCCCTTGACCATAAAAGAGGAAGTAATAGCCGAATAAAAGCGCGCTTATGCACTTTGCGCATGCTTGGGTGCAGTTTAAGAGAATCAATAGGCAGGAAATATCGACTTAATGTCAATTCCAACAGTGCCAAGATGGCAGATGTCAGCTCCGTCGGCAGTCTTTAAAGAGCTGCTCTCGGCTTATGGCTAGTTTGAAGGCTTATCTGGGGAGATAAACAATAAAAAAGATTTTCACTGATGTTACTAAACCAAAATAAGCACCCCTGGTTAGCTTGTCCTGCCTTAAACATAAAGACGATAAGAGAGCATGGCAGCTTCCTGACCTTGAGCTTGTTAACAGTGGCTATAGAGGAACTTCTAAACTTTGCGAAAACAACTTAAACTGAAAAAAATAGTTGCACCCAGAAGGTCAGAGGTCAGTCCTATTCATAATGAGGATAAAGGTTACCATGAACAATAAATGATGATACATTAAAACTGATATGGGCACTCTTTACTGAGATACACATACAGAGGTGGTGTCTCTCAGTGTGATGTCATGTATGCATGGTTAACGCAACATGCATACGTGTAGGTCTGGAGTTGTAGAAGTTCCTAATGATGTCTCACACAGTTCCTGCAGATTTTGTGGTAGGGGTGGAGGTGGTGTGACACCAGGCCATCTGAACGTGTGACGGCAATCTTTAAAGAGCTGCTCTCGGCTTGTGGTTAGTTTGAAGGCTTATCTGGGCTGATAAACAATAAAAAAAGATTTCCCCTGATGTTGCTGAACCAAATAATTGTTGGGCGTCCCCGGTTTCTCATACAAATGTCACACGACAAGCTTTATCGCCAAAAACGTCAAAGCGAAGCGATTTACCGCTGAGCGCTCCGATGTCACCGATAAATAAATAAGGCTCCCTCTGCCTTAAACATAAAGACGATAAGAGAGTAAGACAGCCTCCTGACCTTGGGCTTGTTAACAGTGGCTATAGAGGAACTCATGCATTAAACATGGTGCCAGTGGATCAGAGGAGGCCCAGCAAGGGGGACCAAAGCCCCAGCTGGATTCTTTTCCACTGCTGCTGAATTGATCAGGCAGTCTTTCGGCTCTTGCTTTCCTTTGATAACACAGACAGGTCTATTTGGGGTGGCGCAGTCATATGCTTCTTGAGGCAGAGAGACATCAAATAAACAGGTAGTTGGCTTCAGATTGACACGTGTTTAAAAAAAATCAAAGCTGTGCCTTTTTTTGGGTTCACAGTCAGTTTTCTTCTCTTCTAGATGGGGGGATGGGACGAGCAGCAGACTGAGAATTTCCAGCGAAGTAAGCAACCAGTTCTAGTTTACCCAGTGATGGATAAACAGATTAATCTGTTTGAATGGACAAGCTTTGCATAAGCACACAGCCTGTTTACGTTTGAACAAACATGCTACGGGGCAAATTGTCCACTTAGGCACTGTATCATGACCTGGCCAGACGTGACTATGACTAAAACTGCACCTGAGGGACCAGCTTGTATAATCTGCTTAGACAAGTACTGCCAATGAAATGGGACTGTAAAGCCTATGAGCATAAGGTCACTGTGTTCAGTGCCAAGGGTACATAGCCCTCAGCACTGTGCTGTGGGAGTACAGTTGTGTAGAGTGATGTAGCACCTTCAAATGCCATTGGTATGAGTTGGCATAGTATTAAAAAAACAATCATCCAACTGATTTCAGTGATTCTATTGTGGTTAAATGCAATCAAATTCTTGCCGCAATGTTTTCCAGTTTCCCAGAAGAATAGAGGAGTAAAGCTGTGTTGATGTAACATTAATGATGCACACATTATAATAAAGTAAGGTCAGTGCAGCACAGGGTCAGTTTCTCAGACTCAGATCATACTTAAAGCTAGCCAAATGACAAATCAAGACCAGACTACTGCCTAAGGGGGAGGTATACAGCAGTCAGGAGAAGGAGGATGGGTAGAACAAACAGTAACTTTCAGCATGTCTGGAAACAACCCAAATGTCTGTCTAATTTATTCAACCTCCCTCTGACTGCAAAAGGTCCTAATCACTTCCCGTTCTGAGACCTCCTTTGATTGTCACTGGCCCGCTGCACAGAGCAGGCTATGTAGATTTCTGTACTGAATTATTTGCTGGTTTTAATTTAGTTGTTTGTGATTTGCTGTGTACTGCCAGTGGTTCTTGTAGAGGAATCTTCTTGATAGTCATGCAAGGATGAAGTAACTCGTATGTGCAGTATGCGCAATGTACACATGTAGCTCAGAGCTTTTCAATGCACTGAATAGCTTTAACCAGCCACCACCCGATAGATATCTTCAAGGACTGGAGCTAAACGATCATAATCTATGTAATTCAAGATATTTTTAAAGAAGCTATGCTGAGTATAAAGCAGGAGAGGAAAAGAAAATAGATAAACATTTATCACCAGCATCTTGACCTTTAGCAATTCACAGAAGACCATGGACCACGCTGAGAGCGGCCAACCCGCCGCTTTGATTGGCAGGATCATGCTTAGGGGCAGTATTTGAAGGATTAACACTTTTTTATAGCCTTAGCCTCCGCCGTCAGACGCTGAGCGGGGATATGAGACAGAGGGCCAGGCACTGATGGACTTTTTGTTACTGAAGTGATCTGGTGTAGAGTAGTAAGTGATGCAGAGTAGTAAGGTCTATGACTTTATGGAGTAAAACCACTGGCAAGTGAGCCTGAAACAGTATGCTACTCTTTTATATCGATGCACCTACACAGCTGCAGAACTTGCTAAAGGACACTCAAATGAATGCAATTGTACAAATAGGCTTTAGAAAATGAAGCAGAATAATTATTTCATTAAAAATCTTTGGACTCTACACTGCAGCTACAAGGCCACTGGATCAGCCATTTAAGAGACACTACACAGCAGCTACAAAGCTGCTTGGCCTGGTTGCTTGTGCAACACTGCACTGCAATTACTATGCTATCCGGAACGGCCACTTGAGCAACACTATTTAAATCTACTAGATTGCTTGGCTTAGCTGCTTTAGCAACACTAGACTTCAGGATGCCTGGCCCATTTGCTTTAGTGACACTTCCCTGCAGCTATTAGGCCACTTGAGCAGCACTACACTGCATCTACTATGCTGTCTGGCCCGGCCACTTCAGCAGCACTACACTGCATCTACTATGCTGCCTGGCCTGGCCACTTCAGCAACACTACACTGCATCTACTATGCTGTCTGGCCCGGCCACTTGAGCAGCACTACACTGCATCTACTATGTTGCCTGGCCTGGCCACTTGAGGAGCACTACACTGCATCTACTATGCTGCCTGGCCTGGCCACTTCAGGAGCACTACACTGCATCTACTATGCTGCCTAGCCTGGCCACTTGAGGAGCACTACACTGCATCTACTATGCTGCCTAGCCTGGCCACTTAAGCAACACTACACTGCATCTACTATGTTGCCTGGCCTGGCCACTTCAGGAGCACTACACTGCATCTACTATGCTGCCTGGCCTGGCCACTTGAGCAGCACTACACTGCATCTACTATGCTACCTGGCCTGGCCACTTCCGCAGCGGTACACTGCAACTACTTTGTTGCCTGGCCTGGCCACTTGAGCAGCGGTACACTGCATCTACTATGCTACCTGGCCTGGCCACTTGAGCAGCGGTAAACTGCAGCTACTATGCTGCTTGGCCTGGCCACTTAAGCAGCACTTCACTGCAGCTACTATGCTGCCTGAAGTAGCTGCTTGAGCAAAACTGCTAAGCAACACCAATGCGGTTACAACAGTTATGCAACATTATGGGAGCAGCTGAGCAGAAACTGTAAGAGTGACACTGTGTATAGTACCAAGATGGCTTATTTACTGCTGTTAAGTCAGAGCATCTTGTTCTCTTCTTTTTATTTCTGTTCTTTGCTTTTTTCTTTTTTGCTTCTTTTTTTATAAATTCACTTTGCTCTTGCTCAATATCCTACTTAATCTTCTCGCTCCCTATCCTACTTAAATATCTTTCCTCCTCTTGCTCTGTTTCTCTCTCATCCCTCATCAGTCTTGATCAGAGATGTTATATTTTAATAGGGCTGTGGTCTCTGTAATCACACTGGCGATGCCCGCAGAGGATAAAGATGCACAGAAGATGCAAGTCTATAGTTAAAACAAGCACATGACTGGTGTTACATAGCAACTGTGGGGCTGCCTGGGCAACTGGGCTCCCTCGCACCTAAAGACTTTTTCTGGACACAATGCTTTCTCGGAATGTGGTACTTATGAGCCCCCTGGACCGAGAGGGACTTTCCACTGTATCTACAGTCTTTTTCTGGGGCTGGTAAAAGTGACTCTATAACATGGTCTGCTGAGTGTTCTCTTACAGCAGAGAAACTGTGTTTGTGTCGGGGTGTATGTAGTTGTTGTGTTTATGGTTGATTAAAGCATCCTGGGTTTTGAGAAATGTGGTCAATTAAAACGATTATTTTACATCAGCATAAAAGGAAAAATATTCAAACTGTCAGTACAGATATTACTATACTTAATGTAAATGATATGTAATTAATTACACAGTTGTGCAGTTTAATAGGAATGCAACTTACAGCAAAATTACATTTCTTCCAGGATGTTCAAATGGGTCAGAGCATCAGTGTGCATAAAGTCACTGGAAGAAATGTGGGTACAAATGTGGGTTCCTTACCTGATCTTGATAAGCAAAGAAGAGGATGATGAACAGAATCTCCAACAGGAAAATCAGGAGGAGCAGGATGAAAAACTGAAGGGGTGAGAGAGAGAGAGAGAGACTAAGTGAGATGCTGTGTAGATGGATGGTGTATTGTTCAATCGATCAGTAGAAATATTTCATGACTGACAGCCTGGATGAGTAGGGTCAGGTCACTCTTGAAACACACAGGAGAGTGATTTAGCCCGGGTGCTCTGGATGCGTCTTCCTGGAGAGGAGCTATATATCTTCCTCCTCCCTATATCTTTCACACTGAATACTGCTGTGTCATTGACTTATAACAGAAGACTTTGCGGAAGTGCCGAAGGCAGTGGGCCTCGTTATTACTGAATCGGAGAAAGAGAGAGTATGAAGAACGACAGATAGAGACATAAACTGCGAAAGAACTCAGCATGAGGAGCTACAATGGATGGGTATCAGACTTCTCCTTGGTTGCTTAAACGCTTTTGTCCATTTTAATATTCTCGAAACAGTCAAACCATGATACTATGCACTTGTTTGCTGGTAAGTTAAATAACAGGTGCGTTTCTTTGCTAACCTAAACTAACCAACGATCAGTATACACAAAAACAACACAGGTGTCAACTTTCATGTGACCCTAACAGAGTTAAAACAGGTAGTTGTATATCTAAGCAAACATTCTGTTATTATCTGGACTGATTTGCTGTAGTATATTGTAATTGTCCACTGCAAAACATGTATCTCCTTTTTGTAAATTTTCACTGAAATATGCATCATTGGAACACCATGGCTGTTGTTTACATTGTGTGAAATTCTCACAATGAATGGACCAAAAGAAATGACCCAAAATCCCTTGGGAAAACGCCTGGTCCCATTGACTTGCATTACAACTAAATGAGGTTTTTGGCTTCCCCTGTAAACTTGCTATTTTGGAGGTACCCTTTTTTTGTATTTCACATTTTCAATCCTACTGTTTTCATTTCCATCTAGATATAATTCCAGTCTTAAATATTTATATCTACAAAAATAAAATTTGGCATGGAGTGGACAAGTTTCTGGATATAGGACACATCAATATTCAGCCACTCTTGGATCAAAGAATTGTGCAGTTTGGCCATTTTCCACACAGTGAACGAGACATTCAAGGCAATGTACCACCTCTTCTCCATATATGAATCCAGTCACACACCCTGCAGGTAATTATAGCCCCTTCATCCTCCTGCAGCGTCATCTGCAGGAGCCTTTTGTGCTGTGGGGTTATGATACTGTAAACAATGATACACTTTAAATTCCAAATCTTTTTGCTCTGTAGCACAAGGTATCCAATTAAAACATTTCGGTACCACTTTAGAATAAGGCTACCTTTATAAAGGATTTAGAAATGGTTTACTAATAGGTTACTATTGGTTATTAGTTAGGTCATAAACACTTTGCAAATGATTAATAAGCAGTTATAACACATTATTATAAAGAGCTCCTCCATATGATGCACGTGAATATGCATTGAAGCTGACAGGGTTATGTGGACTGATGGAAAAGACAAAGTAAGATTAGTAAATATCAAAATCTGAGCTTTAACAGTATAAAGGTGTGTGTGTTCACTGTTAGGCTAATAACAAGTCACTGTTGTCCATCTTATTTATTTGTTGTAACTGCTTATTAATGTGTTTATGGGTTAATAACCATTAGTAAACTAATTTTAAACCATCCATAAACTCTTTATAAAGGTAGCCTTATTTTAAAGTGGTACAAAAATCTCTATATGTAAATCTGACTTTGTATAAACTGGCTTATACTAGAACATGCTTACCTATTACGCATCCTTCTTTTGATAAACACTCTCTCTAGCCTCCTGTTTCAGCTTCTCTACCAGCATTTTCTCACCTTTTTCTAAAGAGGTTTGGCAATAAGCAGAAGCAAATGTTTCTGAAGCAAATGTTCCTGAATAATCCTGGTGGAGGGGGATGTGCAGTAAAGTGGTCGTACTGTCTCTGAATCTATCTAGATGCTTTACATTCTTAGTAGGTGAGTCTTATGTCGTATGTAAATATCTAAATGATTGGTGAATAACATGTTTCCTTCTGTTTCAAATGTAGATATACATATGAGAATATGATGATAACACAGGTATTAGATCCCATCTTCAAGGGCCACAGCACCACAGAGTTTAGTGGAGCACTGAACTCTGTGGTGCTGTGGCCCTTGAAGATGGGATCTGATACCTGTGTTAGCTGTGTGGATTTACCAACCCCTTCAGGAGCCGGCACAGAACTGCATTCAGCACTATGGGGTGGTTACAGGGTAAGATGGTGAGAAGGTGGAGAGGGAGAAGAAACAGAGTGAGAAAGACATTGAGAAAGAGAAAGGGTAAAAAAAGGGTGAGAGATGGAGAGAGAAAAAGAAAAAAGAGAAAAAGAAAGACATGGTGACAGACCAGGAGAGAGAAAGGAAGATGAGAGATAATAGGGTGGAAACAGAAAGAGATGGAAATAGAGAAAAAGTGTGGTGGAAGAATGCAGGGGTGAAATCTCAAGAAAGAGAGAGCAAGAGGGCAGGAGAGGAAGACAGTGAGGATAGACGAATGAAAAACAGCAAAGAAAAAGGAGAGAGATTGTGAGAGACTAAGAGCAATGGTTGAGTTGAGTGTTGGAGAGATGGAGAAAAAAGAAAGAAAGAAAGAAAGAAAGAGAGAAAAAAGAAAGAAAGGAAGAAAGAAAGAAAGAAAGAAAGAAAGAAGAAAGAACGAAAGAAAGAAAAAAGGGCATAAGAGAACAAGACTGATTGTGAGAGACCAAGAGCAAAGGTGAGAGTTGAGAGTTGGAAAGATGGAGAAAAAAGAAAAAAAGAAAGAAAGAAAGAAAGAAGAAAGAAAGAAAGAAAAAAGGGAAAGAAAGAAAGAAAGAAAGAAAGAAAAAAGGGCATAAGAGAACAAGACTGATTGTGAGAGGCAGAGAGCAGAGAATAAGATGTGTGTTGGGGAGAGTAAGAGGACGAGATGGATATAGACATGGAAAAAAGTGGATGAAGATGAGAATGAGAGAGACACAGAAAGAGAGAGAAATGGGGAGAGAAACAGAGAGAAACAGAGAGTGTGAGAGATAAAGAGAGAGAGACAG
This sequence comes from Prochilodus magdalenae, assembly GCA_024036415.1. Classification (NCBI taxonomy): domain Eukaryota; kingdom Metazoa; phylum Chordata; class Actinopteri; order Characiformes; family Prochilodontidae; genus Prochilodus; species Prochilodus magdalenae. The sequence goes on from JAMWET010001835.1 coordinate 207,639, forward strand.
AGAGTGAGAGAGATAAAGAGAGAGAGAGAGAGAGAGAGAGAGAGACAGACAGAGAGTGAGAGAGATAAAGAGAGAGAGAGAGAGAGAGAGAGAGAGAGAGACAGACAGAGAGTGAGAGAGAGAGAGAGAGAGAGACAGACAGAGAGAGACACAGAGAGAGAGAGAGAGAGAGAGAGAGAGAGAGAGAGAGAGAGAGAGAGAGAGAGAGAGAGAGAGAGAGAGAGAGAGAGAGAGAGAGAGAGAGAGTGTAGTGATGAAAGTGACTGTAGACCCTGGTGAGTCTATGTGTTGCTGCAGCTTCTGTACATCAGCTCTTTGCCAATAACCTTTTTTGCTCCAGCAGCATGCAAGGTTGCCAGCATCGAACAGAAATCCACATTAAAAAACACCCCCTGGCAGTAAATGATGGTGGAGGATGGGATTTGTGATGTCAAACCTGTATTTGAATGAGCACCTCATGAATGCAGCTTACATTTCCCTCCAGATTCCTGATGGCCCTGTGTTCCCCTTCTTCTGAAATTATACATGCGTGTGTATGTGGATAATGAAAATGCTGATATCTCGTATGTTTATGCCGAGCTGTTATTGTGGTTACTGGTTATAAAACAATGTGGCTACGTCGGTTATGCAACATTGCGGGAGCAGCTGAGTAGAAACCGGAGGAGACGCGTCGTGAATCGTACCAACAGGGCTTATTTACTGCTGTTGAGTGAGAGCGTCTTGGGCTTTTTCTTTTTTTCTTTTTTTTCCTGATCGAAACAGTGTTGCTTCTCTTCATACATTCATTTTCCTCTCACTCCCCATCCTGCTTAATCTTCATATCTCTCTTCCTCTCGCTCCGTCTCCCCGTTTCTCCCTTATCCCTCATCAGTCTTGATCAGAGATGCTAAATTTTAATGGGGCTGGGGTCTCTCTGTAATCACACTGGCATTGCCCGCAGAGGATAAATACGCACAGGAGATGCAAGTCCATCGTTAAAACGAGCACATGACGTAAATAGCAGCTTAAGGAGTAAACATCTCGCTGTCCCTCGTGAGTGGGAGAATATTTTACCATAAATCTCAGCTTCCACCACAGCCCCGCTGCAGGCCGTAAAATGCCCTGGAGGTGATTCCTGCTACCCTGTTCCACCGGATCCAGCATAGCACACCATCACTACACTCGGAAATCAATATACAGCTGCTCAGACGCTGTACACTCCTGCTATCAGGGACTAAATAGAAACCCTGAAAAAGCCAACACATGAAATTACTCACAAGTTGTGGTAAGGTGTAATTTGGTGTAAAAAAAAAAAAAACCTCTTACTTTCAGGACTTACTTTCTGGACTTTCAGGCAACATAATAACATACAGGGGTTGGACAATGAAACTGAAACACCTGGTTTTAGACCACAATCATTTATTAGTATGGTGTAGGGCCTCCTTTTGCGGCCAATACAGCGTCAGTTCATCTTGGGAATGGCATATACAAATCCTGCACAGTGGTCAGAGGGATTTTAAGCCATTCTTCTTGCAGGATAGTGGCCAGGTCACTACGTGATGCTGGTGGAGGTTCGTCCTTCGTGATATGCTGACATTACCCTGGATACCGTGGCTCTTGATACATCACAAAGACTTGCTGTCTTGGTCACAGATGCGCCAGCAAGACGTGCACCAACAATTTGTCCTCTTTTAAACTCTGGTATGTCACCCATAATGTTGTGTGCATTGCAGTATTTTGAGCAGAACTGTGCTCTTACCTGCTAACTGAACCTTCACACTCTGCTCTTACTGGTGCAATGTGCAGTTAATGAAGATTGGCCACCAGGCTGGTCCAATTTAGCCATGAGACCTCCCACACTAACATGAAAGGTGTTTCAGTTTCATTGTCCAACCCCTGTATTTGTTTGGTAAATAAATAGCATATTAGAGCAAAGTACATTAAATGAAAAATTAAAAAAGCAACAGCTTGTTTCACTCCTGGCCCAAATCATAGGGTTGTGTAAATCATGGAGTGTAAAAATGCAACCACAGTCGCAAACTTTCTGTGTGGAGAAAATAAAAAAAAAAAAAAATCATTCCATTCTATGGCACTATTCTGTGACATATCATTACACTAATAACCAATATGAATCCCGTTCTGTGTTCCCATTCTACAGGCTTGCTCTTTAACTATAACAACTAACAACGCATCCAACAATAAGGACAGCATGGTGGTTCTTTTAGATAGGGATAGAAAATGGAACATATTGTACAGTGATTGCATACAGAAAGGTCAAATTCCACAGTGATACTTTTATCTATGGCGAACATGGGCATGACTGCATCACTGATGAGAGGATAGGTTTCATAGGGTTAATACATGTCTGGGAAGCAGGCTTATTGGAGTTGAGTGTGGGGAAAGAAAAAGCATTATGAGTTATTTATATCCTTCGGTGTGGTTTGCTTGCAATTCTAAACCCCTTGAAAGGAAGGTAAAGAAAAAGTGAGTCGATAAGAGGTGAACTTTAAGTGTATTTTTTCCTAGCCACCTCCATCACAAATAGAGAAGATAACACTAACACCCAGCAGCAGTAACTACCAGCAGTGAAAGTCATAAGCCAGAGGAAGCATTAGTATGAGAATGCACACAATTGCCACATTGCACAATTAGCTGTTGACCAGTTCAAGTGAGAATGAAATGGGACAGCAAAGGAAGCTAATTGGGAAATCTGACATAAAACAGAAACTGCAGTATAATTGTTCCGCACGGAGCAGGACATAAAAAACCCAGGCATAATGTCAGAGCTGCTGCAGAGCTAACAAGACACTTCCATTGCTCAACACCTTCCTGCTCATTCTGGTTCTTTCTCCAGAGCTGCATGGCTCCCAGCAACAGCTACAACAACAACTGTCTCAACAGGAAGATTATTTCTGAGACTTTGATGATAGCATCAATGTAAAGAATGGAGGGATGTAGGAAGAGTGGGCTTATACAGATCTGTGCCCAGCTGGCAAGTATGCTTCCAGATTCAGTCTTTTGGGAAGAGATGTTTTCAGTCCTATGGCATGCCAAGTAGACAAATCTATACTGGTTGTGTTTGTGCAGTTATAGAGTATACATTTTTACATGATACTTATTTTTTTATCTGCTAATTTATAATATATTTGATGTCAATTTCCTGTCTGCAAGAGGCATGATAGTGAGTGGCAGGCGGATGGGATATTTAATTTCCGAAGTTGTGCATGCATCTAACATTCCTTGATCCATGGTCACGTGTACCGGGAATACGTCATAGAAAGCATTATCAACCGCAGTGGACAGCGCAGTGGACAGCACACCGGTGCTTACTGAACATGAGCTAGAATTGTCTGTGTGAACAGAAACAACATCCACATGCCATGCAAGTGACCCCACATGCATATCCCACAGGTGGGTGTAGTTTTCTTTAGCTTCAATGGGACATGGGGGCAGAAGATCCACCAGACTGGTTCTGTTAACACCACAAGACCGGACGCAGTGCCATACCTGGGCATGTGAGGCTGCTAACTGGAGAAGTGTGATTTGATGAGTCACAGTACCAATTGTTTTGGGCTGATGGGAGGGTTCATGTGTGGTGCAGAAGCTCTGATGAATTGTATGGTCTGCACTTGCACCAACAAGAATTCCAGGTATTCCACTATCATGCCTTGTTCGAACTCAATAATTCACACTGCTTTGCCATGAGCATGCTGGCCAGTGTTCAGTCCCACCTAATAAGATAACTCCTCACAACATATGCAGGTGGTGGCGCTCCCAAGCTGTCACCCTGAGGTGATGTCACACCTTAGCAATTTATATACCGCTATCCCATGCCTTTTGGTATGTCAGTGTATGTAGAGTCAAAGCTAGGAGAGTGACTATCCATCCGCACTCATCATTTTATTGTTTATATCAAGACTTGTGCATTAACACAGTCAGGCATTGTGCTTTTAAATGCTAATGCTGTATTTTTCTTAACATGTCTGGAGTGTGTTTTAGCCTTTTGCTCTAGCTGGTGTACCTGGACAAAGGTTAAGTGGTTTACGGACCACTTAAAAATGAAAACAGAGCCTGTACGAGGCAATGGAGATGACACAGCTGTAAACGACACGAGGTACATATAAATGCACCTAATAATGGATTGTTAAAACACTTGTTTACTGATATTCACAATTACACAACATAGTCATATCAGAGAATAAAAATACCCTATATGACCAAGGTGAGTATTAAGGGAAAGGTGGTTCAGTAATAGTGCTTATTACATTCAAAGCCTTATTGTTCAGTAAGTGTCTGGGCTACAGTGCAAACTGGCTTAGGTATTCTTTACTACACAAAAGGGAACACTTAAAGGGCTGTGCTCATAAGGCTTCATGACTCCTGCGTAAGTTAAGGTGACACTTTATTTGGAGTGGTCCTTTTACATGAAATAAACACTCAACACAGTCTCAGCAACATTTCAACAACATATTAATGATGTAGTGGGAGTGAGGCATCTGAATACATTCAGTAGATTATTAAGAGACTTTAATTAACTACGTGACTAAAACGTGTTTGTAATCTGCTGGATTCAGTTGTTTTTCACTGTATGTGAAGGGTCCAAACTCATATCTGTGGATTACCCGAGAAATCCCTGAAGATGTAACATGTATAATACAGAGCATCATCAACAAGCTGTTATAGACATGCAGCTGACGCCACTCTGTACCTAAAGATTTACAGGATTTGGTTTTGGTTAGGGCTAGGGTGGGGATTAGGGTCTGGGTCAGGCTTAGAATAAGGTTTTGGGTTAAGGTTATGATGAGGGCCAGGGTGAGGTTGAGATTAGGTTTCAGGTTAGGATCTTGATTAGGTATAGGGTTAAGATAAGGTTTTAAGTTTAGGTTAGGGTAAGACATAGGATTAGTGCCAGGGTGAGGGTAGTGTTTAGTGTAAGGATTCGAGTGCCTCCCCGAGGCAAGTACAGTCTAGAACTCCAGGCCCCAGAATGCCCCGGGCTGATCACCCAATGAGCTGCACCTGATACACAGGCTATATAAGCCTCCACCAAGCAACCTTCAACTGCTACACCTTTGTAGAGGAGTGGCTGGTGATGGTATTAGCAGCAAAGCAAAGCGAAGCGAAGCGACGCGACGCGACGCGACAAGACACGACACATGCGTAGAAAAAGAAAAATATATAAATAATTAAAAAGGAAAACGTGGGTCAAACTGAGTAAGAGAAAACAAAGAAAGAGAGGAAACGTGAAGACCCAGAAAAGAAAAGATATCCCCTTTCTGTTTGATCCTTTCTTGGTTGTTTTTGTTTTTTGTTTCTCTTTTACATATACCCTTTGTATGAGCTTCCCGCCCTTTTCACACTCACATTCACAAAATCCCCTCTGACACGCCTCATGTGTACTGGTGCATAGCACTGTGGTAGCATGTGGGGCCATTACTACCAAGGTTGGGGGTTTGATCCTCACCTCAGACAAGTTCACAAAAGGCTCTTTCTCGCACACATTGTTCCCACATCCAGGAAACCTGCAAGCGGAAAAGCTAAATATCCGTGCAAACGGGTTCTCTCCCTGTGCTTGGGTCCAAGCTATGACATTTAGATTTTGAGATAAGGTTAGGGTTAGGATTGGGGTCAGGATGCGATTAGAATTAGAATTAGATTCTGGGTTGAGGTTAAGGCTAGGCTCTAGATTAGAGTTAGAAGCAGAGGAAGGGTTGGGTTGGGTTGTGTTGAGGTTAAGGTTAAGATTAGGGACAGCTTTATAGTTAGTTTTTGGGTAATCTTGCATTACCAGACTCTCTATGGAGAGTTTAGTATCTTTCACCACTTACCATGGCCAAGAACTGCCTACTATTGCAGTAAATGAAATTCTGACTGACATGCAAAATCACAAGTGACCAATCAAAGTTCTTCTATTAGCACAGTGTAGTGCAAAAGAAGACAAACTTGAAAATCAAGCCATGACTAAACAGTCCCCTGGGAAACACAGGAGTAGCATCTGTACCGTTCACTAGGACATACTTAGCTGTTAGCAAAACTTGATTTGGACCAGCGCCAAACAACACACAGAAGTGCATATATATATATATATATATCTATATATCTATATATATCTATATATATATATATATATATATATATATATATATATATATATATATATATATACATATATGTGTGTGTGTGTGTGTGTGTGTATATGTGTGTGTGTGTGTATAGCCAAGTAGAATGTAACTGACAGAATCCTGACAATGTGGCCAGGTTACCGCACTGAAGATGTCACATTCTCTGTCTGTGCAAGTTGGGTAAAGTTAAGTTTTGCTTAATGGAAGTAACATATTAATTCTACTTCCATGTCTGCTATGTAACATAGCAACAATACAGCTTGGTAATGTGAGTAATTCATCAACAGTACAATTTCAAGATATTTATTTTAATGTATTCAGATGCTTCACTGCTGCTACCTCATGCTCTTGATACTCTGCTGATAATGTATTAATCATCTACAAAGGACCACTCCAAATAAAAGGGTGTCCTAGGTTTCCACAGCAATCGACATAAACATATTTATTACACTTCATGCCAAAAAGCTTCAGTTATCATAACACTTGCAGAAGTGGAAAAGCAGCTTGTTGAAAGGAACCCCTATAGACATTTATACATGCTCGTTCTAATAATTCGTCATACAAATGTGACAAAAACAGCTTATATTACAACTGATGCTGGTGGGAATTAGTATGCAGGCTTATGTCAGTTGTTTAAGAGGCCTATGTACAGTAGGTGTCATGTAGCCATACGAATGCTGCCCGTACAGTACAGTGTTAAAAGACTAAACCTGCCAGGGGGTTTGATGGAATTCGACATTTTTCAGTGTTGTAAAAGGCACTGACTCTGCTCATTAAACTGAACATTTCTAACACTGAATATTTAATATGCAGGTTCGAATGTGACACCTTTACTCTGGAGGCAGAGTCTTTTAGAGACTGGGGAGAATGGAGTGAAGACTGTAAGAACGGCATCTGCAGGGTTTAGACCAAGCAAGAGATAATGCAGGGCTTGGGAGATGATGCTGCAATCTGCAATCAGTTTTCAATCTACTGCCAAAGCAGCCTAACTTAGTACTCAGTACAGAATCAGAGTGCTCAGAATCGCATTCCTAACCCTGGTCACCTGTTATAACTCTGGCTTGTTCTGTAAAGTAACTTTAGCTTTTGTAGCTGATGCTTAAAGCCCCCTGTGGCAGTAGTGAACACAAGCAATGAATTCCAATAGAAACTATAATGTAACGGTGCCTTATGTGTTTGGTAGGGCTGTATTGGATCTAGCAAATGCCTTGAGGCAGTGAACAACAACCTTCTGCACTATCCTTTTATATAAAGAACATCCTCCACAAAGCATGCGTGTGTCCTTACGCTCACTGTCTCCACCACGTTAATGCAAGGACAGAACTCAGCGGAAATTCAAATCCAGCAATGAAACACAAAAGCATTTTAAAGCTTTAAATATCCTGTCATATTTCTGATGGATGATTCACTGTGAGGAGAACCGTGGTCAACCGCTTTTTATCCCTGAAGATAAAAGGCATTCAAGTTAATGTAATCATCAAAAAAGCTTGAACCGAGATGCTGCATGTTACAGGCTCTGGGGTGAAGTGCACCGCAATAAATCTGAGCTTGATACAATCTGGCTCTTAGATACCACATACAATGGACTGCTTTCATCATAATTACAATAATGTATAACATCTTAATCATATCATCTCTCTTTCTCGTCTCTGGAGCCCAAATCTAATATACTGTATATATCTGTGTATCTGAGGTAGAGGTAGATATGCCGTATCTGCTTAATGCATATGTAAATAATTTACTTGCATCTCTATACAACCAGGAATGCAAACAGAAATGAAAACAAGAGTAAACACTTGATTCTGGCTCATGTAAAATGATAGTGACAGTGACTATATACACTCATCAACTTAACAGCTGCATCCAGAAAGAAGTTTCGGATTGCAATGCTATTGGGAAAGAAGATTTAGGTTACCAGAAACAATAAATGGTGATGAATTTAGACTGATATGGGCAATATTCATTGAGCTACACATACAGAAAAGGTGTCTCATAGTTTAGCCTCAAGCCACCATGTTTGCAAACGCATTTTGTAAGGAGTCTTGGCAAGGAGTTGTAGAGGTTCCTCATGTTGTCCTGTGGTAGGAGTAGAGGTGCAATGTCACCAGGCCTTCTGAGTGTGAGACATGTGACTACAAAATGTTCATCTAGGTGCCACTGACCATGGTGTCTCCACCAAGATGTGTTGGTCATTTCCTCCAAGACAAAACAAGGACTCATCATTGAAGATGACCCAGTGCCATTCTGACCCCCCCATTACCCCCCCATTAATGTTGCTGTGGTGTTAAGGGCAGTTGTCATAATGGCCTGTGTGCCTGTAGTCCTGCATCGTGCAGCAGTCTGCCGATGGTGCTGGCACTAACAAGACGTCTCATGCATCAGTGGGCATCACTGTTCACTGAATGTCTGCAGTCGTGACTGTTGGGTCAGTCAGGTACAGGCATAAGGCCTGTGCTTGCTTATGTCACATCGCAGTGGTGTGTGAAACTTTAACTCGTATAGTCAAACCTACGCACCAAGTTTTATTCCTGTCAGTTGATTCTATCTGGGTGCAGCCATTGGGCAAATATTATTTTGCTGATGAAAGTACATGCCTGGGTACATGTAAGGGAGAGCAGGGCCCAGTATAACATGGTATTTCTGCTAATTTCAGTGAAGAATTTCAAATACCCCTACTTATAAAACAGAACATATTTAACGTGCCATAATTTCACACAGTTACATGAGTCATATTTCAGGATATGTTCCATTTCTAATTATTGTGAATTAAAATGCACTGTTATTTACTTTTATTGATTTAATTGAACTAATTTCACTTAAGCTGGGCCAGCACGTTCGATTTTAGGTCTAATTCTCATCCCAGTTTGCCATTTTGGATACATTTCCAGAGTCTGAAGTAGTCTGGGGGGGCTTGAGCGGAAGTGATCGACAGCACAGATGGTCTGTTAGTGTGAGAGGGGAAGTGATCAATCCTTAGCCCTCCAGTGAAGCTCTGAAGTGATCGGAGGTCCTCTGATATTTTCAGACATGTTTGATTTTCATGAATCAAAATGCTCGAGTTCTGTAGTGTGTGATGGTCAGTGATGTAATTGTGCGAACGATTCAGGCAACACTCAGTGAGAGAGCTAGAAGAGAGAGAGGAGGAAGACTTAAACGCAGTGGACCATGAAGACAGAGGAGCTGTGTGTAGTAAAATATTTCCCTGGCTCTGACTATTATATCTGCACTCCAACCATGTCCATCCCCAGGCTGAGTAGTTCCTGCACTTTGCGTGGAGTCATAAAAGCACAGGTCAGCTTTTTCCTGACTATGTCCTTTGTAGGACTCAACAACAGAAAAGATTTGAGATTTTGAGTTTTTTTTGTTGCCAAATCATCTAGATTGCTAATATATGGCCTTCACATGATGGTGCAGTTACCTGTGTTACAACTAAGCCACCCCAAGTGAACAAGTAGAACATGGATGGATGGATGGATGGATGGATGGATGGATATAGCAGCCAGTAGCAGTTACACAATACAGCACAAAAGAATATAATACAATACAAAATAAGGGTGGTACAGTATGAACATAAGTACTAACTTAGAAAACATTATAACTATTAACTATAATCAATATTAAATAATACAGTCATTTATGGAAATATATATCTTACTTATTACAATAAGTCAAGAGATTTATGCAAGTAAGTCTATCTACAAGAATACAAATATAACTGTAGATTGTGGTTGGTGTAGCTCTGCGGATAACACCACTACCCGCCAAGTAGCCACCACCACATGTGGGCGACTGGGGTTCGAATCCCGGTCTGGGTGACTATGCTGTGCTGCACCAATAAGAGTCCTTGGGCAAGACTCCTAACACTACATTAGCCTACCTGTAATGTGATTAACCTTGTAAGTCGCTCTGGATAAGAGCGTCAGCTAAATGCCAGAAATGTAAATGTAGATAACAAGAAGAAAATATGTTTAAAAAATGCAATGAGATACCAGAGTTAAAAATGCAGTGGAATAATAATTAAATAATAATTAAATATTAATGATACTCCAGGTATCAGCAGATAGTGACAATACTGAATAAACATGTGCATTTATTGGTATTTCAGTAAAGTGTCTAGAGTGTCCAGGAGTGCAGATGTACTGGACATACAGTAAAGTGTCAATAGTGCAGATAAATAAACAAGTGAAGAAGGGATTCAGTCTTCATCTGTCCTTTCCCTCTTCCAGCCCCACTGGGAAGAGTTAAAGAGCTCTCAGGACAAAGGATCTCCTAAGCCTGTCTGTAGAGCAGCTCTGTGACAGCAACCTGCCACTGAACCTGCTCCTGTTGTCCATAATGATGGTGTGTAGTGGGTGCCCATCATCATCCATAATAGACAGTGAGAGTTTGTGAGGTGGCGTTTCCTCTGCCACCTTCACCGCAGAGAACAGTCCATTTCTCTCCATATAAATTCATATATTCATTCATCATCTAAACCTCTTCTCCTCCAGGATCATGGGGGGTGCTGCAGTCTATTCCAGCACGTATTGTGCAAAAGGCAGGAGACACCCTGGCCAAGTCGCCATGCCATCACAGGGCAGACACGCGCAATAACACCTAGAGGCAATTTAGCATCTCCAACCCGAATGACTACAAGTTGGAACTGAACTGTGGAAGGAAACCGGAGCACACAAAGGAACCCAAGTAGACACAAAGAGAACTTGGAAACCTCCTACAGAAAGGACCTCAGTTGCCTGGCCGGGGAATTGAAACCAGGCTGTTCTCACAGTGAGGCAGCAGTGTCATTCATGGCTGCCCTCCATATAAATTCCCAAGATTAATTTTTTCTTTTGATCAGGTTCATTGAAGATGTACTTTGAATTTCATGTAGAAATACATAAAACATCAGTTCTATCTTAATGATATTTGTTGCGGTTGAAAAGACTTTTCATACCTTTAACACCGTTCCTTGTTTTTTAAATACATTCTGATTGGAAAGCTTATCTTGGGCAATGAAATATTATGCATTAATTGTGTTTTGCTTCAATAAACCAAGTATGGAATAAGTTTGCATGTGCAGTCGCTTCAATTTTAGACTGATTGTTTTGGTAGATGCCGGAGACAGTGTTCATGTTTTCAGTTGTAGCAGCATGTTCCTGTATATAAACTGAGAAGTCATGCTCAAACTACTTTGAAATACTGATTGGTAGGCTGAGTCCTTTCTGTCCTAGGTTTTATTTGGTGATTATGTGGAAACTCGTGCTTTTAATTTGACACAAGCCTAACAAATATAAAACCGCAAATTACATATCACACCTTTCCTGCATTATTCAAAGTAGATATACAGTTGTAAATGAAGTAATACTCTCATACATGTATTAAATAAGTATGCATTGTCTAATCAACATGTTGGCATTATAATTATTAATGTCCTTGAGCCCTGCTACACAAGGTTAACACGTTATAATAAAAAGCCCATATAAACTGCATATTAGTTATTATCTAATAGTGGATTAATGACAGATAATAAATAAAAAAAAAAAAAAAAAAAAAAAAATATATATATATATATATATATATATATATATATATATATATATATATATATATATATATATATATTTGTCTGTCATTAATCCAATATTAGACAATATATTAGACAATATATATATGGGCTGGAGGTTAGGGAACCAGCCTTGTGACCGGAGTGTCGCCGGTTCCATTCCCTGAGCCTACAGTAACGACTGAGGTGCCCTTGAGTAAGGCACCTAACCCCTAACTGCTCCCCGGGTGCCGTGGATAGGGTAGCTGTGTTCACTAGTGAGTGTGTTTGTGGTGTTTCACTTCACGGATAGGTTAAATGCGGAGGGTAAATTTCCCCACTGTGGAATCAACAAGAGATTTAAATCTTTAAAAAATATATATTAATAAATATTATACATATAAACATATATACATACTATCAATTGTTACTTAAGCATTGTTACTTAAGCCTATACTACTATAATTGTAAACCATTTACTCAATAACATTTATTTAAAGCTATAGTATAGTAATTCTTAAAAACAACATGAAAAATATAGCACTTACTTCATAATATCCATAATTCATCTCTACATCTGTTCCATATGATCATAAGTAGAAATGTACTATCTTGCTGTTTTATTATGCATAAGCCTTTCCTCAGTCCCTCATTCTTCATTATTAAGTAGACAATTTATACTTTTAATAAGAGTAATTAAAATAATACTTGGGCCCCCTTTATAAGGCTGCAACTCTATTATGTATTTATAAATATATATATCATATTAATAGACTTAAATATAATGCACTTATGCCAAACAATTAGAGTGTTTAATTATGTATATGGCACTAAGTAGATGGCTAGTAATTTAAATGCCATCATTTATTAAGGCATAAAGAAGTGATATTTCTATATGAACAAGATATTACATCATAACTAGGTAGCTATTTATAGAGGCTTGGTAATATATGGTGTTACCATGTTCCCATTATTGGTGATTGCCAGGACAATCAATACATATCTATATAAACTGATCTGTGAACTAATCAAATACAATTAGTCTTGAAACACTGAGTAATGGAAACATTAATAGACACTATCAGTCTTTCTAATGGCCCTTTGTTAACAGTCCTGAGTCCATGATGCCCTTTGTGGGATGAAATGGCCTTTGTGATGATGTGTGGATGATTCATAGCCCAAGCTACGGCCCAGGAGAACCGAGGAAATAATTGCAATAACTGCTCGTCCAAATGAACCCAATGTCACAGCTAGTAAATATTCCAGACAGTGCCACAGGTTAGTCATATTTCCCACAGTTTAATCTGACTCTCATTAGGCTGTGGAGAGAATCGAGATGACATTTCTGTGTAGCGTAGAAGAAAACACTTTTTTCCCCCACTAATGTAATCATGTCAAAACAAATTGCTATGACAGTAAAAACAGATTTTGTTCCTCATCGATTTTTTACGGATATAGACTATTATGAGAGTGTGCTCTCAATAGGAAAGTATTGATTGTGGCAATAGGTTTCCCAACAAGATCATTCAGGTGCTGCCTAGTGATGGCTCATGGTTGTGTATTTACAGTGCGGATAAACATTTCAAGTCAGCCAAAGAGAGGTCTTTCTTATCTGTACATAAATAAGAAAGACTGCATAGCGAGGCAAACAAATTATCCTCAGCAAGCTCGCTACAGCTTATTGCTCTTTTGAGGCTTCGCAATGTGATTCATCGTACCATGACCAAAGTAGCTGTAAAAAAAGCCATGTAATAAGCGGCGAAGCAATGAAAAGCAGGCCTGTTAAAAACTCACAAGTTCAGTTTAGGTCTGTTTATTTATGCTATGGTTTGGTTCGCCGGCTTTGTTCCGATATTCCTCTGTAGTGGGGAATCAATGGCATAGCAGGGGGAAAAAGTGATGAGTCGGAGCATAATCAAAGTCTTGGCCATTGATTCTGGAGGCCGTTTATCTACTGTAATTTCCATTCAGAGAGTAAACCGACACCAGACTACTGTGTACAAGGACATTCCATGTTGCTACAGCCTCTCTAAATCAATGCTGCTCACGATTACCATGCTCCAGCGCTACAGTTCATTGCGAACAGGTGATGGGAGCTATTCTGCTGGAGCATGCCAGGGGTTTATTCCAACCAGAGATACTCTGCTGTCTTCCCTCTGCTGTCTGGACTCAAGCGATGATGAAGGGGTCACTGCAGGTGGTGTCATTTCAGGGCCGGGTGACTGCGGGCTTATAGACTGGGTAAAAAGCAATGAGTTGAGTGACAGCGGTGTGGCCCGAAAGGCCAACTCCGAATTGCACACCCTTATCTTCAGAAGTAACAGTGCTGTGAAGAAATATATATATATTTACCCCTGTCTGACTTTTTGAATTTCTCACACTGGATGTGCCAAGTTCTTTTCATGGGTTGCCCAGAATATGTAGCGATGCTGAGAAGAAGCTAAATAAATCATTTGTGGTTTGCAGTAACACAGAGGTTCCCTTCCGTTTCACTGTTTAAGGGGGATAAATTTGCAGTCGCCATGTATGAAAAATGTAATTGCTCAGTTTCAACTAACCCCTACCATTCATTCAAACACATAGTGTCTCAAAGTCCCTTGCTTGGGGAGAGGCCAGGTGGACCGATCCATCCAGGACTTGTCTTTTCCGGTTTCAGCTCTGTGTTGGAGCCTCATGTGAATCATTATCTGCACCTGTTTGTGATTATTAGCACATCTGTCCTTCTACATGCACAGATGATCTGAAGCAGTATGTTCACTCACCGGTGAAGCACATGAGGTTGATTGTTTTGCAGTACAGGTGAATGTGAAGACCTGGGATGTATTAGACAGTAAATGAGAATAAACGACGTGTCGAATGTGGGAGAAATAGGCAGACCCAAGCAGCTTTAACAAGGGTCAGATCATTATGGCCTAACCACTGGGCCAGCGTGTGTCTGGAACAGCGCGACTTGTGGGGTGCCTCCTGTCCGCTTGGGCACCCAAGGCTTGTCTATGGACCAGCAGAGGTGTCACTGTGGCATCAGTTCTGAATGTTGGCCTGCCTTGATTTCAGGTGCACCTTGCTCTGTATCTTTGCCTTGCTGTAGAAGAACCGCAGCAGAAATGAATAGGAATACGATAATGGTTCATTTCCTGTGACACTTAGTCTGCAGAGTCATGTAACATGTGAGATCACTGTCTGGACTGAGGTGTGGCGGTGTAACAAATGTATAGAGTATGACATGCTGTAACTAACTGAGTGAGATGGGAGAATGCTTTTGTGAAGAGATTGTAATTTTCACCTTAAGGCTGGTGCAGTGCGCATGGGTACGGAGGAGAGCCGGAGCGAATAATGGAGAGTGTGGAGGAAAACGCGGGAGAGACTGTGCGTGTGGTGAACTGTACTAGGTTGTAGCCTGGGTTCTCCAACTGGTGTTATCTGGGAACTTGTGACGAGTGAAGTCTCGGTGCTCTCATTGTTCATTAAACTGGCTCTGAAACCCCTTCACGACGTGTTCCCTGCGTGTCTCTTCATGGAAGCAAAGTATCCACCTCTATACGAGAGCACCCACCTAACACCATACTTCCATTCATTACAAGATGTAAAAGGTGGATAGTTGCATGCCCTGTCCTCTGTAGAGAAGCATGCAGGACACAGCCAATGCGGTTATCAGAGACTATTTATTGGGTATGGGAGCAGCCCACTCATCACAATCCAAGATAGCATTAGTGGGTAGAACATCCCAGAGCTAACAACCCAGAGCTAACCACCATTCATGCGTAATTGTTCACATCATAGTTTATAAAACTAAACATTACTACCCACAGCTACATACAAGCCAACAGAATGTGGGATTCTGGGCTGCTATTCACAGTGGCAAGTGACAAATATTGCTTTCATATTAAATACCCTAAAAAAAAAATCTCCTGTTCTCTTGCTTTTGATGTTGTTTGGGAATACAGACCCTGATATGATACAGCAATACCATGCATCAAAACCAGTAAAGCCTGTAGCTATGAAATCTGCAGGCAAGAGCACAGAAATAATCAGAACAGGATCAAATGATACATGAGTAGTATGATGAGGCAGGCTGATAACATACAATGTCAGAGCATCATCAGAAAGGGAGAAATGCAGAAAATTAGACGGGAGGCTTTCACTGCACTGCGTTCATACAGTATTAATAACAATGCTAACTCCTGATCTGACCTTCCAACAGTTAACAGCGTTTTCTGATCACCGGCTCAACTCTGACAACTCTTGCCACCTCAACTGTGGTGAAAGAGTGAAATGTTCCGGTGTGGGTGTAGCTGTAAATCAATATTTCATTAAAAAAAGAAAAAGTTCAAACGCCTGGGCAATGCATCACACGGTGTGGACAGACTGACGTCATCATGCCACCCAACGTCTGACAGCAATTACAAATCTCTGTTCAGTTTGCAAATCTCCTCGTCTGACTCACAGCAGAGAGGTCCATTGAAATCTACGTGACAGCTGCGCGCGAAGTCCCTCATTAAGCAGGTCTTCAAGTCTCAGCAAATTGACCCGATGACCTGTTGCTTTCCAGACTGAAAGCAGAGTGTAAATGTCAAAGCTATTGCTAATGACCCACCCTCGCTCTCCCACCTCATCAGAAGGCCGCCACCTGGGGGCAGTAATTGGAAGCCCTGGTGCTGCCTATGCTTCAGTTACCTAATCAGTGTCAGGCCAGTGGAAATGCTGTTCACTTTGTTAAAGCTACGGCCGTAAGCATGTGGTACGGAATGAGGAGAGAGACGTTTGCGCTCGTCTTTGCTCTAATTGGGGACGCTAGCTGAAAGGTGTCATTGATCTCGCTGGCCTTAATGAAAATGTGTGGAAACTATTTATTCTCACAGCTCATGATGGTTTACTGCTCCTAGAACACCAAAAAACGGATAATCCATTTCTGTTTAATGGCTTTTAGGATTAGGAGTTTAAGCTAAGACTCTAATTTGTTTTTTTGTTTTTTTTGTTTAGGTTTTTTATTGGGGGTGTTGGTTTCAAGGTAGCTAAGTATTTTTTATAGGGACTATACTGCATTTTTTTTGAACTACAGGTTTTCTTTTTTACTCTTTTCTTTTTTTTCACTTTTTACTTTTTGGTATGGTACCTCATGACAAAGAACTCTCTGAGGATCAGAAAAAAAAGAATTGTTGCTCTGCATACAGATGGCCTAGGTTATAAGAAAATGACACTGAGCTGCAGCACCCTGAAAACCTTGAAACTGGCCAAGACCATACAGCGGTTTAACAGAACAGGGTTCCACTCAGCACCACTCAGAACCCTCCCAATGGTCGACCAAAGAAGTTGAGTGCACATGCTCAGCGTCATGTCCAGAGGCTGTCTTTTGAAATAGACGTAAGAGTGCTGATAGATAGACGTAAGAGTGACTATAGATTATTAATCAAGTTTAAATGTAAATCATTGCATTACTTAGTGCACATTTAATTGTACATGTGCAAATACAAGACCAAAAATGTGGAATCGCTGTATAAATAACATACAAATGGTGCTATTATTTCTAAGGTAGCAAACTGTAAAGGGAAGAAATGCAAATAGCCTGATACCTTCAGACTTTATAGTCATCAAGAAATGACTATAAATATACTGTATAATAACCGAATGTTATTCATCTTTTTTAATTTAGAGTACCCATGAATTGAAATGTTAAAGAAAGACATATTGAAATACTTTATGGCGTGTTTAATATAGTAATTAGTTTACAATGTCTAGTCAAGTTATTATTAAGCAAATCAACAGCAATTATAAATATGACAAGTAATTCCAAATGTTTAGTAGTAGAATACTTTAAATGCAAAGCAGTTATGATAACTATCTAATTCCAAGAGTTAAACAGTATCAATTCAGTTTCTCTCATCATATACCAGTACCAAATCTGGAAGGAGATAGATCAACCCCCTTCTTTCCTTTGTGCTGTATCCTTTCAAACTGCTGGCAGTAGCAAAAAACACACCCCATGGCTTTTGGCAGAAAACACTCTGGGCTCAAAAATGACATGTAGCCCATGCGTACTCCTGACTGGCTGCTTCATCACAGGATGACAGATGGGCTAGGGACCCTACCATCTTTCCATCCGCATAGAGCACTGCAGCAGGGATGCATTAGGGAAAAGCCATGGTGATATTAAGGTCTGGCAATGTGGAGATTGCTGGATATTGCTGTTTCTCATTGCACAATCCTAAGTATTGGTTATGAATATTTCATTCTCTGTGTTTAAATATCATGTTTTTTTCATCGATTTACGTTTTCCCTGCGTAGACATACCAGAAACTGCTATGAGCTGTAGATTTTCAGGGAGATATGGCAGTGTAGGCTGTAGGGCTGAAGTTTCAAGTAGATTAGTAGGTGTGTTAAAGTGTCTGCAGCTAAAACACATTACATCAACTAATATAGGCAAAAATAAATAAATTACAAAACACATATAATGCATGCATTTGAACTGGGTTATCGTAATGCAGCTCTGTTTCTTTTGTAGGCTAAACAAATGGCTCTAAACAAGTCATTCCTTATTCATTACCAAAATCTGTTGTTTTTATTTGTTTTTTTATTTTATTTAGAAACTGTATTTATTTATTTATATATTTATTGATTTATGTATTTATTTATTTATATTACTTATATACTTTATTTATATTACTAATTTATATTATATTTTATATTTATTTATATTACTTTTACTTATTTATTTATTTATTTATTGTTATTTATTTATTTGACAATTCAGTTGCCTTATGTAGAATGCATTGTTTTGACTAGTCTACCCAAAATGTTCTCAGACCTGCTCATAAAAACTGTGTGTTAATATGCAACTGTGTGCTTTATCTTTCTCACGTTTTTCTCCCCATGCTGACCATCTTTTGCGTCCAGCTCGAGGCTGCTCGGTCCACACAGACAGACAGCGCTTGATGACTTTGCTCTATGCGAGATTTTTCAGACAGCTCAGGGAGAGTTTTTTAAGATGCCTTAAGACTCTCGTGTGCCATGAAGAGGAACATGAAGCTTTGTCAAATTCGACTCCAAAATTCATAGAGTGCCTGTCGCACTGCGGCGTCCAGAGATAAGTCTCTGCTGACGTTCCCGCTTTGACTAGTGCATGATGTAGTTTAGTTCAGTGCTTATATTTCACATTATTTCTCCCTCACAGCTTCTCGGCCGGGTGGTCACCACGCTCCATCTTTTAAATATGTAAGGATCTAAGACATTGATTATAACAGCCACTTTGATTGGAACACAGTTCCCATACTGAGTAGGACTTCTCGTTGCTTACTGAATAAACTCTTTGTGATGCGGGTTCAAGATGCTGCAAATGCTGCACAGAGATTCTGGCCCATGTTGCCATGGTTGCATCATGTAATTGCTCCAGATTTGTGAGCTGCATGTTCATGCTGTGAAACTCCTGTTCTATCACATCCCAAAGGTGCTCTGCTGGATTCAGATCTTGTGACTGAGGAGGCCACCGAAAAACACTCTATTCATGTTCCTGGAACCAGTTTGAGATGGCTTGTGATTTGTGACAAGGTCTATTATCATCATACAGCAATTCCCAGCATGCAAACAGTGCTTGATTTGGGGCCCAAATGTGTGCTTAGAAAACATTCAGCAGACAGTCACACCACCACCACCATCTCTAACTAATCACACAAGGCAGGTTGGGTCAATGGAATCATTGTGTTACCATCAGATTCCTTTTCCTGTTTCCGTTTCTATGCCCATTGTAGTTTCTGAATGCCTGCTATGGGCTGATAAGTGTGAGGTCTGATGTGGTCTGTTGTAGCCCATCCACCACCTAAAGAATGGTGCTTTGAGTTCCTCTAGCCTGCATGTCAGATTGAACAAGTCTAGTCATCCTCCTCTGACCTTTCTAATCAACAAGATGTTCCAGCCCATAGAACTTACTGGATGTCATTTGCTCTCTGTAAACACTAGAGATTGTTGTGTGTGTGTGTGTGTGTGTGTGTGTGTGTGCGTGTGTGTGTGTGTGTGCGTGTGTGTGTGTGTGTGTGTGTGTGTGTGTGTGTGTGCGCGTGTGCATGTGCGTATGAGAAAATCCTAGGAGATTTCTAAAACACTCAAATCACCATGGCACCAACAACCATGCCACAGCCAAAGCCTTCATATTAGATCACATTTTCCATGATCTGTTGTTTAAGGTGATCGTTGGAGTTGATGAATTATTTTAGAAATGTTTATTTGTTATTTTACTTGTAACACTTTATACATCCTGATAGCAATTAATCACTCCAATACTCTGATGACAAAAAGGAAAACAATTTGTGGACATGAGACATCAAAACACCCTGTCAAAAATTGTTTGTGCACTGTAAAATAACTATGGTGGTTTTAATTTTAGTCGTAATTAGTCGTGTCTGGGCTGCCTTAATCTTTTGAGTTGTTTGATTTTATTTTTGCCATAAAACACAGATTCTTGTTCTGTTAATGTACTATTTCAAATTCAATGGACTGAGTATTTTAACATGGTTCAAACATGAATTACTGCAGTGTGTACTCATATGGGTAAGCTGTTGGTGGAAGCTAAGTAGCTATGTGTTCTTATATGTGAGCTGTGTGTATATGTGTTATACATACACATACTGTATGTATGATGTCTGGTATGCTGTGGTATTGAGCAATTTACAAACTGAGCTATTTTGGTGTCACCACTCTGTTTTGTAAGGACCAGACCCATGACCGGTGAGTTTCTTGATGCAACTGGTTGGTGTAGCTCAGCGGCTAACACCACTACTCAGGGTGCCACCTCTTGGGGTTAAAATTCCGGTCTGGGTTACTATGCTGTACTACACCAGTAAGGCTCCTTGGGCAAGGTTCCTAACACTACACTGACCTACCTGTAATCGTTACCCTTGTAAGTCGCTCTGGATAAGAGCGCCAGCTAAATGCTGTAAGTGTAAATACAACAGCCCATGTTACAGTATTTATTCTATGTTAGCCTATATTGGCTATCAACAAGACTATTACGAGGTGATGTGTCTAGCTAGCTAATTTGTGTTTATTTGTAGGTAGATATTTCAACTTACACAACTCACTCCAACACTTTCTGTATGACTAGTCAGGACGTGTGCATTCAAGCATTTTTGAGGGCTGAAAGTAGGCAATGGGATCTAAAAAAAAAACTAGCTTAGACATTCTGGCTTCTAGAAAAACACCTACTCCAGCTTTACCTGAAGATATTGAGCCATGTGTGCATGATATCCAAGCAGTGAACTGGGTTAGTGTAGAGGCATGTGCTATGCACCTGGGATATTCTGGGTTCATAGAATAGTTCATCATTTTGATAAATACTGTACCAAATTCTGGTATACATGCATGTCTAGTAACATGGTAAGTGTGCACAATGTGTAAACCCCCCAGCAACACTCATCATTACAACACACACTCTCTTAATTTACAAGCTCCCAAATGGTTGTGGCCTTGGGCATATGGCTCTAGGAAAAAACATTTGGTGTAGAATCACATTAAACCCTAAAAAGAGTTTGCATATACAAAGATGGTTCTTGTATGAATCGTACATGAAAAGTTCTTTTAAGGAACCAAGCCTTGACCTTCTATAGCACTGCTCCAAGCAATACTTTTGGCACCTTTATTCTTGACCTGCTGAGACCCCTGCGTCCTCATATGAAGACATTACATTTCTGCTTCTCCGCACCATGATACTTTTTAAAACGTTGACCCCTTGGCCTCATACGAGGACATGGTTTTCTGCCCAAACAACTTCCTGTACAAAGACAACATTTAGTTTTTATACTTGTTAGGTCCTACTAATCACAGATATCTAGGAGAAATTAAAATTGCACACCAAGCAAGTCTGGGCCTCAGGAGGTTAAAGCCCCAGGGACCTGAATTTGTGCTTTTCTTTCTAGTGAAGTTAATGTTGTTCCTCTAGGCCACAATACACATGAACATAGTGTGGCTAATAAGCATAAGCATTTCCAAACCAACCACAAGACTAACACAGCTTGTCCGCCCTCTCTTTTTAGCTGAGGAATCTAGCAAGCTAAAGCAAACTCATTCATCCAGATATGCCAGCGTTCTTTGTGTGTGCATTCCCTGGACGCTCATCCAACAGAAAGGGGATAAAAGCCTTGCCATCTTTAAGCTATCAACAAACAATAGCTGCCACATACACACCTGCTCTACTTCTTCTCTCAGATGAGGAACAGAGCCTGTCTCCACAACATGAGTAACTAGATTTTCACCATAAGATGTATCATTTTAATCCTGCAGGGAAACTAAGAAACCTTCCATTCCATCACCACCCGTGAACATGAGCTCCCTGGAGCTGGAATTTTTTTTGCAGCATGCACCATTATGTTTTTATATATATACAGGACTGCTAAATCAATTACAAATATTAAATCTCAATAGTCTATGACATGATAAATCCAAAACTTTGTACATTTGTACATCTACCCTATGAAAACGGCACTGTACATTTATGTGAACATCCAAAGCAATGTATTTTACACCATAATAGAGAGCTATCTCTTGGATGACCCAATCTTTTGTTTTTTATTCATATTTCTATATGTATTTTTTATTTTTTTTAAACCATGGATGTTTAAACTCTGGATATTTAATATAACACCCAAGTTTAGTATTATGAAAAAAAAGCAGTATTTTATAATAATACGTCCCCAAGATTACGTATGTAGGTACACAACCATTTATTTACCACCCTGCTATCACTGCTGTGCTGTAAATGGTCCACCACCTAAATTACACCCATCATCAAAAGAATAGTTGCACCCAGAAGGAAGTGTCAGATTGCAGTGCCATTGGGAAGGAAGATAAAGGTTACCAGGACCAATCAAGTATGATAAATTCAGACTGATAAGGGCAATATTTAATGAGCTACACATACAGAAGTAGTGTCTTACAGTATGGCATCGGGCCGCCATGTGGTCCATGTGCATTTAGTCCTGCATCATGCAGCTGCTTGCCAGTGGTGCTGGCCTGTCCATGCTTATGTCACATGCACGGCTGAACATGAAACTTCAATCAGACATCTCTCACAATGTCAAACCAAGATCCATTCCTGTGGGCTGATTCACTCTGGGTGCAACTATCTGTGCAATATAGTCATCATGGTCGTAAGGTAGCCCCCTTTCCAAGCATGGAAAAGTGTGGGCTGATACATTATGCAGCAACAGCCACTGTAACTGTAAACCTACAAGGCACAGCTATTTAGTAGGTGAGTATATTGTACATAAGAACCCAATAACTAGCAACAACAAACACTTAGTTTATTCTCCTTATTGCGGGTGTTATTGCTGCAGTTATTTATGCCTGACAACTAAATGTTAAGGTGCCGTTTGCTCACTGTACTCAGAATTATGACAGATGACTGTTCTCTGTCTGTGATGTAAATGGCATTGTTGACTTTTCTGAAATTATAGTCCAGAGGTTTGTACTTACACTCAGAAGCAGGGGGCGGCTCTCTTTGACCGCTCCAACACAGCCAAGGCAACCGATCACCATGATGATGGTTCCCACAGCGATGAGAAGATTGGCAGCAGAGAGAGAAGGTAAGGAGGATGAGAGAGTAGCAAAGTTGCCCTGGGTGACGGACAGCCACACCCCCACTCCCAGAATTCCACAGCCCCCCAGCTGAGAGAGAGAGAGAGAGAGAGAGAGAGATGGAGAGAATTCATGATAAATTTATGAAATGGCCATGCTGCATCTTTTTCAATCAATCTTAAGAACTTTCCTCTGAGCCACACATGCTCACATATACACAAATGCACACGCAGCCGGGGTACAAAATGTTGGATCGATCAAGAAGATAGATCAATTTGTTTTTGCTAAATTGTGGAAAAAATGCAAACATTCATCTAGTTGCTATCTTACACTCTTACAACAAGGGTTCTGTGAAATGATGTACCATTCATATCACTCAAAGGTACGCTCAAAGGTATACATTCAGTACCTTCAGTTAGAGTACATCATTTTACCACATTCCATGTTTTTAAGTTGCACTGGCTTCATGTACTGACTTGACTCCAGACTTTTTTTTTTTGTTTACTAGTTCAAGTTCTGCCTTCAACAAATCTCAGAACTCTGAGAACTTTGCCCAGCTTTGCTTCTAAGCTGTAAGGCCAGACCATACTCTCTTGATGAACAGGGGTTGGCCCGAGAGTTAGGACTGCAGAACCGGGAAAAGCTGGAGTGGAAGTAGGGTTGTGAAAACATTATCACAGGAAACAGAAGGTTCTTTGGATGTTTGACTAGACGGAGGACAAGCATCAGGCATTTCATAACTCCTGAATCTGATAGATTCGACCCTTTCTCTCTCTGGAGGCCAACCATGTACTGGTCTAGTCTCTCATCATTTCAAAGCTTGCCTACTGTAGCTCGCTCCTCTCTGGTCCTCTGCGGGTAATTGGGACCCTGCAACTGATCCAGAATGCAGCAGCACAGCCAGTCTTCAATCTTCCAAAGCTCACTTATGTTACTTCACTGCTGTACTCCTCTCACTGGCATCCTGTAGCTGCCTGCTTGAGATCTAAACCTCTGATGCTTACCTACAAAGCCAAGAATGGACCAGCCCCTCCCTACCTTATGGCAATGGTCAAGAGTTGATCTGAACCTCAAGCCCTTTAGGCTTCAAGTACAGCCTGGCTTGATCAGCCATCCCTCAAGATACATGGAAGACACACGTTAGACTCTTCTCTGTCCCAGAGCCCAGACGGTGGAATGAACGCCCACTGACCGTCTGAACAGCGGAATCTCTTTGTGAACCTCTCAGGTAAGCACTAATCTAAGTACTTGTTGAAATGCATTGTTTTGCTCCTACATTTAAACACACAACTTTCCTTGTAGTTCTAGGTATGAGAACTGACCCTTGGTCTGGCAATACATGCAGAATAGTTTGGACTCTGAATCTGTTTCTACTAGCTAGGACACAAACATTGACTGAACACAAAGCACTTCTGTAAGTCACTCTGGATATGAATGTCTGCTAAATGCCATAAATGTTAATAAGATCGATGTACAACAGCTAGGGCACTGTATGGTTGCATATGGTTGTTATATAGCAAAAAAAAGTAAACCCAAAACTGGAGCGATCTTCTGTCTTTGATCTACAAATGTTCATTAAGTGCAGTTAAAAGCAAAGGTTATGCAATACAGTGGTAAACATGATCCTAGTCCAACTTTTTGGGAACATGTTGCAGGCATCAAATTTGGAATGAGTGTCTATATTTTTTCTAAAGCCCTTAAACATCAAACAATTTTTCTACAAGTTTTGTACTATTTATTGTTTATTTCTATTTATCTAATTTATTAAATGCTTTCAATTTATATGAGCAGTTCACATACCATCCAAACTGATATTCAGTTTGTATAATGTTTGTACAATGGTAGACCGAAAATGCAGAAGAAGAGCAATACTTGTTTCTGAGAGCGGAGAGGAACCTGGTTTGGCTCCCCAAGGAATCTTTCAGTTGAGTTGTTAATGGATAGATGCTGCTGCAGGCTTCCATTTCACACTCCTTATTAATTCTGAATTACTCAAGCTGTGCATTTCCCATGTAATAGTAATCCTTAGGATGCCATAAGCCTGCTATTTTAACATGAAACTAAATTTCACTTCGGGTTGCATAACGTTGTCATAAGGGACTTTTTGGACTCATTCCAGCTTACTCCAGCTCCTGCTTCTTTCTGCCTCCACCATCATTGCATACAGCCGCAGATAGTATATGGACTTACAGTCTATATATCTCCATATATATCATTGATTTGGCCTCTTTTTTGGAGTTTTGTGAACTCTCAAATTTTATACCCTGACCATCAAGATATCCATGATATATAGAATCAGTTTGTCATATTTAGCACTTTGTTACACAACCCTTGCATGAAATGACTTGAAGTCTGTGTATCATAGACATCATTAGGTGCTAAGTATCTTCTCTGGTGATGCTCTGCCAGGCCATCTGTACAGCTCCTGCTCGCATCAAGGGCAGTTTTTATTCCGCATGTGGCTTAATTTACCTAATTTACCATTGTTACAGTGGCAAATTCTCCACCAATGGCTAACTAGGGTAAATGTACTATATAACATTTGTTATGTCATTTGTGTAGCTGAGAATCATTACTGTGTTTAATAATGTTTTCATGCTATTAAGAAGTTCCTTTGATAGCAAACCAAGTTTCCTTTTTGTTACCTGGTTATCTAACAAATCTGAATAAAGGTGTTTAAGAAGGCAGTAACTCCAGGCTCCTGCAGATGGCGCAGGAGGAGAATGATGGGGTTATAAATAGCTGCAGGTTGCCTAATGGGATTCATAGCTTGAGAAGAGATGGTACAATGTAAAGCACAGTCAGCCAATATGTTTGTTGAAAAAAAGGGTTAAAAGAAAGACCTGTAAATGTAAAGGGTCTTTTTATATTCACTTTCATTACTACTTCAATTTTTTTCATATACATCTATTGTAGCTAGTTTGTCTGTTTCTTAAAAAAAAGAAGATTTGGGTTAAAAAAGCTATCAGTCTATCAAGACATCGTTTTGTGCATTGAGAAATCTGTTTTCTGTTAGTACTGTCTTTTATACTGGATTAAAGCGATTATCGATTTCTCATGCCTGTTTCAGCCTGGGAGGGGCGGTCTCACTGTGTTGTTGCTCATTCAACATAAAGACACAGACAAAGAGACAACAGAGCGGAAAGTTTGTTCATCCATTGTTTCCCTCTCTACAGAGTTACTACATAAACAACAGCATGTTGAAGTTATTACCATCTGTGGTTTTTGGGAGAAGCATGACTGTATTTGCCTGCAGTTCCGGAGGTGGACAGTAGGTGGCAGTGGGCCGTTCTCCGTGCACTTTCCGTTGCTCACGGAGTTCTACGCGAGCTAATTGCCTCAGAATCTCCGTGCACAGACTAGAGTGAGGTGTGGAGTGAGCCACTGTCCCTGTTGATGGCCATTTCTATGTATTTTTGCAGGTGAGCTTTATGAGGTTTGTGAGGTTTATTATTACTCAGGGTGTGTTGTTTCAGAAGGATGGTGTTTTGTTATAGGTTTTTTGTATATTTGTTATTTTTTGAAATTTAGAGCTCGTTGCATGTTAGTAGGCTAAAGCTTAAACAGTTAACCCGTTCTGATGTACCCGCTGTGGCAAATCCTAGCTAGCTTTACTTTGGTTACCATTTTAGAACTTTTACGTGAGATTGTATTACTAAAGATTGTTTTTTTTGTTGTTTGTTTGTTTTGTGTTCTTTGTAAACCCTATTAAAAATATTGGGAAAATATTATTTGCTAGGAAAAGCTAATGCGAGTTAATTGCCTCGGAATCTCCATGCACAGAGTGGAGCGAGGTGCGGAGCGAGCCACTGTCCCTGTTGATGGCCATTTCTTTGTATTTTTGCAGATCTACTCTTGTCTCCTCATTAAAGGAACAGTCTTGGTACATAAACAAAGGCCTTGTTCTTTGAGCCCGCAACAAATGCAGTGAATGTCCCAATTGGTGTGTGAAAAATGGCTCCAAAGTATATGTTAATGATAACAGGAGCGATTGTATTTGTGCGTGCCAACGACCATAATGTGAAGGAAGTAGCTGAAGGTGTATGGAAGCGTTCGGTCATACGGGTCTACAGGAAACTCTCTTCAGAATTGTGCCAGGGTAGGTATCGACCAAATTTGGCCAACTGCACAATTCTTTGCAAATCCAATCATGGCTATTATTCACGCTTGTGGATAATTACATGCTATTAGGTACATTTCAGTCATAGGTGACAAATCTTAAATACTCAAATACAAGTTCAGGGAAGGGTCATTGTTTAGCTACTTTACTCAAAATTAGCCAACTTCTGTCTTTGATATTCTTCACCACCCAGAACTACAGCATTGATCTGGAGGTGCTGTAGCAAACTGATTCAACCAGTTGGTCTTTCACAGTCTAGCAAGTGTATGCCCAGGATATCGCAAAAAAACTTACTATACCTTCTGAAAAAATGAAAACTCTTCCAGTTTCCCAAGAAACTGGTGGAAAGAATGAATTGGTGCTCATTTCTCTAACGGGAGATGAAAGAATAAGATGTGTAAGGTCACAGTTAATGTGTCAAAGAGATCATTACTGAATTAAAAAAGATTATTTCCAGAAGAAAGAATGTTAAACCAAACATTTTTGTTGCCATTAAAGCATAGCACCCGCTATGCTAGCATCTAGTATCTAGCCAACACGGCACCCGAAAACACCATGGGGTATTTTGTACTGTGCTTACTATACTATCACTCAGAAACACAAGGGAAAGTGCTGGACCAGAATGCATGCAGCATGTAATGGACAATCAAATCTGGAAATTTGGATGGCTTTTTGAAAGACCTAATACTTTTGTACAAAACTGGTATGTATAATGTCTAACGTACAGAGTTATGAAGCCCAAAAGAGCCGCACTGAGGTTCAAGGTATACAAAAACAAGAAGTGATTCCTCTGATTTCATCGCACCAAATTTAACTTATTTTTAAGTGGCAATGCAGAGAAAGAGGCAACCCAGAATTGAACGTGCATCTCTAGAATAGGGCGGATACTGTGCAAAATCTCAAATACAGCGTCTACTGTATATCTGTGACATACTGCAAGACTTGTGACAGGTCTTGCAGTATTCCGTGAGCCGTTCCTCTGTCAGGGGTAAAGACGGGGACGTCACAGATGCAATCTTTTCAAACTCTCTGGCTCATGTGATGCAGGGAAGGGAAAAAAAGGTTTCTCTCTATCTATCTCTCCCTCTCTTGCCCCCATTCTGTGTGTGTGTGAGGATGTGAGCTAGCCTGGGTCTTTAAGTGACTCAGAAGACGATAGAAGTGCTAGACAGTACCAGAGGGGGGGAATAAAATCTTAGCGATGTTCTTATAGAGCAAGTGTCTGAATCCTGGGTCTGGTATGATATCCCATGTGCCTGGAGAGTGCATGTTGTTCTCCCCACAGAAGCACCATTCCACTACCGGCAAGCCTTTGTACTCCATTCCATTCTCTTACCATTCCTAATGCCCGTGAACTAAAAGACGTTATTAGCTAGATTAGCTCTCACACAACGATATAAAGCCGTATGGGTTTTTTCCCTCCCTCTACTATACCCCGGGGTGAGCTTCTCAACACTGCGCCGCTCTATCGGCACATATACCTCTAGCCTTCCATTTATAAAAGACTTTGTCTCCGAGCACAAGCCGAGATCAAAAGGTCTGTATGATTTCAGAGAGAGCAGCTTTGATGTTTAACGCTTGTTAATTTATGAAAATCCAGCCACAGGGCTTTTTGCCATGAGGAAGACCCAGGATATCTGCTTCTTCAATGGGTTCTTCTTCTTGTTCTTCACCATCTTCTTTATCTTCTCTCTTTTTTTTTTCTTTGGGCAAGATGACGCCTCCTACCTGCTGTGATTTTGGTTGCGTTGTTTTTGTTTACATCCAGAATGTCTCTTTGCTCTTGCTCAAAGTCTACCAAACTTAATTTGCCGTATGGACTTCTTTTGTAGAGCGCCATGGAAGTGTGAGTATTTTCGTCCTGGGTTTGCATCCCTGATAAGTGGATGCATTTCTTGCTCTTCCTGTTGTACTGTAAAGTGTGGGAAACGCCAAGCTGCAGTCTGCCAGGAAGCATTTGAAGGCCATTTCAGCAGTTTTCAACAGCATCAGTCTGTGGCGAGATTGCATCATTCATTCATGATCTCTGGAACTGAGGTACGCCCATCTCCAGTGTGTTTCTCCTGACCACTCTTCTGTGGATGTCCATACTCCTGTAGTAGCCCAATTACTGCAGCCTGGGCAAAAAGCCGCTGCTGGTCAACAAATCCATGTTAGTAAAGATGCTATTAGTTAATGAAAGATGCATCTTAAATAAGGATGAGTTTTTAAATACAGTCTTTCCACACAAATTGGACTTTGTATTTTTTTTGGAGACCTGAATGGGTATTGGTGAGTCAAGTCTTGTCCGGGAGCTTTCATCTACACACTGCCACCTTTTTTAGGTCTGATTGACTGATGGAGATGGTGGTGCGTCACGAGTTCTTCGACTGTCTCAAATGTCACCCTCACTCTACTGAGTCATTCTCTGGCTTTGAAGTTCATCTATTTTGCCTGGAAGGCAGAAACCCACTCCTTTGTGTGCTCAAGTACTGGCCCCCTAAATTGAACAATGATGTTATGAATGAATTTTCAGACTTTCTAGTGGTGATTACGTATGCAGCTGCAAGCGTATTGATTTATGAGAATTAAATTTTCCTGTTTGCTGCCTGACTAATCCTATGGTCAGGGAGTTAATTTGTCTTCTTTTAACCTTGTCCAGTCTATTAACAGTCCTGCTCTCATACGAGGTCGTATGTATACATATGAATATGCATCTTGTTTTGTTCACATAGGCCTATTATTATTCATTTTCCACAATCTTGTTATAACCCTGTTGCTAGGATTCCTTTGAGTCGACCTATAAGCCCCCCTTGTCTTTCATTTTCCACATGCTCTATAACAAATTCTATAGTGGCTGCACCTCCACCATCCCAACCCCCTCAGTTGAGTGCTGAGGAACATGTTACCCTCTGTGACTGTGTTGCTCCCATTACAACCAGATGACCCAAGTTTAAATCTCAGCCATGCCTGAGTGACACCACCCGGTCACTCGGGTGAGAGTGCAGGAAAGCAGAGCAAATGGAAGAAAGACAGATTGTAAACGTCCTGCTATATTTAAAAAAAAACAACTGTTTTCAGTGCTTTTCTGCAAGCGGTTGAAACAGCTAGAGAGATTTAATACTCTAAAATAACATCCAGAACCTGCAATAGACGTATAAGGCTGGGTAATACAATCTACTCTGTATCCAACTTCCTCAGTGTACCAAAAAACTGTGAGGGCGTTTTGCATTTCTACATAAACAAAATTAATAATGTCATTAATTATTACACCTGCCCCTCCCAACTCGGCTCCTGACATAGGGCATGCCGCAGCTTTTAGTTTCCCTCTCGGGGTTGCAAGATGTTGTAGCCCATATGAAGCCTGCTACATCACACTGCAATGCCATCCCCATCTGTCTCCTAAAAGAGACAATTGATATACAAGGTTATAGTATTGTCTCTATTACAAACACCTGCCTAACCCCTGGTACTGGTCCTACTTGCTTTAAACATGCAATAATAATTCAGCTCCTTCATAAAAAAAATTATCTTGATCCTCAATAACCTTTGCCCAATTTCAAAATTACCATTTCTCCCAAAAGTTATGGAAAAAAGTAGTTTCCTTCACAGCTGAGGCCCTATTTGAATATAAATGATATTATTGAAACTTCCCCTTCTGGTTTTAAAGCCCTTGAAAGCACAAAGTTTGCCTGTTCACTCTATTACTTACTTGACACTACTAATTCATAACATTTTTACTCAACACCTTTACTATAAGTTTGGGTTGCAGAGGACAGCCTTAGACTGCTTCAAAATTTTACCTGTCATAGTTCTTTTTTTTTTTCATTTGTTGCCACCACTGATAATGGGGTCCCTCAGGGTTCTCTATTAGGGCCTATAATCTTTTCAATGTGCTTAATTTCATTAGGCAATATCATATGGTATAAAGTATAAAATCCCTTTTGATTGTTATACAGAACTCCATCTACCTCTAAATCCCAACAACATGCATTCATTAAAATGTCTCAGTGAGTGTCTTCCAGAGATTAAAAGCTAGATGGCTAACAGCATTTTACAGCTCACTGAAGAGAAAACAGATTTTATTGTTTTGGCTATTTTAAAGACACTTCAAATGATACATCAACTAGAACCACTCCCACAATATGTATGGTGAGGTATGGACCTCAGATTGGACCTGCAAGTCAATTCTGTTGTCGAAACTAGGTTTTATCTCAACTCTGCACAATAAAGATCATTACTTTAATCTCAAAACTTGTGAAAAAGTAAATTGTGCCTTAATTTCCTCACATCTAGATTGTTCTCTATGTAGGACGTTATTATGTCGTCATCCAATTAGTGCAGAATCCAGCAGCTGGGCTTCACAGAGAAAAGGGAACACATCACTCCTTTTTTCAGTCTTTCTTCATTGAAGGCTCTTTTATTTATTTATAAAGCTCTTAATAGGCTAGCCCCTTCCTGTATTGCAGACTTGGTCCACCCTTACTCTGCTCCTAGGTTTTTCAGGCCTTCATGATCTCGTTCCATGATCTCGGCTGAGGGTTACTGTGCCGAAAAGTTGGAACCTCAGTATGCAACCTTATTGGATTTTGAAATTGTATAAATATTGCTTTTATGTTGTTATTATTACGTTTGAGTATTATAGTGCAGAATTATTTATTTTCTACAATTTGCTTCCATATA
This sequence comes from Prochilodus magdalenae, assembly GCA_024036415.1. Taxonomy (NCBI): domain Eukaryota; kingdom Metazoa; phylum Chordata; class Actinopteri; order Characiformes; family Prochilodontidae; genus Prochilodus; species Prochilodus magdalenae. The sequence goes on from JAMWET010001835.1 coordinate 239,602, forward strand.
TTTTTCAGATATTTCTCTTTCACATACACCACTTTGGTCTGTTGTTTTAAATGTGCTCTATAAATAAATAAAATTGTTTACTTTACTAACATGGATACACCTTTTTCTCCTGGGTGCAATGGTTCGATAACATGCTACAGAAGACAGGTTGATGTGTTGTATTCATAAAGAGATGAGCAGCAGCAAAAAGATATGACATTATAATTGCACATTCATCCATTCATGCAAGAGTGTGCAATAAGAATAATAAGGCATGATGTAATAACTATAGACATCTGAGGAACAACGACTACATATTTTTTAATGATGATGTTTTTTTTTGTTTGTATGTGGAGTTCTTTAATACCATAATGCCACGGGGCAGAACTCTTACAGAAGCAGCTACTTGATCTTTCTGCATATTACAGTCAGTGTGCAAAATACCCTCTGGTATTTCAGGGGTCCCAAGTTGGCTGTTAACTCACTTGCTACAGTAGAACTGACGCTAGCTTCAATAGCAACAAATTGTTTGGTTTAAGATTTCTTCTTCTGGAAATGCTCTCTTCTAGTGCAGTAATGTGGCCTTCACGCACTAACTGAGATCTTACACATGAAGTCTTTTGTCTTCGTTTTGAGAAATGAGTAATAATTCCCTCCTGTCTGGGGAAACCGGGCTAGTTTTCAGATTTACCAGTGTGCTGTGTGCTGGTGCTCATCAGAAGGTTGTATATACCAGATGGTTAACTACTAAATATGACTTTACTCTGTTCAGGTGTTTTGTTTGCAGACTTCCACCACACTAAACAAGAAAGCAAGAATGAATATATTGTTTTGCATTTATTTACTGTGTGTTAAATAGCAGACTGATCTAAAAGAAGCGCATTAGGTATATGTTATATATATTTGTCCACACAGACTGCTAGATTTTCACACATTTCGAGTAAAAGGTTAAAGGTTATTATACATCACATCACATCACATCGTGCCTCATCTAGAACTCTAGTTGTAAATTACTTTAGCTGCTGTTGAGCACAATTTACAAGTGGAACAGTCAGTATTTCCCAGTTTCCAACAACACTTAAATGCAGCAATATACTGGGGCATACTGTAACGTTTTCAGAGATATCCTGGGCTTTATAACAGTTATGAGGGACCAACTGAGTGAACCAGTTTGCTAAAGTGCAAGCCTCAGGCAGACTAGTGCTTCCTCTATGGTTAGAGATCATCCAAGGGGTTACAGTACTCTTTAAATATCAATGATTTATTTGGTTTTCAGTACAAGTTATTTTTCAGGATAAAAAAAAAAAACAGTTCTTAGAATAAAGAAATAAATAAATAAGCTGCTGATGTTCTCAGAACATTTAAACAGCCACTGCAGAGTCCAGACCTTGGAGGGAAAAAACCTAATTTAATTTTAATGTAAATCAACAGAACCAGACCCTTGTTTCAAGCAATTTTGGGCCATTTCTGTTGGAAAGACACACACACACTGTAAACAGCAGCTGCTGTGTTCAAATTAAGCATAAAAATAAAAAATCCACAATCAATGGAGATACACATTTTCCATTGGACAGCATCCTACTACAATTAGTTGTTGAGGCGTTTGTGTACATTTCTGTTAAATACATGTCTTCTGCTTTTCTCCTGACACTAGACATCTCATTTAATAGCTATTTGGATTACAAGTGAATTTTCCTAATTTTGGGTGCTTCCAGATTTTTGCTGTACATTCGACCTCTCATCCAGCAGTGTGGATAATCCCTAGAGCAGATAAAAGTGGTGTAGCTTAAGGCCTTTTGATGTCTGTTTGTGGTGCACTGGTACATATCCCAGCCTTTCATGACCCCTTGAATCTGCCGGCGAACAAAAGCTTTTCATGTCATGTTTGTCTGCGAGCCAGTGAAAGAATGCAATCCAAGAAGAGTTCATTCTACTCACTCAGATGCCATTAATATCCAAGGGCACTGTTTGAATTCTCACAAAAAGATAATTCTATTTCATTATTAACAAACCCATCGATGCTGAATGTCGGAATGAGCCAATAAACATGCCCCAATATGTATTTATTTATTTACTTATTTATTTATTTATGCTAGTTGCTGTATGAAGTCTGAGTGGTTTTTGCTTTGTTGGGCTCTTGCTGTCTTCAACTCCTGTTGCTGTGAGCTGCTAATTCATGCACAGGCGGTTTAAAGAAGGATTTGGGCTCCATCTCTAAAGTTGTTTGGGCTGACTCTCATAAATAAGAGATGTCGCAGTGCTTGAGTGTGAATGAAGCTGCTGGGGAGGCTGTCACCGCTGTTCAGATAGCTTCCAGATTAACAGGGCTTTAATGCTGCCTCTGAGCCTCTTTTACAGACCAGACGTGCCCTTACACAAGATCAGAGTACTGTATTTAGACAGCGTGCAGACACCCTCACAGACACACGCAGCTTTATTCTCCAGATGTGAAGTCACACCTATGTCTCAATTGAGACGGCAGTGCGTGTAACAGTGGTATGTACAGTGCGTTAGTCATGTTGTGGTCTGCTTAAAATCTGTGACTCATACACACGACCTGAGTATCTTCTCTGGTGATGCTGTGCCAGGCTTGTACAGTCTTTAGCTTCAGCATGTGTCAGGGCCTCAGTATCCCTAAGTTTTCACGTCTGCATATGAAAGGCATGGTCAGAGATTCAGACCAGGGTGACTGACCTGGTCAGTCATTATCTGTTCCAGTTTTAACTTTGCTAGCATGCTAAAGATCATTGTCTTGCTGTAGGATGAAGCACAGTCAAAATACTGTAGTTTTCCTGAACTTGACCTAATAAGCTGTTCTAATAAGCTCTTCATATTGCTACTGCCATCAGCAATCCCACCATCATTGAAGGTGAGTACGCCAGTAGTTGTTTTACATATGGTGAGATGGGAGCGGTATGTCTCAAGTTTCAGGCAGTTCCTTTTTCCATGAATCTTTATCGGCACAGCTCTGGTAGGCAAAGGACCGTGAATATAAAAATGCTGAGTGGGCTAACTTGACCTCGATATTGGATTAAGATGCCTAGAGAAAAGATCTAAGTGACTTTGAAGCGGGTTCATTATTGGGGCACAGATGGAAGAAGCTTCAGTTGCTAAGACTGCTGAACTGGCTGGTATATCGGTAGGAACAGTGACTACAGTGTCTTCATTTAGATCTATCGGTAAACATTAGTGGGATATGCAGGGGCGGTCTTTGCACTAGGCAAAGGCCTAGTGCCCCATGATAATGAAGAATAGATGTGCTGTACAAACTGATGTAAAATTACATGTTCCAATTGGCTCAATAAAACAACCCTGTATCTCAGAAATGGTGGCTTTGGAGAGAGGAGAAAAACCTGCACGTATAGAGGTTTTATTTGGAGGAATTCTGGAGCAATTCCGTTGGTCCAATCTTCATTAATGTTTTACACAAATGACTGCTGAGCTAAAATATGCAGAAAACTAAGATGTAACTTCTAGTTTTGTTTCATCTGACCAGAGCACACTCTGATTAGTCAGTCTGTGTGCATACTTTAGTTGCTCATCTCTGTGGTTTCTTTTCAGAAGAGGAACTTTGCTTGGGGTGTAGGAACATAGTTGACTGTGGTGCAGTTCACTGATTAGCTGTGTAGCGGCCCATCTCCTTTAACAAGTGACCTCTGGCTTCTCTTTACCTTCTTTATCATTACATCCTGACTGTCCTGATGATACTTAATTGTGGTTCGATTAGTTTTCACTTTCATGTTACTAAATCTGTTCTATTGACAGGAATGTTTGTCTTTGCTATAGCCCTGCAGCTTTAGGAAACTTCTCTTCACCAGGATTACTAGCTCTTGTGTGGAATGTTCCTGAACACCCAGGAAAAATGAGTGTACTAGAAATGAGTTTTACTATCAGCAAGTACATTTTGAGCACATTATTGTTTTGTATACATGAATACTCCTTCAGTGTGTTTAATATAAATTAATTTGTACTTCTAGGTAAAAGATAAGTTTATGTTAATGCGCTAGAAATGAATTGTATTTAAGTATATCCAAGTGAATCTTAGTGGTGTCTCAGAATAGTATACCGCACACACTAAGAAATCAAATTGTTGTAGTTTTTTTTTTTTTTTTTTAGGTTGTATGTCAGTTTTTTATTGACTTTAAATCCATAAGTCAGTGAAATTAAGTCAGTTGTGTTACTTCAATGAAATCAAGTAAACTGTCAGATTTACTTCAAAAGTGTGTGTTTGGTCAACATTCTTCCCATCTGCTCTTGGCATCATCACTGAAGATGACCCACTGCCATTCTGAGTCGTTCCACGACAGTCTGGCGCAACACCATTGCAGTCTTTGATGACATTAACAAAGTGCAGTCGTGCGTTCTGCAGACGTCTGCCAATGATGTTGGCACTAACAGGATGACTCTTGGAGAGCAATAAGGCCCGTCCTTGGTCGAGTGAGAAATTTGAATCATTGGCATGTCTCATGTGGGTTGATTCCTTGAGTCCAAATATTTGATTTTACTCAATCAAGTATCTCTAGCCTAAATAAAGGCTATCTATAAAGTTGACATGGCATTTTTAAGTAAATCCAACATTTCGTTCTATAGAGTGCAGCACACTTAAGTGATATACGAATTCATGTGGTTGCAATGATTTGGATGTATTAAGAGAGCCAGTAGTGGCACTTGGTATTTAAAAGCTTTATTTAAATAAGGGGAGTAACTCTAAGGAGTCACAGACACAGTGTACAATCAGCTGCACTATATTCTTTTAATATATGAAGCCCGTAGCATTTACAGAAAGGACCTGACAAACCCAGGACTGACTGTTAGTCCCATTTTTCTCTGGCTTTCCTGTGAAGTCAGGATGTTGAAAACGCACAAAAACGGACCCACTCATTCATCATCTTGTCCTCTCTGCATCTCCTGCAGTGCCAGTAAAAATGAACTACTGTGTCGTTCTCCACTGAACTTTTAATGTAGTCTCTGCAAAGCCATATAAATAAACTGTAACTTCACGACTTGGAGAGAGATGAAGAACGCAGGGCTGAGAGGAACGAAGCAATGATGAGATCCATCGGTAGGTACATGAAAGCAAGAGTGAGTGCGGAAGAAGCAGATGAGCAGAATGCAGAAAGAGAGTGGGAGAAAACAAAGTAGAGAAAGAAAGAGACAGAGAGAGAAAAGAGAGCGAAAGAGCAATCAATAATGTACTAATCACCATGGAGTTCACTTCCCTCTCCGCTCTCATCTGCAGTGCAGAACTACCAACACACACAAGTCACCACCCACTTGCTGAAACAAATCTCCCTTGTAAACAGCACACACACACACACACATGCAGACATATAGAAAACAACAACAGCACATGCAGAGACTGGGAGAAGCTGCGGCGAGAATGTATAGAACATATAAACACGAAGGCATGTCTGTAGTGCATCCTCCGCCTACTTATATTCATATACAGCAGCCTAATGAAACAAAATACATGCAATATCACAACACTGTAAACACTGGAGCCCTATCAGATATGACACTTTCAACACAGCCATCCTCATCACCAAACACAGCGTGGCGTTTTATTAAAGATGTCTGCACCGCCTGCTGTTTGCTGCCGATGATGAACTGTAATGTCTGAGATTTTGTCGTGGCAGTGTGTCATCTGCTATGAGAGTAAACGTCTTCACAAGCGCTGAGCTTTTCTTACAGTGGGCAGGGAAAGTCATGCCCAGTCGCTTCCAATGACACGCAGTTGAATTGGATCCAACGAGAGTGATAAAATATCTCTCCTTCAGGGCAGGCCAGCAAACTCCGGCCACACTTCTGTTCCGCCGTGACACAAGCATGAACAGCCACTGAGACAGTTAAAGGTGACAGACTGTCAAAAGTTGTCCCTGATGATGTCAGGTGAGACCTAGTGAGCCGTGGGGACTGAGAGGGTAGCACAGGACTAGGGGACAAAGAGGTATACACACACATCTATCTATCTATCTATCTATCTATCTATCTATCTATCTATCTATCTATGTATCTATCTATCTATCTATCTATCTGTCTATCTATCTGTCTATCTATCTATCTGTATATATATATAGCCACTCTTCATTTATTTTACTTCAAGCCAATATGGACAGTGAGTTCACTTTTTAGAACTACCAAAAAAAAAAAAAATATATATATATATATACAGGGGTTGGACAATGAAACTGAAACACCTGTCATTTTAGTGTGGGAGGTCTCATGGCTAAATTGGACCAGCCTGGTGGCCAATCTTCATTAATTGCACATTGCACCAGTAAGAGCAGAGTGTGAAGGTTCAGTTAGCAGGTAAGAGCACAGTTCTGCTCAAAATACTGCAATGCACACAACATTATGGGTGACATACCAGAGTTCAAAAGAGGACAAATCGTTGGTGCACGTCTTGCTGGCGCATCTGTGACCAAGACAGCAAGTCTTTGTGATGTATTAAGAGCCACGGTATCCAGGGTAATGTCAGCATACCACCAAGAAGGACGAACCTCCACCAGCATCACGTAGTGACCTGGCCACTATCCTGCAAGAAGAATGGCTCAAAATCCCTCTGACCACTGTGCAGGACGCAGTATATGTCATTCCCAAGACGAACTGACGCTGTATTGGCCGCAAAAGGAGGCCCTACACCATACTAATAAATGATTGTGGTCTAAAACCAGGTGTTTCAGTTTCATTGTCCAACCCCTGTATATCGTTCCTGGAAAATTAATAACTTGTGCCTAAAGATCAATTAAAACATAAATTATAAATACAAATTAAATATATGACTTGTAGCCTTTAATTTTATAGAGTAGTATATGTACTTACGGTTGGAACAAGATGCTTCTCTTTTTATAAACGAAGTTTGATAATGTCATATGCCCTTTGTGTGTGCTATAATATATAATACAATTAATATTTAATGCTAAACAGATCAAAAATTGTATATTATAACTTTTAATTACTTTTTATTAATTTACACTCAGTTATGTCATAACATTGTATGTACTGCAACACTACACCACAAACTACACCTCCCTGAATCTACACACTTTGTCTATTTTACCAGCTCTGCTTACCTTATACTTCAGTTGTCTTTGTAGTTCTACAATCACCGACTGTAGCCTCTTAGTTCCATGTGTGTTTTAGTCCCATTCCACCCAGTTCTTCAAAGGTCAGGACCCCCACAGGACCACTACAGAGCAAGCTTTTTTTGGGGTGGTGGATCATTCTTAACACTGCAGTGACACCGACGTAGTGGTGGTAGTGTGTTAGTGTGTGGTGTGCTGGTGTGAGTGGATCAGGCACAGCAGTGCTGCTGGAGTGTTACAACACTGTGTCCACTCACTGTCCACTCTATTAGACACTCCTACCTTGCTAGTCCACTCTGTAGATGTACAGTCAGAGATGATAGCTCATAGCTCTAAACTGACGACAAAACAAAGAAGATGGTTGTTGACTTCAGAAGAGGGCGAGGTGACCACCCTCCACTGAACATCACTGACTCTGCTGTGGAAATCGTCAGGAGCACCTAGTTTGTCAATCTCCATATCACAGAGAACTTCACCTGGTCCCTCAACACCAACTCCATAGCCAAGAGAGCGCAGCAGCACCTCAGCTTCCTGCAGAGACGAAGAAGTCTCATCTCCCCCCTCCTATCCTCACCATGTTCTACAGGTGGACTGTGAAGAGCATCCTGAGCAGCTGCATCAGCGGCTGGTTTGGGAATTGCACTGGCTCTGAACGCAAGGCCCTAGAGCGTATAATAAGGACAGCTGAGAAGATCATCAGGGTTTCTCTCCCCTGCATCATGGACATCTACACCACAGGATGCATCTGCGGAGCCACCAGCATTGTGGACAACCCCACCCATCCCGCACACAACTTTTTTCACTGCTGCCGCCTGGCAGAAGGTACTGGAGCATCCGTGCCTTCACTGACAGACTCTGCAACAGCTTTGTTCCTCAAGTGATCAGGTTTTTAAACTCACAAGGACTGATCCAAGGACTGATCTGAAACCCACACTCTCACACACACGCACACACACACCTCTTTGATGCTCTACTTGCACTATCTGGAACATTGCTGTTAACACTGACTGTGTTATACTCAGATCACAGCATGTTAAACCTCTCTACACTTTGTGTGTTGAAATGAGTGCTGTGTCGGTGCTGCACTGTCCTGTCTGTTATTTATCATACTTATTGTTTTGTTTTGCACTTTGTATTTTTGTATTTTTGTGTTGCACCTTGTTCCAGGAGGAACGTAATTACACTTTACTGTGTACTTGTACATTGATGGAATGACAATAAAAGCCTCTTATATTTATTTATATATATATATATATATATATATATATATATATATATATATATATATATATATATATATATATATATATATATATTTATCTTTTAAATAAATTACCGCTGCAAAAAAAAAAAACAATTTCGGAACTCCCTAGTACACTTTCCTCAGTTTTCTTATGCTATGCTTTTTATATTCCTTTCATTTGGTGATACAAATAAAGCATTATTTGGACTGCTATGAAATCACCTTGGGTTGACTATTCATGGTTCGCCAACAAATGGCTTCTCACTCGGCTGTTACAAAGTTTAACAAACATTGTAGAGTGTTGATTCCATTCATCATAATGAGAAACTGCAGATCATAATTCAGCCTTGGTCAAAATATCAGAGCGTTATTAATTGTACATCATTCCTTTCAGGTGATATTTATTCTGTATGCCTTTGAAAGGTCAGATTGTTAGGCTGGACTGGGTGTTTCTTTACCCTGAATGGGATTTTCGCCAAAGTTACAGATACACCTATCCAACCTCAGAACAGTTGCTATGAAAGGGTATATTGCTGAGCATTGGAGGTTAATAGTTAGGCCAGTAGAACTGAACCTAGAACTGAGAGAGAAAGAAAAGCGAGAGAGAGAGAGATGGAACTCTGACTCATAGAGTCTAAAATTGCTCGGTTTAGCGTTATTAGAACAGACAATGGGCTGAAGCGGGTCTTGTCACTTGATTCACCGTAAAACCGTAAAGATGCCCTCTGGCTCTTTTCTCTGATGCACTAAATTTAATCTCCGCGTCTCCTTAATAAAACTCTATAGGAAAATTAGTTCCAACTCCCTGGATGACGAGCTTCCCCTCCATCCATTCTAACAGAGTGTTTCCGTCGGGCTCGGCGTGTTTGTTATTTACGTCTCCGCAGGTACAAGTAGAATGGAAAAAACACACTCAAGCTCACATCTCCTGATCTATGTTAGTTCGGGTGCAAGATGAGACACCTGAAAGCTCTCTGCCTCCCATCGTTAGTCTTGCCTGCATGAGAGATCCAATATACTGCCTTCTCCCCCCTTCACGCTATCTCTTCCTCTCCATACCAACAGCACTCCCGAGCTTTAATAATCTGGTTTCCCTCACTGCTTCAGCCTGGTGCGGACTGGGCCTGTGTACACTCATTCTGGTCATGTCCCTGTGGCTCTTGGAGACATGCTGGAGAATTAGGAGGGACTGTAAGCAAGGGGATTAGACCAATCGTGCTGGACTAGTGCCTGCTGCATGATGAGCAAGGGGGAGGTTGGGGGTAGGGGGGAGTGTGGTTTGGAGAGAGGGAGAGAGGAGGGGAGCAGTAGATAGAAAAAGAGAGAGGGAAGAAGAGAGAGTCAGAGAAAGAGAGATGGTGTTGGAGAGAGAAAAAAAGGAGAGCAAGAAGAAGGGATGTATGGAGAGCGATAAAGAGAGGAGAAGAAAAATGGAGATTGAGGGAAAAAAGGGTAGGGGTTTTGGAGAGAGGGAGGAAGGAAGAAAGATGGTGAGAGAGAGGAGGAGGAGGAAAGGTAAAGAAATAGAAATTGAGAGAGAGAGAGAGAAGGAGAGGAGCAGTGGATGAATAAAGAGAGAGGGAGGGAGGGAGAGTCAGAGAAAGGGAGACAGGTTTGGAGAGAGAGAGAAAGAACAGCAAGAAGGAGGGGTAGATGGAGAAAGACAAAGAGAGGAGGAGGTAAATCAGGATGAATAGTAAGGAGAGACGGAGAGGAAAACATGGGAGAGAGGAAGATGGAGAGAGATAGTGAGAGAGAGGAGAAAAAGAGATAGAAAGAGAGGAGGTGGTTGGAGAGAAGTCAGACAGAGAAAGAAGGAGAGAAAGCAATAGAGAGAAAATGAGAGAGGGCTAAAGAGAGGTAGAAAGAGGGGGAGAGAAGGAAGAGTTGAAGAATGAAATAAGAAGACTCAGAGAGAGAGAGACAGAAAGAGAGAGAGGAGAAGGAAAAAAGTGATCAGGGCAAAGAAAGTAATGGAGCAACAGCTGTAAAATCAGAGAAAAGAAGAGAGAGAGATACAAACATAGAAAGAGAGAAGGCAAAGAGGAGAGAAAGGGGAGATTGAGAGAGAAGCAATAGATGGTGAATCAGAAAATGGGACAAAGAGATGAGGACAGAACGAGAAAAGGTGGTTGGAGAGAGAAGAGCGGGAGAGCAGATCGACCGAGAGAGACAGTGAGAGGACAGAAAAGAAGAGCGGTACATAGAAATAAAAGAAAGAGGGGGGGAGAAACTGAGAGAAAGAGAGAGAGAAAGTGGGAGAGAGAGAGGAGTACAGAAATGGAGAGAGAGAGAGAAAGTGGGGCGGAGGGAGCGATGAAGAGGAGAGCTGGGGTGCACTAGAGGAAGAGAAGACATGGAGAGAAAGAAAAAGAGAGGAGTAGATAAACGAAGACAGAGTGAGGAAGGACGGAGAGAGATGGTGAGCAGGAGAGAGGGTACATGTACAGAGAGAGAAAGAGAGAGAAGAAGAAGACACCAGAGAAAAGAGTCTTGAGTCACCGTGTTGAATTTTTTAGCGGCTCTGAAAATCTTCCACATGCACGCGGTGGATACAGTACAAAGAGTTTCACTTCTTCAGAAAGGCCGTCTGGATTTAGCGCTGAGCAGATCAAAGTAGATCAGCTGAATAAGACAGACCATGACTCCTCTACCTGCTGGAGACATGGGCAGTCTGCTGCAAACCACCACTCCACATCCAGCCACCTGGCCTATGCTGCTTAAAATGAAGCACATGTGATGAAGCCATATGGCCAGGCTTGTGCGGCTACAGTGAAATGCAGCTCTCCATTCGTACGAGCGCCAACAGGAAACAGGATACGACTGTGGCATCCTCCTCTTATTCGATTATAGGCTCAGAATAGTAATGCATGCAGATTTCATGTGAATGATTAAGTGATGAGGACTCTGAATGATTCATTTATGATAAAATAACAGCTTCTACTCCGCATCACTTACTCACTCCCGTACGTTACGAAGCGGCCGATGTAAGAAATGCAGTAAACACAAAAGGCATTCATAATTCATTCATCACAATTACACTATGCCAAAAGGACCTAAAATGTGTAATTCCACACTCATGTCATTTCTCAGATTCTATTTTATTTGCCAATAAAGCCGCCACTAGATTTTAAAATGGCCCAGATAGACAATGATCGAAAGGCCATACAAAATTAGACCAAGCTCTTAACATCTAATGCAGAAGTCAAGGACGAGAAATTACAAGCTCTAGGCTGTTTATGTGGAAGCTTTAAATGTGTGTATGTGTGTGTGTGTGTGTGTGTTTGTGTGTGTGTGTGTGCGCGGGTGCGTGTTTGCACAAATATACTTACGTAATATGATAATATGATATTAGGGGGTCTTTATTCCTGTGAATAAAATATATAATACCACAGCCGTCCACCTGTTTCTTAACAGAACAGAAGAACTGCCCCTCTTGCAGGATACTAAGTGTCCTGTTTTCTCTTTTTGCTGTTTCTGGTTTTCTCTTTGATTTTTTTGCTAGTTTATTGGATTGTTTGGTTTTTGACTTCTGCCTGTTGTCCTGGTTCTGGCTCTGCCTGGTGTTTGCTGTTGAGCTTCAGTATTAACTTGTATAATAAAGCTTACTCTGCTTTTAGCTCTACATGTGTCAAAGTAAGTTTGCTGATTCTGGTAGTGTATTCTCCCTGTTAATGAAATAACTAAAGTCAAAGTATTGGCTAATTCCGCAGGTTGATTGGAATAGTAGAGATCCCAGATCACATAAAACACCAGTGTGCAGTCCTAATCGGGATGTCTTTTTGATGATGGTGAAACTTTCCTGCAGCTCTGTTTGCTTGAAGATTAAATTTCACTTAAGTTGCATAAAGTCTGCTGCAGGTCATTTGCAACTCCTTTGAAACTTCGCTGACCCATCCTTGCTTTATAAAAGTTCCATAAACCATCTAATTAAAATCAATAACATGTTTCATGATCACATTGAAGGGCACTGCACATTGCTGATGATTTTATATACAGAGAAGGATATGATGTATCAAAAACATATGGTTTAATTAGCTAGAGTAGTCGAATGAGTTGCCTGGAACTTACTGCTTTGGTAACCTTGTTCGCTGCAGCTCCTTATGTGCAAATTCAGGATTTAATATTGTTCATGTGGTTCGAAAGTAATGGATGTTCTCCCATACATAAGATTCCCACTCGCTCTCTTAAAGACTGTGTAGAGATTTCTGCTAGACTTGAAGTCGTTGATAAATTATTGTCTATAGTTTTTATTTTATAGACATTATTGTATATAGCTCAGAGTCTTCGCTCAAAAAGAAAAAGCTAATTTCTTTGTTTTGACAAATTCTCCACTAGCTCGTACCCAGCAAACACAAGTAGCTTCTAGAGAAAAATATACACTGGACACCAGGTGCATTCCATGTATAACATGTATGTGATTTTCTATCACAATTCATAACCTATTACATTTTTAGTAAGATTACTTTTCAGTTAGTTAGCAGCATTTTTAATTGGGCACATAGAGAGCTTATCATACAAACCCTGGAATCTCAGGTAAGACTTTATTATCCAATGCAATGTATATATAAGAACACATTGTTAAATGAATCTATACTCCTATCTCCTAGCATGTTCATCCAGGAATGAATTAATTTTAAAATTGTGTAGATGTGTAGTGTTACCTAATTTCACAGTTATAGTTAATAAAAATGTCCCTCACCTTATTTGTAAAGGTGAGCTAAAGGGAGACTATGTGGAGACATGTGTATGTGCAGTAGTTATGGATGTGGATTATATTGGAAATTAAAAACATGCTTTCTGAAATCTCAGCTTGGCTTTGAGCTTCAAGGTTTAGGTTCATAAGGCTTTCTCCATTCAAGTAGATAAGAGTTTGGGGGCAATGGGGTCTTTCTCATTTCACAAGTGTGCCGTATCTTCAATTGGCCCCCTTAATCACTCCTTCTAAAAGAAATGGACTTGCATTTCACAGCTGGGGTTTATTTTCTTTTGAAATTTTGAAAGCAATGTTTTCTACTTCTACTGCATCCAGTGTTACAAGCAGGTTGTCTCTGATTGACCAAATGACAGTATTGGAAGTATCTCTCTATTTTGTGTATTACTAACAGTACTGTATTTATCTCTTTACTCAACAACCAGGGGATCCGCTAAGCAGCTGGCCAAGAATCTGAAAATCAAGTTAATTGATGCCTTTTTGACTAAAAATGCTGTAGACTGATTAAATAAAATATTAAACTAACGGTTTGTTTGGAGAAAAATTAACCAATATTTTATTAAAAACAGAATGCTTTGCCAGGTGGCTCAGCAAAGATTTGGGGTTGAGTGGCAGCCAGACATTTAGATAGAAGAATGGATTCTACAAATTATCAGCAAACAAATTCTGAATGCAAATTCAGTCAGAAAACTGGTATGTGGTTGGTGTGGCTCAGTGGATAAGACTACTACCCACCAAGGAGCTACTACCACATCTGGGAGATGGGGGTTTGAATCTCGGTCTGGGTTACTATGCTGTGCTACACCAATTAGAGTCCTTGGGCAAGACTTCTAACACTACATTGACCTACCTGTAATATGAATACCCTTATAAGTTGCTCTGGATAAGAGAAGCTTTACATGAGTGTTAAAAAATGAAAAAAACAATTTTAGACCAAAAAACAAAATAACATTTCTGAGAATATGTTTATTCACATTCTGATAGTTAATTTCTGGAACAAATATTTCAATGAAATTAAGAAACAAGTTGAAAATTTCAGGTATTTATTCAGGTTTCATATTTTTTGTGACTGAAATTAAAGCTATATCATGAATACAGAGGTACGTACAGATGTAACGGTCTCACTGCTATGACAGCACAGTGTTTCCCTTGAGGGTTTCCCCAGTGCTGCAGAGCAAGTTCTGTTTTCTTCTAGTTCTGTGACATTACAAGTACGCTGAAAAGCTCGCCTGGCCTCAGATAAACCAACAGCTCTCTTTAAATACTTAAAACTGTTCCGCAGGCACACGGAGGCAGCGTACACAAGCCGTTGACTGACGGCGGCGTGTCTGTGTGTGAACAGGAGTGCTGTGCTGCAGTAGTAGAGGAGAGGTGGTTAGCTTGCGTTGGGAGACAGCTCAGCCCTGCTCTGATGAATGACTGGCGCGGGCCCTGTTATGAGCTGCTCAAGGTGCTCCGTGATTCAGCCAATCTGGCTCTATTCATAGCCTCTCTCTCTTCCTCTGGCCTCATGTTGCTCACACACCTGTTCTGCAGTCCTCCCCCACCCCCTCACTCCTCCCCTGACTCACCTCGTGCGTTTTAGGTTCCCTAGCATTCAACTCACACAGCTGCGGCACTTGCTTTTCCGTTCGGACTCTGCGGCACCCCGTGTCATCGTTAGCGGCCTACTAACTCATTTATGTGATCACACGACGCCGCCTGCCCTCCTGATTCGGGTCACCTCTCTATCTCTCAGGCCACTGGGTCACTGCGGAGGCTCAGGAGCAGCTGTGTGGTGCTTGATATTGTGGATGTGCTTGGCTGCGACTCTGTATTGCTAATATGCTCAGCAACAGTAGGCCGCATGCAGCGCTAACCGATACCTCCTACTGCAGCCGTATCCTGAGACTACTTCTCTTTGTAGATAGACACAAGCTGTCTTGTATGTCTCTTTTTTCTGTTCTTATATACCCCCTCCCCCTTTCACCTCCCCCTCTTTCACCTCTATTTTTCTCTCCCATTACCTCCTTTTGTCAGGGAACAACCTGGCTCTCGTGTTTTTTCTGCACATCTAATATCCCCCAGCCTGTTCCCTTACCACCATCAATGGGATAAAGGGACTTGTATAGCCGCTAATAAAGCCCCCATTTTTATATCTGGGCTAGAAAGCCTGTCTCTTGTGAGCCAGGAAGAAAATGAGAGAGGGAGCAAGAGAAGGAGGGTGGGAGGAGGAGAGAGGGAGAGGGCCCCAGTTACTCATTTCCCATTGCCCATCAGCAGACAGCTAATGCGCTTGTGTTCTCTCTTTCACGGCCACGTGTTTGTCTCCCAGGCAATCTCACACTCCGTAGGCACAATACTGCCCTTTCATTATCCATAAATATGAACAGCTGTTGCTGCACAGTGTCATTTACAAACCCAGCAGAAAAAGGATTAGAGCAATCGAAGCCGCCCGTTAGCTACAGTGAAGCCCAAATATGGGACTAGCTTTGAGCTATCCAATTAGCCATAGATTTATATGTTAACCAGCCTGTCGATGACAGTGGACAGTTTTATTAGTGGCAATTCTATGCACATGCCACACTGTTGCCACATTTCAAAGGGTATAAACATTAAACGTTGCTCGGTTCCTCAACAAGCAGCATTGCCCACCATGTCCTTTAGCTGATGTTTCTAGTCGAATTGCTATTTTTAATCAGCATTGATCCTTCTCTTGTGAGGCGAGATGAGAGGCTCCAGTGGCGTGGATCCCCGAGGAGCATATCCCGTGATGCTCAGCGTGCCAGCTCTGCCACGCTCGGATCTCATCAATGGCATATTCACACACATGGCTTTCGAAGGCAGGCCAACCACTGGCTCATTTCAATCGGCTTCCTCGCTCCACAGATGACTTATGTTATTCAGCTTCTGCTCAAAGTGGCATGATGCTAATGCCGGGGGGGGATGGGAATGGGGGCTCCATTACTCCATCATCTCAGAAATCACAGGCGAAAATATGAGCACACGGACAACTACACGCTGTCTGAATTTGCAGCATCAGGTCAAGATTCTGTCAAGAGATGCCACGCCCCCCGCTTGTTTATGAGGCATCTTTTATCTGAGGCTTTTAGAACATCCTGCATAACATGCTGCATAATTGACAGTTTAATATTTTTTCTGGATTGTGATGCCATTACTGTATGACGCGCTATATGGCCAAAATTATGTGGACACCCCACTTAATGTTAACTACTTTCAATGTTAACAGTTGTGTAAAATCAAGCACACAGCCATGTGATCTGCACAGACATACACCGGCAGTAGAATGGAGTGCAGTGAAGAGCTCGGTGACTTTAAATGGTGCACAATCATAGGATACTGCCTATGCTTTTACAAGTCAATTTGTGAAATTTCTGCCCTGCCAGATCTGTCCCGGTTGACTGTGAGAGCTATTACTGTGAAATTAAAGCATCTAGGAGCAACAACAGTTCAGCCACAAAGCCATAAACCATGCAAACTCAAAGAGCAGAGCCGTCAAGTGCTGAAGTGCGTAGCACATAAATTTAAACCATCCTTTTAAAAATGTATCAGGGTTTATGTTTTCATTTCAAAGGGACAGTTAAACGCTTATGCTATCTACATAACATGACTTGCTATCATGGACTATTTGAGTGGTTGTAAAGTGTCACCACCAACTATGTCCCACTTTCCCATGGCTGACCCACCAGGGTATATTTTTACATTCTGTTTCCCATGCTTTGTTTCATCCCAGCAATTGCTGCCAGACTGATAAGCTTTATATAATGCAAACAAATTTAAATTCACAACAAAAAACTCTAGTGTGAATTTAGAGTTCTTCCGTTTTTGCCTAAGAACAGACTCTTTGTTGCATAACTCATAAACTGCCTTTGAAATCAACTTCAGCACAATACTTGAGCATCAGGAGCTTCGGAAATGTAATTTCCATGGGCCAGCATCTATATACCCAAGTCTAAGGTCACTATGCATGATGTCAAGCATCAGTCGGAATGGTGTAAAGCATGGCACAACTTGATTCTGAAACTCTGGAGCTAGGTCTCAGCATGACCACATTTCACTATGTAGCAGTTTAGAATCTAGATGCCAGAAAAATGTTACCTGCCTGAGTGCATAGTGCCACTGGTAAAGTTTGACCTAGTAACAATAATGTTTTGGCCCGGGTTTCAGGGTTTGGGCCTCGTAGCTCCTACAATGTATTATGTTAATGCTATAAAACATTTTAGACATTTATATGCATCGCACTTTGTGGCAACAGTTCGGGTGTGCCCAAGACAAGGACTGTAATGGTCCATAAAGACATGGCTTGGTGAATTTGGTATGGAGCAACTGCCCAGTGGCCTTGACGTGTATGGGTCCAGATGAGGTGTCCATATACATTTGGCCATATAGTACAATTAGGTTATGGATTTCGCAGTCAAACTTAAAAGGCTAAAAAATGAATAGATTTGAGCGGTGCATTGCAGTTCTGGTCTAACAGAGAAAACACTTCAGGAGACATCAGGACATTGTGACTAGCACTTAATCATGACTGGTGCTGAAAAGCATTTAACGCCTTTCAGTTACCAATCAATGACAAAAAAAATCCTTTAAGCAAAGTAACATCTTTAAGGACATGATTTTTCCTTGAAGCACAGCAACTTAAAATATCCCACCCCAGCACTTATAAAAATTATTATATAAATCCTCCATGTATATGTATGTGTATGAAAGGAATAGGTTCTCAAAGCATAGTTTCCAGACGGTCATTCATGTGAGCGTGTAACAAAGGTTCAAGGCAAGGTCAGTGGCTGTGTAGATAAGGCTATTCAATAGAAGGTTATCAATGCGATGCTTCACTATTGAAGGCTGTTCTGAAGCACATGTCACGCTTTTCAACCGGAGGCAGCGGTTTAATTTCCAGCATAGCTTAAATTCAGGTCACATCACCATGCTCTGGAGACGTAGCTCTGTGCTGTTCAACACATTTTATGGCATCAGATGATTAATTTTCAGATAAATTCATATGCATTCTGTGGCATCAGATAATTATTGCGTGAATGTAACTGAGCTGTGTGCTTATATAACCTCTAATTCCCAGCCAATTCTTTCTGTAAAGATTTCCAAAAGTTCTCCCGTCCTGGTAATACGGTGTCCTAAACCACACTGACAAGTCGGCAAAACCCTAATGGGGAGAAGGATGGGAGAGGTTTTGGGGGTATATTAACACGAAGGATATGCATGTCTGTAGCCTTGTAGTTTCAAGAAACCATTCCTTTAAGAAATTAATGTGTCAGATGTTTCATTAGCTTTTTGATTCATTGTAACTGTAAGCTACGCAGCTAGCTTCACAACACATCTTGCTCTCATTACTTATTTGGGTGGTTGTAAAATTGAGGCATGATTTTTGCTATACAAATAGAAAAGTGTATTTCCTGAAGAAACATAGAACGGTTGCACAGCTTATTGCTATCCGGTTGTTGATGCTTAAAGTAAATTTGTTTCTATTGGAGAAACGAGGGATAAACAACACAGTATGGCTGAGGATCAGAGTGTGGGACTTGCCCTGAGTGACTACACACAGTTTGGTCACTGAATGGGATGAATGGGATTTGATATGGATGTGAAAATGAATAAGACTCTATTGGAGAACCGAGGAATGGGGAAAAAAAGACAAACAGAGGAGTGCAGGTCATACCCACACCCATGTTTGCTGAGGGATGTGCCCTGAGATGCAAAATGGCAAGTGGAAGATGGGTGTGTCGGGGTGTTTTCCAATCAAAAGCAATGAGTATATAAACCCAGCTGTATTAAAACTGGAGTGCACACAATGGGTTCTGGTACAGTTTTCTATGCATGCAATTGCTTCAGCTTAGAGTATACAAGAACAGAAGACATTAGAGAACATGTTTGTCGTATGTAAGTGTTCTATAAAATCCCAAAATATACCATATATATATATATATATATATATATATATATATATATATATATATATATATATATATATATGAATGTATGTGTCCCTGCTACCATAGGTACAATGCTTGAGCAGCTCAGGTTCAGGGCACCAGCATTTCTGTTATATACATGGAATAAACACTTTGTAAGTACTGAACACCAACCTAGACTACTTCACACACAACGAGCTGTGCAAGGATCTTTTCTACATACATCCAAAACAAAGCCATTCTAAGACTGGACAGAAATCACAGCTAAACGGCTGAAACGTTTTTGTTTTATGAAGAAAACAAGGTTTGGGTGTTTATGCACATGTACAAACCCAACCTAAAAAAGCCGACCCTGTGTTATTTATTTATATCTGCTTTCTAATTAGCAGAATATCTTGGTGCTGTCTGATACTGAAATGAAATATCACTGCGTTCAATTACGCATTCCGTCCAAGTTTGACACCAATTAAATTCTTGAAAGTCTTTTTAAGAGGGGGATAAATGCCACAATGTTTCCCCACCAAGACCCTCTGGCTATTCATCCCATACGAAAGACAGGTTATGATTATATGCCTTGTGGAGTACTAATTACTTACTGTTTATTCGAGACTGTCTACATGGGCCTGGTAGATACTGTGGCAGCGATACAGCATGGGTAAACTAATATGAATCAGCTTGCAGCAGTTCCTTTGAATGTTATCATAATTAACACCTGCTGCCCTGTTTATATTACAAAATAATTACAGACGGCACAGTCCATACACGTGAACATGTGACAAGCACCACGGACGGCTGCTTCAAGACTACACAGGAAGCATGACGTCCTCTAAAATTTCATCATAACACGCCACTGAAATGGTTAACAATGTGTCTGTATTACCAAAGTCCTAATATGAAAGCCTGTCGGCTCAGCTGCTATCCTGGCACTGTCCCCTAAGCAGTTGTTTCCAGACCATACTGTAACAGATTTAGAGCGGTGCTTTGATTTACAGTAACATACCAGACAAACAGTAATTTACTGGCTTTAAATTACTGGCTTTAATTAACTTTAAATAACACTTTACATTAATCATTGACTAACTAGCATGAAGTACTGCATTAGTTAACATGAAGTAATACAATAACAAGGTTTAACTAATGTTAGGTAAACATTAATGATTGCTTAACATGCAAACATACAGTGGTTGTAGGTAGGGCTGCCCTCGAATCGACAACAGTGACCTTTTTTTCCCCGTAAAACAGACTAAAGCTTACAAACATGCACAAGAACTTTAAGAATGTAAAAAGACATTTTAATAATTATTACAGTATAATAATTATTAATAATAATTTATTAGAATAATATATATATCGTCGTTGTCCAAAGAAAAACAGGTATCTCCAAAATGGCCACTTTACAGGAGAGGCCAAAAACCTCATTAATTTGAATGGAAGGCAGACAGTTTTAGGCCATTTCTGTTGGTCCATTCTTCATGAAATTTCCACACAGCGTAAACAGCAGCTCATGTGATCAAATGAGGCATAAAAGTAAAAATCAACAAAAATGGAGATACATGTTTTTCTTTGGACAGCAATGATATGTTAGTTCTAGCTGGGCTGTGACGTATCCTTGCTAAAAAAATGTAAACCACGTGACGACATGTGCTGGCGGTTCACCGCTGAAGGCAGCTAAGGCTGAGAAACACGGGCGGAGCGATGTCTCAGAGAAAGTCTGGAGGAGCTTTAGAAGAAGAGAATCCGAACAAATGAAACCGAATTCTGCTCTTCATTCAGTCAGACGTCCAACACTGCTCCAAACGAGTGAGCTGACTTTCGTTTTACACGTAACAGCTGTTTGCGGTGAAGGAAAAACGGACCGGAGACGTTTGTATTATTATAATTACATTATTTTAGAACCCAAATTACAGATATTTATTTATTCGTCTCCAGCTAAGATTATCTTTATTTAAGGATAAGTACAGTCACTTAACATGTCTGCCAATAAACGAGAAATAATTATTTCAGCGCGGGGAATATAATAAATGGTTTCAGGTCTACCATTCTTCTTTTCATTTTGGTTTTATTTAGCAGTTCATTATTTATGAGAGATGAAAGATGAAGTGTCCTCCTACTGAAAAAGCTGTTAGAAGTGACATTAAAAGACTATAAGCTATAAGCGCTAATGTTTAGCATAAATACGCGCAGCTGCCGGCGCTATACTCTGTAATCAAAGGCTCCAGTTCAGATCGATCATCATACGCCGCGTCTCTTTTAGTTCAAAAATATGTTCCTGTGAATTTCTAAATGAGGAGGACGTCAGATCTGAACCGTATGCAGACTGATTCACTGATTCTTAGATAATGTACATGGAAGAAAAATGTGAACGAATAGTCGAATCGTCAACCAGGACGGGCGAATCCAATTCGACTGACAAAATTCTGAGTCGGGTACAGCCCTAGTTGTAGGTTTACTTGAGATTAGTTGAGCATTGTAACCACTGTCAATGTATTACTGCATGTTAGCTAATACATTACTTCATGCTAGCTAATGGTGTCCTGTGACAATCCATCCCATGTAGCTAGAATATTCTCACACAGTTACTGCAGACTTTGTGGTAGGTGTGGAGGTGGAGTGACACCAGGCCTTCAGGACAACAAACTGTTCATCTTGCCGCTAACCATGGCACCTCCACACACAGACCAAGACAAAAGCGGGACTCGTCACTGAAGATGAACCTCTGTCATTCTGAGTCACTCCGTGACAATCAGGCACGACACCACTGCAGTCTTGGGTGATGTTGACGTGGTGTTAAGGTCAGTTATTGTAACAGTCTTCATGCATATAGTTCTGCTATCGCACAGGGGTACTGCCACTAACAGGGTGGCTCATGGAGGGCATCACTGCTCGCTGAATGTCTGGAATTGTAGCTGTTGGGTCAATCAGGTACAGCAATAAGACCTGTCCTTGCTTAAGTCCCATGCATGACCGAACTTAAACCATTAGCATGTCAATGTTAAACCAACCAACCAAGTTTCATTCCTGTTGGTAGATTCCCTCTGGGTGCAGCTATTTGCAGATTAGCTACGAAAAAGGAACTATATCATTCAAAAGTTTGAAATCAATATTTTCAAGAGTCATTTGGTCACAGATATATTATCGCTGTCCAAAGAAAAACATGTATCTCCATTAATGTTGATTTTTTCTTTTATGCCTCATTTACAGTATGTGGAAATTTCATGAAGTATGGACCAACAGTAATGGACCAAAACAACTTGGAAAGACGTTTGGTTCCATTGACTTCCCTTTAGATTAAATGAGGTTTTGGGCCTCCCCTGTAAAGTTGCCATTTTGGAGATACCTGTTTTTCTTTGGTCAGCGATAATATGCATGAAGTGATTCTAATATGCAGCTGCTGTTTTTAAATGACAGGTTTTAAATGACTTGTTGGAAACTGAGATAGTAATATAAATGTTCTGAATAATAAACTTCAGGAATGATGTTAAGGTATATGTATGTAAGGTTATGTAAAGGTTTAAAAATATTGAATAAGACCCCTAAAACAATTTTTTGGGGTCTATTTCTGATGTTTTAATCAAACTTTTAGTGAAATAGTTTTACTGAATATAAAATAATACCTGCTTAATAATGACAAGTCATTATTGGGAATTATTGGGAAATGGGAATTCCCATTTGAGCACTTGAGTTTCTGTTGTCCTATTGCCATTAGATCTTGCTTTGTTGTTGGACCTCCTCTGCTTCTGCTGTGTCAGGAAGCATCATGACCTCCACATAGTGTACAGTGCCTTGGTCCTGCATGGAATGAATTCATGAGGATATCGATGGCCTGGAGTTTAAAAGGATTACGGCAATTTGAGATACTGAGGCTCCTTTAAATGTTATGTATGAGGGTCTCTGTGTGCACTTGTTTTTGATGGAGAACTGGACCAAAGGTATAAAAGATCCGTGTCAAAGTGGTTAGAAATGATTGCCTCTGATGCTGCGAATCCAACACACAAGTTATTCATTTAATAATGCATCTGGTCGGGGACGGCTAGATTTGACATGGGCCTTGGAATGAAAAGCTATTGTAGTGGTTTGTAAAGCTAATGCTGGAAATAGAAGAAATTTGTAATATGTATTTTTTTCCATGCCTGAGTTTCTACACTGAAAACGACACTGATTAAAGAAGTGATCCTAAGAGACCGAGACAGAGAGGGTGAGAGAAACAGGGACAGAAATATTTCTCTCTTTGACGGCTGTAGCTGATAGACACACTCATATTCTCTTAATATGAGCTCTGTGCCACATGGGGCTTTGGCTGTAACATCTGTTGCAGCTTTGACTGACTGTTATTCCTCATTTACACTTCACCGAGTGACATACATAAACCCACACAAATGCACAATTGCACCTCAGGGTGAAAACAAAGGGCCAGAAAAATGAGGATCTGGGCTTTTTAATTGTGTCTTGTGATGTCACAACAAAACGATGCATTTATATACACTCATCTTCAAAAGAATAGCTGCACGCAGAAGGAATCAACTGACAGGAATGAAACTTGGTGGGTAGGTTTGGCATCATGAGACTTCCGAATAAGACAAGTTTCATGCGTGGCTGCACATGTGGGGTAAGCAAGGATGAGCCTTGTTGGTGTACTTAACTAACTATATAAGATCTATATAAGCCTGTTACGTGTGATTTCCATTCAGACTTGTGCCAGTCTTGGCTGCATCCTTTGCAAGTGAAGTAAACTCAGAGAAGAGCAGTTTGGAAGAGTTTGAGAGGTGTCGCATCACGGGGCTCTGGGAAGCGGGATGGTGGTATCAACGTATTGGTATACCAACCAGTCAACGGAATACTACCATAGCCCACTGTTGGTTAGAAGAAAGTGTGCTCTACAAACATAAAGGTTCTGGGAGAGAGAGAAATGACAGATTGTCCAATATGGATGGAGTTTATAGAAGGTTAAAGTGGTCTTCAGGAACTTTCATAATCAGCACTGGATGGGTTGGACACTCTGCTGTCTGATTTTTGGTGTTTTCCTGTTAACCGTTAGACTCTATTGCATCCTTTTCTCTATTTTAAAGCCAGACTGAGATTTACTCTTGTCCAGGCTCTTGATCTGTCATCCTTACTTTTCTCATTCTTGAGATCCTTCATTTTTCTAAGTCTGAATGGAAGTTAAAAGAGCACAATTTATAAAGCATCTTGAAGGAATTCATCATTCATTACATCATGTTGAATAATTAAAGGGCAGCTGGAGTTTTCATATTCCAAAAAAAGAAAAGAGAAAAAAAAAAGAGCTGCCCAGATGGTCCATCATCTCTATAGCCGCCTTTCTACTCTATAGGCCTTTTTGGTTTTCTGTTACACGATGCTGGTCTGAGAGAATCATCATTATAACTAGTTTTCTACCTTAAAGAAGTATACTAAAACCAGCTACAAGGTTAGTGTACCCTGTCCTGTCACCTTTTAACAATCAGAATTGACTGTTTTCAGAAGTCATTTGTCTTCCACACAAAATTCTCCCTCATGTCACAGCAGTTTCATGCAGTGTTGCTATGATGACCAGCTACATTTGGGGGAACTATATCTGCAGTGAAAAACTAAGAAGCTAGTACCAAAAGTTGTTCAGGCTGTATAATGCAGTGGAAAGCGGTAAGTTGGGTTGGAGCAGAACTGTAGACAATGTGTATGGCTCTGACACTGGAAACCTCTCTCTTAGGGAATATTAAGAGGTTGCAAAACGTAACATAAAAATGTATACATGAAACTACACAAATATCTAGAGGTATGTTGGAATCAATGGGTATCGCTATCAGGCTGATATCAGTGGATAATGCTGCATTGTATATCAGAAGGACCAGAAGAATAAACCAATTCTGAAACAAAGGCTACATTTACACTCCTCTTGTTTGTTGTTTGCAGTATCTTTTAAATGTCACCTACATATATGCTGCATGGGCTGCTGCAGCCTTGCTCTAGAGGGCTGACCATTCTGTCCAGCATTTTCCACCATGCATCACTCTTAGCAGACCACTCTCATAAACAGACCCTCATGCACAAATTAACAATTCTTCACATGACATACTCATCCAGTCAGGTCTGCCAGTGGATGGACGTCCATTCCTGAAGGTCTCAGCTTCATATTTGCCAGCCTCACAGAAGCTATCAAGAAGTTCCACTGGCTGACAGCTGGGCTTTTTACCCAGAATACATTGAAGCTTGCTGTAAAAAGGCACACGGTTCACACTGCAGACCACATACAGACTTTTCTTCCCGAACCTCTTTTAATATGGCATGGCTGGAAGAAGTGTATTTATATTTGTACAGAATATTTTATTTGTACTATATACTTCAGCCAATGTGTTTTTAAGAGTTTGGCAACAGAATATTATGACAAATGTCAAGTTTGATTGGTTGTTTAGATCCATTTCTGCATATCAAATATTAGTACGACATATGAAAGTGTTTTCAAACTAGAAAAAGATTACACTTGCTGTGTAAATGTAGCCAAATACTAATGAAAAAAAAAAGTAAATGTAAAAATGCATTTTCTGAATGATGGTAAATATCTGTAAAAATACAGTCAATAGTTATTCTGGCATATGTTATTTCATCACAATAATAAGAACCATTAAAATAAACTCTCCTCCCAAACGAGTGCTGGGATGGGCTCCAGCATCCCCCGCAACCCAGAAGGATAAGCAGCTTGGAAGGTGAATAAATGAACGGGTAAAATGAATGCCAATGCTATTTCTATGCATTTCTATGCAGCTTTTGGTGACACTATTTGCTAACAACGTTTTAAGTGCAGGTCACAGAGGGCCGTTCCGTTTGAGTGAAGCTGGTAACAAAGCGTTTCGATGGGTCTGAGAAAATACACTCATATTTAAGAGAACAGCCGCACCCAGAAGGACATGTCAGATTGCAATGCTATTGGGAAGGAAGATAAAGATTACCAGGATCAATAAATGATGATAAATTCAGACTGATATGGGCAACATTTATTGAGCTACACATACAGAAGTAGTGTTTCTCAGTATGGGGTTGAGTTGCCATGATTGCATGGAGCTTCCTAGATTCCTAATGGTGTCATGCAATAAGCCATCCCATGCAGCTTGAATATTCTCATAGGTTTTGCAGTAGGGATGGAGATGGAGTGACACCAGCCCAGTGTTTCGCAGTGTTTGTGTGATCAGATATTATAATGCATTATAAAGCCTCTAATTATAAAGTCATATGCTCTTGCTTTATAAAGCGCTATGCATGTAATTACAGTATAGCTAGAGTTGCAAACAATTATTCAGGTATATATCTGGCATTATAAGATATTATGCACGGCAGTAATGTATATGCATTATGGATACAGGATTCCTAGGAAACGTTCCCAGAGGTATTGACCATTACATTGCACAGTACGTTGACAGTGAAAATAGTTTTGTTTTTTACACTGTAGCCTGGAATAGCACATACTCACATTGTGTGATGTGATGTTAATAGCTGTGTAATCCTTCCTGTGGGGCAGCGCGGTGTTTATGTATTCCATACACGATAACCTACTTTTAGATGCTCATCGTAGGTGAAGTGCTTCAATTGAATGTGGCCCATTTTAAAGCTCAGTAGCTTTTACTGAAGAAAAACATGCCGTCTGTATCTGTGGTGATGGTCCACAGTGATATCATATCATCCCCACAAATATAAGTATATCTACTATCAAGGTCAGTCACAGGGAAACGGAACTGGTTTACAGTGTAGCCGAAGTTTCTGACCTTTTGCCTTGCGCCAGCATCCTCCTTGATAAAAGCGCGATCATGAATCTAATCATTGGCCGATACAGCCATGACAGGAGAAGGTCTGAACAGTGCCAGATCTCCTGACCTTTTCAGTCATACCATCACTCTCTTTGATATGAATAAATGACCATGGGCGCTAGGGCACAAAGCACGTGGCAGCAGCAATCTATGGGCGTTAAGTGGGAGTCTATGGTGATACGGATCTGCTGTGCTTTGACCTAGATTAGCAGGAAAGTAAAAATAACTTCTAAGCATACTTCTGCTCCATCTCTCGAAATCTCTTCCTCTCTTCATCTGCCTATTATATTCAAACTCCCCCTCGCTCCATCATACACACGTGCGCACAGTTACAGTCATGAGGCTCCATCTCTTTCCCCTCACCCTCCCTGTCTCTCTCTCTCTCTCTCTTTTTCCCTGCAGGTCCCCTTTGTGTGAAAAATGCCAAATCCAACGTTAACAAGATTAATTAGTGAGCGATGGTAATTGAGTGTAGAGCGATGTGGCTGTTTCTTCTTAGGACTCTGCGAGGGGCTGCTTTTAGCTGTGTGTGATTAGCAGCCTGACTATTCCAGCCTGTTTGGAGAAGGCAGAAGGGGAGGTGGGTTTTGTAATTCTCCTGTAAAGTCATTTATACCGCAATTGAGGCTCATCAAAGCATGCCCGGGGAGAAAGCATCTTTTCTGCTCTCCGCCGAGCCTCTGCCGTCGCTCATCTGGAGAAGAGTGATACCCACGCGTCCAGCTCAGCAGGGACACAACTCCTTCAGGGCAGAGGGAGCATGCGCAAGCATGTATGTGTGAACACGTGAGAAGGAGAGAGAGAGAGTGATGCAGAGAGAAGCCAAGATGTACATGTGTACATGAGAAGTGTGGCCGCTATTAGCGTTCAGTTTACTGTAGCTACAGCTCATTGCACAAACCGCTCATAGGACCGTCTGATAGTAATTGCGCTATGCTTCTTAAGGGTTTGGTTTAAAAGACACAGTGATCAGCAACAACCTGAGGATAGAAAGAAAAAGTCAAACGAGGGGTATGAGTCTTTAAGATGACAGCTGGTGAACTCAACGTTTTTAAAGTATGGCGAGTTTCAAGTGAGTTGGAGGGTAATTTGCATTATGCAACTCAACTGCAGTTTAGTTTTATGTAGATTCCAAGCATCTTGCATGAAAGTTGCATAGACGTTTAACCCAGAATGTAAAAATGCTTCAGAGACATGTTTGAGGCCTGTGCTTTTATCTAGTCACTAGGCTAAACAAGGGCTTCCAGCAACATGCATTTTAGAGACTGCCTATTACAATGCATACAACACTCTCCACAAAGCCATTAGGCTATCCTCAGACTGCAGACAAATATGATTTATCTCTAAATCCAGTTTTTAAGATGACTCTCTGCAGTGTGATTTGCATATAATCAGATCGGAATTGCCTTTCAAGGCATCACCAACCCAGGTGAATGAAAAGATGTATGCGTCAGTAACGTTGTAGCAAATCCCAGCACTTCAGTCACTCTTGATTTTCCGTTATTGTCGTTTGAACAAACACTGTGACACAAAATAAATTTGAGCATCCAGACTGAAACACATCTGTAAATACCTGATAGGAGTTTTTTGCTGTCCACACTTTTAGAAATCTATCTGGGTATGATCTGGAAATGCTAAAAGTGGGACTTGGGCTGACAGTTTTACAAGACTTTAGTAAAAGTAACAGAATTTGTAATCAGCTACACTTCAGGTACAGCTCCACTGCACAACCTCTCTTAAAGGAGATGTGATATTCTCTTTTTCAGTTTTCTAATTTGTATTTTTGGGGTCTTCTAGGATAGATCTACATGTTTCATTTTTCCTAAGAATGCTGAATGTTTTTGATCTGCATTCACCCTCTGTCTGAGACACTCTGTTTGAGCTCCTGTGTCTTTAAGCACTGCCTCCCAATAAGCCACACTGCTAAGCTATCTGGTAGGCAGTGTTAAATATAAATTTTCCTTTTTTAAATTTTTTTTTATTAACTTTGTAACCTCACTTGAACTTTTCTGTCCCCTTGTTCCTAATCTCATTTGCATATTGCATAACTCTCTTGGGTGATATGTAGGGGCTGTGGTACGTAGTCCTATAGCCATGAAACAACCTCCAATGGGTAGCCTGTTTTATATCTCCTTTCCAATCTAGCAAAGCCATTTGTTGTAGGGATATCTCTGAGACAACCTGGCTCTTAGACAGGGAGACTGGGTTGGCCTATAAACCCTCTATTGTAATTACAAAAATAGAGGCAGCCACCCATCAAATAGGGAGTCTGGGTCATTCAGACAATAGGGCAACAAGTAGGTGTGGAGAAATTGGTTAACTATATAAGTACATGGTATTGCAAATTTGGTTAGACTTGCTTTGTAAAACGACATACATATTAATTTTGACAGCAGTCAAAGTCAAACAAGCAATAATGACAATGTTAAGAGATGATCAGGCAGCTGAGAAAAGTGGTTTCTGGGAAAAGGATTTAGAGTTTTTCCATATGAGGCTAAATGCATGGTTCGCCAGGTATAGCACACGTGTCGTTTGGTGCAGAATGCATCTGGTTTGTGCACCATACAAAAGACTTAATACATCTGGCCAAGAGAGTTTACAACAGGTACTTCAACCTTGGTAACAGAAACTCGCTGCAGTATTACTGGACCATTCTTGAGTGCGATTGGTCTCTCATACACTAAGAGTAGCTACTGTGATGAAGAACTCAGGGGATGCAAGTGTATTATTCCCTGATTGGTGTTTACTATGTGTGCCCACGCTGAGAGGCACGTGGGTGTATTTTTGTGCTTGTGCTGTGTGTATGTGCAAGCGGGTCCATGCACGTGTTAAAATCTGATAGTAAGGCTCCCCACCCGGCAAAGTGCTTCTTCTCATTAGAGCCTTAATTTGACTAATGGAGGCTTTTTAGGGGTGAACACACGTCCGTTGATAGACTCTAATAGCAGGCGCCTGCAGAGCCTGCTATTGTGTCTGTGTTTTGATCCTTTACTGCCACTAATCACATAGGAACTGGCCCATTTGTGATGGCCCTGGAGCCCCACCGCATACCCCACTACCTGCCCTCCCTCCCCCCCCAAAATGAGCCATCCTACCGGTGACAAGCTGTGATTTAAGTGGAGCACGGGTCACTTCATCTCCAGAGGGGGCTTGCGAACACCAGCAGAATTACAATTCCTGGTGTCAGAGGACTGTACTTTATTACCAAGCTCCAACATGGCACGTGTAACACGCCCTGAAGACACCCTGACGCATATCTATCACGCACTACGTGACTCGCACTTCATACATAAAGCACATATATGCATTAATTATGTGGGAGATGACTGCATGTAGACATCACAAATGGCAACAAGCCACCCACGTGCACAGTAAGCCACTCACGCAGATACACACTCGAGAGAATGCAAGCAAGAGGACTAATCTGACTAATCTGACACCTAGTCTGAGGGATGGTCTACAGAGAGACAGACACGCCATTTCACCTTCTACTCAGTATTACTTTTGCTGTCACATAGACTGACATGTACTTATACGTGTGCATACAGGTCGGAAAAGCATTTACCATGAAGAGCTTTGGACAAGTCATTGAATGTAGAAAGGGGAAAACGCGTGCACTTGCAATAAGCTGTCACCTGAGAAAAAAAGCATTCTGACAGTGCAGTCATTTTCCCCTCCCAAAGGTAGCGTGTCATCCATAACACATGTGCAGATGCTCAAATTAGAATGAGAGGAGGAAACTATGTCCCAGAAGAAGGCAACAGTACTTTTAATAGCTTTTGATCTTTGCTCTACTTAGAGTACTGTTTAAATGTCGGAGGATACCCTTTATTTCTTTCATTTCCAGTCAAATGGTCATTCAGTACTTTGTGGGAGATGCCTATGACATTAGGTATGACCTATTGGCATGAAGAAGAGAAAATAACAGAGAATTATCCAAAACTGGGGTCCAACACATTACATATAGAGAGAAAATGGGGCTCCTCATAACTCATAACATACCCCCAAAACTGGGACCATCAGATAAACAATGCTTAAAGCCTTCATGTTTCAACTCTCGCTTCAGATCTGATGTAAACCGCAGGTGTTTCTTGTCCATCCTTTAACTGTGAGAAAAGAAACTTGAACAGAATTGTTTCAGAACAATTCAGACCAGACCACCTGGGTTTGAGGTTACTTGGACCTTGAGAAGCAAATAGTGGACCAGCCGACTGAACTGCATATTTCTCTAAAAAGCTTGAAATCAAGTTTAATGGAAAAAGCTGAAGCTCTAAATGTAGACATAGTGACATTTACAGACTTCTATGTATGTTCAGCCAATTCTGTTAAATTTATTTGTTCTGCGAATACATAACTTGTAATTATTGTTTGTTTTGTGGTCTCAGACATTTACACAGCACTGTAAGTCAAAAGTATCATTTTAGAAAATCATGTATAGTAACTAAATAAGGAGAGGGTAAATATAGGCACCCAATAACAGGTGAGCTATATGCCAAAATGTATAATACTGTGATACTAGAAGACGTGATATAAGCCTGATATATATCCCGTTATATGTTTCTTGTTTAGGTAGGAAGAGGTGGAACCAGTACAATGCATAAGCAGTGACACACTGAATAAAACCTTACCATGTGTTTCATTTATCATGTTACTTACAGTGTTGCTCTAGATCCACTTAACAGAACAAATTAGGTTTCCTTCTGCAATGAAACACCCAGTTGGTCGGTCTTTCTGTACTGACAGTATCCATGATATGCTTAGAAAATTATATGATGATGTAATTCATCACAATAATGATCAATGGCATCAGCAGATGCACAGTGTGCCAAGGATTTTGTTGCATCAAGTATTAGGAGAGATGCTAAAGCAAAGGGGACACATCCTGGAAAACCATGGTGCTACTTTGTTAAAACATCTAACATCACCTGTCACATGTGACACACATGCAAAACATATACATTCATTATTAGTTATACAGGCACAGTGGGTTCTCTTGCATTGTCTGTTCCCAGGGTTCTTTTTTTTCTTTCTTCTTTTCAGCTCAGGAAGTTTAATAAAGCCGAGACATGCACTGCAGACAGGGATTCTCATACAAAGCAGACTTTCAGTGATGTACAGATAAAGAAAATAACACCGCACACACAGACACACTCAGGACATGAGATTGAAGTAGATATACAAGTAATAATGCCAAGAAGTCTCTCATCCTCTCTTTCTCTCTCACTTTCCTTCTCTCTTCTCTCTCTCAATCACACACTCGAAGTCGTCAGAAAAGTAATGGAATCTTTTTTTACACTCACCCAGAAGAGCAGGTTGAAGAAGACCATGGCATAGCGCAGGGCCCTCATGCAGCCCTCAGCCATCCTGCAGCGGCGCAGCTCTAGGAGGAAGATGAAGGAGAGGTCCAGGTAAAACACTACATACTTCCTGCCTTGAGCTGTGGCGTAGCCAGCTTTGGCCGTCTGCGTGCCCGGCGCGGTGCGGAAGCCGAAGCCAAATGGTGCGCTGCGGTACTCGTACTCGCCGCTGTAGCGCAGCGGGGGCGAGCCTGCCTTGCTGTCCAAAGACGGACTGCGCCGGTACGGAGTCTCATCCGTACTCGAGCGCCGCATCTTGGGGTTGGGGGCCGGTGCAGGCACCGGGGCCCCCAGGGGCCAAATGATCCCCACTTCGACAAAAGTTCGGCACAGATTTAAGAGAATGGGTTTGGACAAACTTGAAGAAAAACAATCCCTTTGTCCTTAGTTGCCCATTATGGCTTGTGTCTTCACGACAAAATGAGTTTACATACTTTACAGAACCTCAGAGGGTATTACAGTGGTCCTACAGCCAGATGCGCCTAGGCTCCATACATTAAAAGAAAGAGGTCTGGGCAGAAAAGAAAATCTGACGCAAAACAATCCCCAGCTGAGCAAAGTAACGTGCCTTTGGGATGAAAATAAAAAAGTTTCAATGTTTCAAAGAACTTCAGAAGAGATCCTTGAGCCAAACAAGCTCAAATGCCTTCAAAGACAAAAAGTAGACAATCCCGATCCCTTTGTCCACACCAGGCAGGAAAAAGTTCAAATAGCTTCAGGGGGCCAAAGCTTCTCACATCGAAGGTGTGTTCAAAGTCAGCACCAGGCAGGTCCAGCTGAGGTCCAACCTTACATCTCAAGTGAACTCCAGTCCATCACTCACCTTCTCTTTCTATTCTCTAGCCCTCTGATGCATGCATACCCAAATGCGATTAAGTGGTGCTAAAACTTCAATTCAGCACCTGCTCAAGCACTCCAGCAGTCGTTAATCTCGTCAGTCAGTCGCCACTTTGGCTGCGGGCTATCAAGAGTCTCTCCATGGGAGCTGGGATACAGGTGTGCAGGCGGTTTGCCCAAAACCAATAATACCCCCAGAAAACCTGCTACTCTCTTAAGCCTTCCTCAGACAGACATGCATGCACTCATGCACCTATACCACAGCTTTTGGCAGAACCGGATCAAGCATGCACTCACACCGAAAGCTTTGCGATGGTTTTCTCATATCGACTGAAGTTAGCAGGCAGTGTGAATGGACAGATGGATAGATGAGCAAGTGAAAGAATTGAAAGATGAATGGAGGCATCCAAACCAAGCAGTCTTCAATGCAGCAGGCAAAAATTCCTAGCCTACAGGCTGAGCTGTCTCTTGGCCATGTGGACCGTCTTCTCGCCTTCTTTTCCTCCTACTCTGTTTTTCCTTTCCGCTCCCCACCTGTCTCCTGTGCTTATTTTTGTTTTGTAGCTGGCAGCGATGAACTGCTTTCGTCTCTCACTTTGTTTCCTTCCTTCCTTCTTTCCTTCCCCCTTTTCTGCTTTTTAGCACACTGTCCGTCTTTCACCTTCCCCTTGCCTTTTATTCCTGCCTCTGCTCTATCCCTCCACTTTGCCTCTCTTTCTCCCTCTTCTTCTTTCTCCCTCGACAAAAGGCACGCATCCAGATGTCCCAGCCGGGAAATCAAGTGCCAAGTTCCTCCCTGGCTCTGTCCTGCTATTCTCTTCTCCTCCTTTTGTCTGGTGCATGTACGTGCATCCCTCCGTCCAGGTATGAAAGAACAGAAAGCTGGACTGTATTCCTCGGAGGAAGCCAAAAAGACTGCAGCAGCAATGCTGGAGCCGGAGTCCACTCAGAGTGCCTGGAGCTCCCTCGTTCTCTCTCTCTCTCTCCCGCCTCCTTCTCTCTCTCGTACACCCACTCTGACACACGCTTCGTGCACACAACCTCCTTCTCCTCCACCCTCCCCCTGCCTTATTGGTAACTGTCCCCAAGTCCTTACAGGGTGGGGTGTCTCACAAATCATTCAGAACAAAGCTCCACCTCCTCATTGGAGATTGGCCAATCAACCGCCTCAGCTCCACAGTCCTTTAACACAGGCTCTCTCTGCCTCTCTCTCTCTCTCCCAAGCTCTGCTACAAAGGGACTGAGCTGGTTATTACACCAGTCGATGCAGCATAGCTCGTCTCCACCGCAGTCGCCTGCCTTCTCACTTACATTCCCTCCTTTCATCTCATGTTCCGTGTCTGCATCTATGCACACAACCGGTCCTATATCTGTACACATAAAGGCAGCAGAACTGCCATGAATTCAGCCGGCAATCTACATGTCAGATCACATTCATGAGCCTCCCGAATGGATATCTTAGCCGGCTTCTGGAGCACAGCACATATTCCTGGAAGGGCTTATGGAAAATTACATTAAGCAGCAGAGAAAGCTTCTTGCTTCAGTCGCCCAGTCCCATCACAGGCCTGCTGCAAGCTTAATTTGATAACTGCAATGATGAGATGGCTTGTTTGCTGAACCTGTCTGGAATGCAAACATGTGTGATGATTTCCCCATGCTGGTATCACAGCACTCATCATCTTTGCATTTAGACTGCTCAAACCTTCGAGACCAAATGTGTGTCGCCTCCAACACATTCACAATATGTACAACCACATGAGACATCAACAAGCTTCAAAACTACAGGAGCTAGTGTACTGTAAGTAGTGTGTTGGTGTACAGTAACTCAGTAAGTGTAATATGTTAGTGTACTGTAAGTAGTGTGTTGATGTACAGTAACTCAGTAAGTGTAATGTGTTAGTGTGCTGTAAGTAGTGTGTTGGTGTACAGTAACTCAGTAAGTGTAATGTGCTAGTGTACTGTATATAGTGTGTTGGTGTACAGTAACTCAGTAAGTGTAATATGTTAGTGTACTGTATGTAGTGTGTTGGTGTACAGTAACTCAGTAAGTGTAATGTGTTAGTGTACTGTATGTAGTGTGTTGGTGTACCGTAACTCAGTAAGTGTAATGTGCTAGTGTACTGTATGTAGTGTGTTGGTGTACAGCAACTCAGTAAGTGTAATATGTTAGTGTGCTGTAAGTAGTGTGTTGATGTACAGTAACTCAGTAAGTGTGTGAGTGTGCTGTAACAGTAACTCAGTAACTCAGTAAGTGTAATGTGTTAGTGTGCTGTAAGTAGTGTGTTGGTGTACAGTAACTCAGTAAGTGTAATGTGTTAGTGTACTGTATATAGTGTGTTGGTGTTCAGTAACTCAGTAAGTGTAATGTGTTAGTGTACTGTAAGTAGTGTGTTGGTGTACAGTAACTCAGTAAGTGTAATAAGTAGTGTGTTGGTGTAGTGTAATTGTAAGTAGTGTGTGTTGTGTGTACAGTGTTAGTGTAAGTAGTGTGTTGGTGTACAGTAACTCAGTAAGTGTAATGCGATAGTGTACTGTAAGTAGTGTGTTGGTGTACAGTAACTCAGTAAGTGTAATGCGTTAGTGTGCTGTAAGTAGTGTGTTGATGTACAGGAACTCAGTAAGTGTAATGTGTTAGTGCGCTGTAAGTAGTGTGTTGGTGTACAGTAACTCAGTAAGTGTAATGTGTTGGTGTACTGTAAGTAGTGTGGTGTACAGTAACTCAGTAAGTGTAATGTGTTAGTGTACTGTAAGTAGTGTGTTGGTGTACAGTAACTCAGTAACTGTAATGTGTTAGTGTACTGTAAATAATGTGATGGTGTACAGTAACTCAGTAAGTGTAATGTGTTAGTGTACTGTAAGTAGTGTGTTGGTGTACAGTAACTCAGTAAGTGTAATGTGTTAGTGTACTGTAAGTAGTGTGTTGGTGTACCGTAACTCAGTAAGTGTAATGTGCTAGTGTACTGTATGTAGTGTGTTGGTGTACAGCAACTCAGTAAGTGTAATATGTTAGTGTACTGTAAGTAGTGTGTTGATGTACAGTAACTCAGTAAGTGTAATGTGTTAGTGTGCTGTAAGTAGTGTGTTGGTGTACAGTAACTCAGTAAGTGTAATGTGTTAGTGTACTGTATATAGTGTGTTGGTGTTCAGTAACTCAGTAAGTGTAATGTGTTAGTGTACTGTAAGTAGTGTGTTGGTGTACAGTAACTCAGTAAGTGTAATGTGTTAGTGTATTGTAAGTAGTGTGTTGGTGTACAGTAACTCAGTAAGTGTAATGCGTTAGTGTACTGTAAGTAGTGTGTTGGTGTACAGTAACTCAGTAAGTGTAATGCGTTAGTGTACTGTAAGTAGTGTGTTGTACAGTAACTACAGTGTAATGCGTTAGTGTGCTGTAAGTAGTGTGTTGATGTACAGGAACTCAGTAAGTGTAATGTGTTAGTGCGCTGTAAGTAGTGTGTTGGTGTACAGTAACTCAGTAAGTGTAATGTGTTGGTGTACTGTAAGTAGTGTGGTGTACAGTAACTCAGTAAGTGTAATGTGTTAGTGTACTGTAAGTAGTGTGTTGGTGTACAGTAACTCAGTAACTGTAATGTGTTAGTGTACTGTAAATAATGTGATGGTGTACAGTAACTCAGTAAGTGTAATGTGTTAGTGTACTGTAAGTAGTGTGTTGGTGTACAGTAACTCAGCAAGTGTAATGTGTTAGTGTACTGTAAGCAATGTGTTGGTGTACAGTGACTCAGTAAGTGTAATGTGTTAGTGTGCTGTAAGTACACTATATAAGTATACACTGTATAAGTAGTAAGTAGTTTGGTAGAGCTTATGGAAACGGTTCTCTGTGTTATGTACTGATGATGATTTGAATAGACGTCAGTGTCAGACTAATGAGTGAGCCTCTGTTAAAGACTGCTGGACTGAGAGACACTAGAGTCTCTTTACCTACAGTGAGCTGATTAAGAGTCTTGTTCCAGTAATGATAATAGGACATTAGAGCCATAATAAACCATAGTACTGTTACTCTCCATACTTAAACGACATTTGAAGGTAAATACTTTAGTACTGTTACTCAAGTGGAGGTCTAAAGGAGTCTTTTCAGCCATTTGCCTCCTTTTAGCCCTGTGCAGCTCAGAGATTGTGGGCAGGATAAGCAATGGCTCACCTAATAAGGTTTGAAATCACTGTGCCAACCCAACGATGAACACTTTGACAAAGCTGATGGGGACTTCTTATTCGACTTCTTATTCTGCATTTTGGAGCACACAAATCACAACACACTCCCACAATTCTGGGAGCTCACTGTACAGAGCCTTTGGTTCGGGACTTGGATTCAGCATCTCAGAGCATCATAAGCCACCTTCAAAAAACTATACGCCATGATTGCACCATCTGTAGAGCCAGTCGTTCCCAGTCGCCAGCCACCGGTGCCAACTAATGAATGAATCGCCATTGTGTTATCTAAGCTGGCCATGTGTGTGGAGTATAGGGTAGTGGGAGAAATGTTTGGCCAAAGCGTAACACTACACCATTGTGTATACACTGCATGATAAGCAGTAAGATTGAGTGGAAGGGAATCATGTGACTTACAGCTTCATAAATCATCATTTAAACACTTTTCCATCACCCTTTTTGCATTTCAGCGTTAGGAATAATCTAACCTCCTCCTAGAATACAACCTCTTTTTGTGATATTGGAGTATATTTTAGACTTTTAAAGTCAAGGTTGTTTTTTTTGTTTTTTTGTTGTTGTCTGTTTGTTTGTTTTCTGTACATATTCGAAAATTTCTAAATCTTGAGGGATGGTAAACCTGCTATCTTCTTCACTTGTAGCCAGAGTATTACATGCACCATCCAGGAGATCCATTCAAAGCAGAAATCCAACTTTTGAGAATCTCAATCT
This sequence comes from Prochilodus magdalenae, assembly GCA_024036415.1. Lineage (NCBI taxonomy): Eukaryota > Metazoa > Chordata > Actinopteri > Characiformes > Prochilodontidae > Prochilodus > Prochilodus magdalenae. The sequence continues at coordinate 277,430 of JAMWET010001835.1, forward strand.
GCTGTGACAGCAATTTCAGGACGAGTTTTGAAAACTTCAAAACATTTGACATCAAACTTAAGAAAAATGAATAAACAAGATTTCCTTCAGCATGTGTGCTGGAACACTACAAATGCTTTTTGACTTCAGTGATGACAAGACTGGAGACACTTGGAAAACATCAGGAGTGTGCAGAGGCGTATTTACTGATTCCAGGGCTCTAGGAAAAAGACGGGAATGGGGCCACCTGGATGCATATTTTTTAAATTAAATAAGGCTCTTGGCTATACATTGGCATATCTGTTTACCCTGCAAAAATTATATCTTGGCAAATTTATACTTCTAGATAATAATAATAATAATAAGAAGAAGAATATGTAACGTTTATTTTGGGATTGTTGTAAAAATAAAAATATAAAGTTACATATTATTTATTTATAGATATTTTAAATCAAGCACAATTATCTCACTACTGTATATTAGCATGCCATTTTGCTAGCTTTAAGAAATATGCTTAGGGTGAGATAATGTGGTGCAGAGTAACATACACTTACCATCAACAGAACAGTTGCACAAATAGTTGCACCCAGAAGAATAAACCCACAGGAATTAAACTTAGTGGGTAGGTTTGACATTGTGAGACATGCCAGTGATTGAAGTTTCATGCTTGGCCGTGCATGTGATGTAAGTAAGCACAAGCTTTATCACTGTACCTGACACATGGACATTCAGTGAGCAGTGATGCCCTCCATGAGTCGTCCTGTTAGTGCCAGCCCCATTGGTGGCAACCCCCATAGTGCCTACATGTCACAGGACTACATGCACACTGCCACAACGACTGCCCTTAACACCACTTCACTGTCGCCAAAGACTGCAAAGGTGTCGTGCCTGACAGTCATGGCGTGATTCAGAATGGCAGCGGATCATCTTCAATGCTGAGTCCCGGTTTTGTCTTGGTGGAGACGACCAACAAATCCATGGAGACAACAACTCCACCCCTACCACACAATCTGCAAGAACTGTGTGACAATATTCATGCTGCATAGGATGGATTATCACAGGACACTTTTGGACCATAATTTTATTATTTATTGTTCCTGGTAACCTTTATCTTCCTTTCAAATAGCATTACAATCCAACACCTCTTCTGGGTGCACCTGTTCTTTAGATGATTAGTACAGTAGAACTAAAGTAAAAATTATTAAAATGAATGCATTACTTTTTGAGTAACTAAGCAACACTGGAGCGCTCTAGACTAGTGCTAGCATTGTGTAGTCTGCTGAACCTATGCAGAATCTGTTTTGACTGAAATACAGTTTGTCAGAGTTCATTTTGGGGGTGTAGTGATAAACTCTTTCCTTTCCTCTTCCTTTCCCTGCGTCCTAACAGCAAGCGGCATGAGCAACAATGACAAAACCCAAATGTTCACATTACTGAAGCTGTCTGTACCAGCAGAGCAGCACAGCGCGATGCACCGTTTCTGCTGGACAAAAATGTTTTTTATTCTTGTTGGCTTGCATCAGTCTGCCACTTCATTCTTCCAGTAAAGAGAAAGTAGGATTTTAGAGAGACACTTTCAAAGTGCTGAAAGTAAGGAGTAAGTGAGGCTGCAATACTCATCACTATAAAAGGAGAAGTCATGGTGCATTATGTTCCCAGTGCCTAACAACAGTGTAACAATGAAAGTCATCCACTGTAGTTGTTGTCTTGAGGTCTTCTCTGATAGGTCCCTGGTTTGTTGATATTTTGGCTTGTAGTCCGTTAATCGGTGGTGCTAAATTTAAATCACTGAAAGAAATTTCTAAAATATCAGCTAGTTTTGAAACTGCCTGCTCATTTATTTACCAAGAGCATTTCCATTGGTGGAAAGCAGCGCCAATGTTAACTCTTGCTTTTGTAGGTACAATATAAATAATATTAATAAAAGCACAGCAAGAGTTAACATTGGCGATGCTTTCTACCTCTGGAGACGCTCTTGGTAAATAAAAGGATGAACTTTGATGCTGAGCTCCCAATGTTTCTTCTAGAGTGGTAAGAACTGAAGAGGGAGAAGGGACTGCACATGCTCGGGTTAGATGTCGCCCCCTATTGTTTGGTGGTTGGTGTAGCTCAGCGGATAACACCACTGCCTGCCAGAGAGGGTTAGGGTTAGGGTTAGGGTTAGAATCCCTGGGTGACTATGCTGTGCTACACCAATAAGAGTCCTTGGGCAAGACTCCTAACACTACATTGGCCTACCTGTAATATGATTAACCTTGTAAGTCGCTCTGGATAAGAGCATCAGCTAAATGCCGTAAATGTAAATGTTTGCAGTATGAATTCAACGGTTTGCAAATTTTCAAAAATTGCCATTCAAGTAACAATCTATTAAGAACAACTGAACATGAAGTTGAGTATAATGAATTATAATAAACCCTAAACTTCAACACAAACCTACACCCCATCCTAACTCCACCAGATAACATACTAATTAATGAAGTCTCTGACTTTTGCACAGTACTCTGCATCGCCAAGACGCAATGTCTGGCCACTTCTAGGGGCTAGGATTCTAAAAGGTTAAAGGGCCTAATAACTCTCCAGTAACAACTCCAGTGTATGTGCATGCATGTGAGTGTATACTGGATGTTTATGATTCATTTTTAATCTTGCACTTGTGAAAAAACAATGGAAACAGTCTGTGTTATTCACAGAGGGAGCAAATTACAGGTGGCTCGGGGGTCCAAGCAACTCTGACAGAAGAACGCAGCAAACATGAGCAGGTGTTTGAGGGTGTGTGGGTTGGGACTTTGGCTCACTTAAAATTCTATCTCCACCATAAACACCTGGTATTTCAAAACAGGAAAGGGAGAACTGCGTCTGCATGTTAATGTTGAACATAAAAATAAAATTTCAGCGACGCCCACGGCGCACATTTATCAAAACCGTCTACACGGCCCATATCTAAACTTGCCGCACCATGCACAAAAACCAGAAGTCCTTCATCACTAAGTGAAATCTCTCACGGGTGGCTGCGGAGCGTGTAGAGGACGCTGAGAAAATAAGACGAGAATGAGAATTGATTTGTCAGCTCATCAGTGTCTAGGAGAAAGCAATTAAGCACCCTACCAGACATAGACTGCAGTGATTAATGAATGCCTTTCATGGATTAAGGTTAAACTTTATGTCTGCATCATCTACATCATGCTGATTATGCTGGGTGCTGTTTTGCATCTGCACCTTCGTGCTTTAAGCAAGACTCACAACTTTGAGTTTAACTGTGTTTAACCCTGAGACTCTGTCTTCTTAATACATGATGGGTGCAGCCGCAAGTGATGTGACTGCGATGTAATTGGCTTTGAAGCTGAAATCTTTATGGCAGTGGGTTAGCCATCTTTTGTAGCAGTGCACTGTATATGAGAGCTTTATGCAAAGATTTATGGCTTGCACAGAGACAGAGATATTAACTGTCACTTTCTGTAATTCACATGGTACACTAAAGGCATTTTCTCACTCGTTCCGAATAATTGAGTCCACCCTCACACTATCACTCAGTAGATCCCAACATGGGCAACAAAACTGACGGTTGATGTTCTCCTCCAAGCGTGTTGAACTGTCTAATGAGGTTGCATTAATGGCAGTTTGAAAGGATGCAGTGTCTTGAAGGTATGTCCAAGGGAAAATAAGCTCTAAGAGCACAGTGTAACCTCTAGCCTGTCCCAAATTTGTTTTTTCGTGTCTTTGACAGGCTGGATCAAATGTTATTACATTTACGGAATTTAGCTGACGCTCTTATCCAGAGCAACTTCATAGTCATATTACAGGTAGGCCAATGTAGTGTTAAGAGTCTTACCCAAGAACTCTCATTGGTGTAGCACAGCGTAGTCACCCAGACCGGGATTCAGACCCCAGTCTCCCACATGTGGTGTTGGCTCCGTGGTGGGTAGTGGTTTTATCCTCTGAGCTACACCAACCACCACACTTACATTTATGGCATTTAGCTGATGCTCTTATCCAGAGCGACTTACAAGGGAAATCATATTACAGGTAGGTCAATGTGGTGTTAGGAGTCTTGCCCAAGGACTCTTATGGTGTAGCACAGCACAGTCACCTAGACCAGGAATCGAACCCTAGTCTCCCACATGTGGTGGTTCCCTGCAGGGTAGTGGTGTTATCCACTGAGCTACACCAATTGTATTAAATGGTGTCCACCATTGGTCAATATCTGGGTTCTCAAATCTCTCACAAAATGATCATCCCACACTGGCATTCTGGCAATTTATTCTATCCACCATGCAGTCCTCACTAGCATGCTCATACCATTAGTACAGAGTTAGTATGTCAGTGTTTCAAACAGGTAATGGTGTTTTTAATGTTAATTCAATTCAGACTTAACAAGCTTAGTATCTCTACTTCTCCACCCTCGTCCTTCCCAAATAAGTTTTTTTTTGTATTAAAGCTATACAAACATTTTAATTATTCTTTTTAATGCTAGAAACAGTTTCTGATTAGGACATTTACCAGATTCCACCTTAAATGGCACTGATGTTACATTCTGGCACCTGAACCATTTAATGTGCAACCTATAAATTGGAACTTAATAGCTGGTGAATAGGAAGCAGATCAATGTAAATGCTGCACCGTTTAGGGTGAAATGGGAAACGTCGAAATAGAAGGTGGAGAATAAGAAGCTGACTTCAGCCTTGTAGTTTTAAGGCTGGTAGTAGTTTTGATAAGGAGACTTATGCTTTAAAAATACGCCTACCTGGAGTTTCATCCACAGAGCTACAGATAAATGTGTCTTCGTATTGTGCATCTTCAAAACGCTGCTATAGCGCCACTAACTTCAAGCTGCCACTTCATTGTAAAACTGGGAAAGTCACTCTTTATATTCACTGTGCGTTTTGTCTGTTCTGGGCTGCTGTACTGTGTGGCTCAATGCGGCGGCCTCTGTTGGAAGATGACCCACTCTTAGATATGAGGCTCATTCTAAGATAATGAACACACTTACTTGTGTAATGGTGTTGTTAACTGTTAGAACCACTAAAGGGCGATAGGGGCATTCACCATTTCTCATGTTCTTTGCTGTGATATTGCTTGTGTAAAGTAATAGTACTATTTTGTTTCATGAAGCTGGAATCGGCTGCCCGCTGTTGTCCAAGAGAGAAGTCTGCCAATAAAGCAGCACCACCAGCTGATGCACCACAGCTTTGTGCTCCTTGGTTCCTTTTGTATTCCATCAAAACACAATGCAGGGCCTCGGTAGGTAGCTGCTTAAGACTGAAAGGGTTAGGTTTGTATGCAATGATTTGTAGTTACAGTTCACGGTTATGGGCTATTTATAGGCTTCATCATTTTTATTTATTGTTTCAATATACTAAATAATGTGCAAATAAATACAGATTATGCACAATCAATTGCATACAAATGGTAGATTTATGGTTGTGCCATGAATATATAACACCCTGAAATCTTCAGATCCAGCACAACCGATTCAGATGCCCATGATGGCCTTTGTTACCTAGATCAGGTGTTCAGTTTAGGTTAGTTAGAATTGGAGCTAAACTCTGTAGGGACAGTAGATCTCCAGGACCAGAATCGGGCACCCCTCCTGTAGTTTAAAGAAAAACATGTATCTCTATTTATTTTATGCATCATTTGAACACAGCAGCTGTCGTTTATACTGTGTGAGAATTTCATGAGGAACGGACCAGCGGAAATGGCCCAAACTTGCTTGGAGAAACGACTTACCCTAAAATAGACTTTAGACTTTTAACCTCTCCTGTAAAGTTGCCATTTTGAAGATACTTGTTTTTCTGTGGACGGCCACGATCTGAGTGTTTCCGGTGAAATGGCCTGTGAGCGTAGATACAAGGGACCTGATTAACTGGCAGTGTCAGAGCAAGCAAACAGAAAATAGAGTGAGTGACTAAATGAATAGGTGGACAAATGAATATAAGGATGAATAAAATGACTATTCTCTTTCACAATTTCTGTCATGGTATTTTCCTCTCTGCCTACTTTTTGAAACAGTGTTTAAGTGAACGTCTGCTTGTTTGGCATTAAACGTCAGTTGGAGGAGGAGTGCTTACAAATGCTTGCAGTAAGCAAAGTCACTGATGTTTTCGCAGCTCCTCTTGGATCATTCCGAGCTCTGATCCTTTCCTGTGTGCTTCTGTAGACGACAGCGCAGGATCTGAAGTCCTACGCATTTTTCAGGATTTATGCATCCTCTGAGTATCAGTACTTCACTGAGCGTTCACATGTGTGTGTTATTGTCCCCTATTTACATGCATCTGCACTCCTGATTGCAACAAGTCGCAATTCTGGAATGCAGGCATCTACCATAAGCAGGGCAAGCATGAATGATGAACGCCACAACTCACATGCATACACATCCCCGGTTCCCCTGTGCTCTCCATTCTTTTTTCCTCTACAATTTGGAGCAGACCTCATTAAAGCTGCCACTCCAGTCTCTCTCTTAGTGAAGGACACTAATCCAGGCCTCTTCATTAGTACGAGAGGCGCTTGGCTCCCAGCACGTTCTCTCGCTCTGCATTCACGTCGTTCTCTTTGTCTGCTCTTCCTCATCCACACTTTACTTCTGGATTCTCACACGCTTCAATGAATCTTATCGTACTTGCTTAATTCCATTCAGCAAGTCTTACACAGTTAGGAACTCGGATTCCTAGCCCAGAGTCTTTCCCAGACATTTATCCTTATCTCTCCCTGAGTACACATTAAAGAGGAGAAATACTCTCAAGCTAGAGAGGCAACTTTGAGAAATAAGTGAGTGTAAAATTGATACCCCTCCCCTCTCTATAGGGAAAGCTGTGTATTGAGGTCATGTACAGCAGCCAAGGGGTCAAGATAGAAAATGACGGGCGATTCAAGCCAAATTTCCCATTTGGATTTCGGAGGCGAGTTGCCCTGCAGCACTTTACGCAGCAATAAGAACGTGCTGTCATTATTTCTTCTGAATATGAATTTTTCAGCGTTATTAGCCTTCGCTGAAAATTCGGTTGCTAATGCAGAGACTTAAATGGCCTTTATGAGCAAATAGAAGCATCTACATTCAAATATTACATAAGATACATGGATTGCATTAGGGCTTTTATTGCTATTAATGCTATTATATTGCCTCATATTTTTATGGTAATATTCTCTGCGATATCTAAAAATATCTTATAATAATAAATGCATTTATAATATGCACATATAATGGATTTAAAATGAAGTTTCAGTTAAGCTGTGGCTAATGACACAAACTGTGCATTAGACCCCCTACAAATTGTACTATGCTTGTGAGTCACAGGGTTTAAAGTTGAAGTGCAATAGCAGATGGGTCAACAGTTCAGTGAGGAAGAAATATCGTGATAAAGGGGAACTGCACCTATGTTTGGGTCATTTCTGTATTATAAAATGAAATTACAAAAAAGTCAAAAACGTTAAAAAAAAAAAACAGATGTCAGACGGTTATAATGCCTCTCAAAACTCCAGACAGCTTTAGCATGATTTAGATAGGATTATGTTTCCTAATGCCTGAGACATTGTGCTATGGCAGTTAAAATAAGATTAAGGCCAAAAATGTGTTTATTCATGGCAGAGATGCACATTAGTAATGCATATTTACCACTAGGGTTTTAACACACATATAGGTTCACTAGTAACTAAAATGGTTGTATTCAAGTCTTGGACAACACAGCATTGGCCTTGTTCCACCACAACCTAGAGAAAACTTCCAATCAACCAATCAAACCACCTCAAACCAACACATCCAATCCAATCAAACCACCTCAAACCAACACATCCAATCCAATCAAACCACCTCAAACCAACACTTCCAATCCAATCAAACCACCTCAAACCAACACTTCCAATCCAATCAAACCACCTCAAACCAACACTCCAATCCAATCAAACCACCTCAAACCAACACATCCAATCCAATCAAAACACCTCAAACCAACACATACAATCCAATCAAACCACCTCAAACCAACACATCCAATCCAATCAAACCACCTCAAACCAACACATCCAATCCAATCAAACCACCTCAAACCAACACTTCCAATCCAATCAAACCACCTCAAACCAACACTTCCAATCCAATCAAACCACCTCAAACCAACACTTCCAATCAAACCACCTCAAACCAACACTTCCAATCCAATCAAACCACCTCAAACCAACACATCCAATTCAATCAAACCACCTCAAACCAACACATCCAATCCAATCAAACCACCTCAAACCAACACATCCAATCCAATCAAACCACCTCAAACCAACACTTCCAATCCAATCAAAACACCTCAAACCAACACATCCAATCCAATCAAACCACCTCAAACCAAAACATCTAATCCAATCAAACCACCTCAAACCAACACATCCAATCCAATCAAACCACCTCAAACCAACACATCCAATCCAATCAAACCACCTCAAACCAACACTTCCAATCAACCAATCAAACCACCTCAAACCAACACATCCAATCCAATCAAACCACCTCAAACCAACACATCCAATCCAATCGAACCACCTCAAACCAACACATCCAATCCAATCAAACCACCTCAAACCAACACTTCCAATCCAATCAAACCACCTCAAACCAACACTCCAATCCAATCAAACCACCTCAAACCAACACTTCCAATCCAATCAAACCACCTCAAACCAACACATCCAATCCAATCAAACCACCTCAAACCAACACTCCAATCCAATCAAACCACCTCAAACCAACACATCCAATCCAATCAAACCACCTCAAACCAACACATACAATCCAATCAAACCACCTCAAACCAACACATCCAATCCAATCAAACCACCTCAAACCAACACTTCCAATCAACCAATCAAACCACCTCAAACCAACACATCCAATCCAATCAAACCACCTCAAACCAACACATCCAATCCAATCAAACCACCTCAAACCAACACTTCCAATCAACCAATCAAACCACCTCAAACCAACACTTCCAATCCAATCAAACCACCTCAAACCAACACTTCCAATCCAATCAAACCACCTCAAACCAACACTTCCAATCCAATCAAACCACCTCAAACCAACACGTCCAATCCAATCAAACCACCTCAAACCAACACATCCAATTCAATCAAACCACCTCAAACCAACACTTCCAATCCAATCAAACCACCTCAAACCAACACATCCAATCCAATCAAACCACCTCAAACCAACACTTCCAATCCAATCAAAACACCTCAAACCAACACATCCAATCCAATCAAACCACCTCAAACCAACACTTCCAATCCAATCAAACCACCTCAAACCAACACTTCCAATCCAATCAAACCACCTCAAACCAACACTTCCAATCAACCAATCAAACCACCTCAAACCAACACTTCCAATCCAATCAAACCACCTCAAACCAACACATCCAATCCAATCAAACCACCTCAAACCAACACATCCAATCCAATCAAATCACCTTAAATGACCACATATTTACATCTCAACAATTACACAGTGGGTGGAATTCACCTTTAAATGGTCCGTGTCTTAGGAAAAAATATTCTCAGAAATAAGCGAGTCTGCTGTACCATGTAAACAATGCGAATGTGTTTAATTCATAACTACTAACCTGCATCAAACCCATTTTTGATTCTTTGCTTACCTCATGCTATTGTTTATTAGTTTAGCTCCTAACGGTGAAGCTACAAATAATGTTGTAGTAGCTTCACTGTTATTAGTCTGGATTCTACTAGGGATGAGCCAATCGAAACACAAAACATTAACAATAGTGTACATAGTGTAAAAGTATAAAAGTCTATTTACTTTATACCATTAAACATAAATTATTAATTATTAATATTTTAGCATCAACAAAAAAGTAGAAAACATATTGTTTTCTGAGAATTGGTTTTAATGAACATACATTTTTCAGTACTTGTTTTTATCATCACTGTGGATTTTCAAGTAATCCCAGTTGTATGAATGGACCAAGTAAATACTTATGAATTTGATACTGAAGCAATTTGAAAAGGGCACCATCGGGGTGAAGTGTGTGGTTTCAGTGTTTTGCATGTGCTTTTTCTGCTGGTGCTGAATAAACTAGATTATTCTTTATTCCACACCAGCAGCATAAAGAATAAAGAATAATCTACTTTTTTATTGCAGCAGCATTATGGCTTCCCCTGTGTCTTACTCTTACACCAACGACAAACTATTAATGTTGTCCCAAAGCGTGCTTTATATTTATATTGGAGGTTTTTGAGTAACTCTATGTTAAATTGGTTCCTGCATTTTTCTGACACTGCAAAAAAACAAATACCTCTGACATGTGTGCCTATGCATCATATATAATTATTGTGTATAATCAGCTAGGGCACATTTTACACAACACATTCTCATTCTACATACACCAGGCCCAGAACCTGAAATAATGTTGTGCTGTCAGACAATATAGGTCATGCTTGAAGCTTGTGTCTCCACATTGCCAGTGTACACTGTTGCCATAACATGCGTTTGGAACACAGTCCCTAAAGTGTGAATGGTTTAAGGGATATAGGAAGCTTACACAAAGCTGAAATTACAATATCTCTGTCCATTATTTGCACAATCAGTCCCCAAATGAACATTATAACCAAAGATTTGGTCTATCTGCTCAGTCTCTTCTTCTGACGACTTTAAACTAGATGTTGGAGCATTGCTACAACTATCTGATTGCATTCAGCCACAACAGCATGAGAGAATAGGTACTGCTGTTGGATGATTAGTACTGGATCCGAACTCCATTTGAACTCATCCCACAGGTAATGGGCGGAGCACAATCCCTCCAGAGAATGCAGTTCCACTGCTCCACAACTCTAGTTGTGCTAGAGGGTTTTATATGCACTCGGCTTATACTCGATACTGGCCATGGCAACCTTAGGAAAAGACACAGCTATTCTAAAGAAACACATTTAATTAGCAATGCTTTTTATGGAGATTATATAAGCTGTGCAGGCACTATACACCTGTGAATTCAGGTAGTGGAATCCATTAATTATACGAGGTGCCTGACTAATGCATTTAAAATGCATCTAATAAAGCAATTGTATGTTGCTTTTACCCGCATACATGCCTTTAGGCTCGTAAATCAGTTTTGCATAAAATATGCAGGTGAAATGCACCTAAAGTTCTGCAAAAGGCTCCTACATCTGGTCTTCATTGTTGAAGCTGTAATGGGGCATGGCTAATGACTAACCTTTATTATTCCCACCAAAATGTACTGTCGAAGGATTACATGGACACTTTGATTCATCAAAACACCCACAGATACACTCATCTGTAACTGTGGTCAGGATGCTCGTAGAACAGTAAAAAACAGAGAAAGACTATTTGATTGGTAAGAGAACTAATTTACATATTGCAGCTTTTGAGAACATCAGCAATGCGAAAGCCAATATCGTGACTGTGCCAGCCTCAGACACTGATATCTCTTGCATGTTATACTTCCACAAGTGTTGCATCAGAGCCTTTTGGAGTGAGACGGTTGCTGGATTGAAAGAAAAAGATGGTAAAGAGTATTTTTCTTTCAGCCCCTCTTCACAGAAGTCATAAAATGCTATTTCTGCATGTATTTGTTGTGCATCTGTGCTTTTCTGTTGTGGCAGTGGCACCCATTCCTTTGATATGAATTCTGAAGCTGTTTTTACAGCAGGGGGTTCTGGCCACAGGGGGTTCTGACTCCTGCCCTTTCACGTCCTATTGCTCACTAGCAGCTGAACACCAAGTGCCAACACCTTGCACAGTAGAGTGCAAAAGCAAGTTAGGCCAGGTCATGGTTTATTTATATAGTGCCTTTTACAACAGGGGTTCTTTAACAACGGTGAACCGGGTCCAAGCCCCCAATAAAGAAGCCAGAGGGGATACTAGCGAGAAAAAAACACCTCAGAGCGAAAAGAAGAAACCTCACCCAAGACTCAAAAGGGGAACCCGTCCTTTTCTGGTTGACACCGAATAACAAAACAAGCAGAAGCCATATGAGCAAGTACAGTATTTTACAATTATATGCTATATTAAATAGAACAACAGATGACTGTTAGAGTCTAATCAGAGCAGCAATGACAAACAGACTATCTAGTCTGAATGAAGCCAGTGACCACTGTAAGTAGTTTATCACAGTAAAATCCCAGAATATCCATTGCTGCTGTTTAAAGCCTACGGTGATGATCTGTTAGTAAGAATACTTTCTGAGTAGTTGGAAGCAGTAAAGCAGGAGAAGAAAACAGCCTATGATTAAACAGCAGGATCATCTCATGGGTCGGCAGCATGCAGGTGAGGCTCCACATCATATAGTACAGCATGAAGCTCGACGCTAGGTAAACTGGTCAAAAAGACAGATAAGCAGTGGGGACTAGCAGTAGCCTCAGACCACACAGGATGGGCAGTAGTTCTGCATCAGACCACACAGGATGGGCAGTAGGTCTGCATCAGACCACACAGGATGGGCAGTAGTTCTGCATCAGACCACACAGGATGGGCAGTAGTTTGGCATCAGACAACACAGGATGGGCAGTAATTCTGCATCAGACCGCACAGGATGGGCAGTAGTTCCACTTTAGACCACACAGGATGGGCAGTAGTTTAGTATCAGACCATACAGGATAGGCAGTAGTTCTGCCTCTGACATCACAGGATGGGCAGTAGTTCTGCCTCTGACATCACAGGATGGGCAGTAGTTCCACTTTGGACCACACAGGATGTATTCTGGTGAATCCTAACAGGTACCAGGAATCTGATTATGGACAGTGTATTTAATCATATTCTGAATATTTGAAACGATTTTTATGGGGTCTGCAGGAAGAGGCATGTGAGCTATGTTGGTAAGTTTGCTTGTTAGTAAAGTCATCTTTTCTAAGGAAGCAGATTTATAGGTGAAAAATATCTTCCTCACTTTTTCAAAATAAAGGACTGATGTAATATGCCACCAAACATATGTATGTCTATACGGTCTATATTGTCACTTTCTGGCCCCTCTTGGGTCTTTGAGGCACTGTGAAGTCATGTGCTCTTGTTTTTTCTTTTCTAGCTCCACCCAGTCTCCTCCTCTCACACACACCTGTAGCTAATCTAGGACTTATTAAGACTTCTATACTTACTCCTTTGTTTGGCCCATCTTGTGGCAAAGTCCATGTGTTTCGCGCTAAGCTGTTCTACTTTCGTGTTCTTCTCTGGTTTCGATCTCCTGCTTTTGTCTCCTGGGTTGTGCTATAATGCATTTGCCCCTGGTGTTGCCTTGCTTTGTTCTGTCCCTTACGATGCTTAACTCCAATTACTGGACTGCCCTTAATAAAGCCGCTTTGCACATACAACCTGCTCCAGTTTTGAATTCAGTGATTTTGTGATGTAATGATACCCAGTGCATTTACAAATATCCACCTATTTATGAATGAGCCACAACACATTATAGTCAGTCATTTACATACACCAGTATTTAAGACACTGTAACAAAAACAGCCTGAAATGGTTAGAATATGGTCAAATAAGGTTTTTAGAGGACCTCATGACTGAAAAATACAAAGTAAAATGTCAAATATTTCCTTTAACCAGCAAAATGCATCAAGCCTGCCATACCAGGTCGATACTATGCGGTCCTAGATTGCATTCTGCAAACCTGCATTTTAAATATGTCATTTCAGTATTTTTTCCCAGGCCTAATGTAGCATCATGTCACAGCAGTCTGCATCGCATATTCTCAGACTGAAAGCTGCTCTAGCTATTTATCACATGAGGTGACTGGGACAGACGTGCCGCTGTGTTTTTGTCATTCTTTGGGGAGAATAATGCAGGCAGGCTGGAGGAGAATAAGCAGGTCATTTGGAAATGGTAGGACTAAATAAAATGCTAATCAGCGTGCTGGTTCTGTGCTTGCATGGGACGGACTCTGTGCTGACTGAATATTGGATCTTCACTTCAGAGTGCAAATATGTCGGTGTGAACGCGATCTGACAGGCAAAGAACAGTGCGTTGGGAATGAGTCCCATTAATGAATTATACATATACATCACTTTACGCAAGGCACTCCGGACTCGCAGAATGAATAATACATCCATTAATCTACGGCTTTGTAAGTGAAACCAAATGACCTCAGTTTTGAAAGAAAAAAAAGAGATGAGCAAATAATTGAAAGTAAAATACTAACATGATAAATAATAAACATATTAGAGCCGGTGAGAGGCCTGGCAGTATGGACTGGCCTACTTCCAGTGAGACATCAAATGTATCTTTGAAGTTTGGTAAGTTATTTGTGAGTGGTTGTGAGATAGATAGAGTGTGTGTGTTAGAGAGAGAGAGAGAGAGAGAGAGAGAGAGAGAGAGAGAGAGAGCAAACGTGCTATCTTCTAGTTTTCATGTAGTTTCTCTCTCTGTCAATCATTCACCTGTCACTCACCCATCCATCTATTTCACACCCTCTGCAGTTGAAGATTCACTTGAATGACAGGTGCGTCTTAGACACGTACCACAGAAACTATTCTACACCCCAAAATTGTCTGGCTGTATTAAGCGCCCGTTGCTGCTCTAACAGACGGCTGGATTTGCATCTATGGCACTTACTCATTTCATTCGCATGCTAGGTCTGCCGCATATTTTTTCATCACCAATTACTAATGCAATCCTAGTCCAGGTTTTCTACAGCATGCCACAGGCTTTTTTCTTTTTCCTTTTTTTCTATTAATTTTTTTCTGACACATTTTCCTCAAATGTCCGGGAAAATTAGCCCTCAGTCAGAATCGTCAGTTTGGCAAACGTGATTGATCTCTTTCCTTTCCAGCAGGCTGCACTCTCGTCCTGCTCTTCTTCCACTTCTCATCATCACCACAGCATGCGCTGATTGATAATGATTGCAGAGCGAATTATCCAATTATTACAAAAATATCAAACGCATACAAATGAATTTAGCAATGAGGTTATGTTGAACAGGCAGGGAAATATGCACAATCACTGTATAACCTCATCTTTTTTTATACACGTTATTTCTGCTGTTATAAACATAACTAAATTATAACAATCCAACAGATTGGTTTTCTGTATCAATATGGATGTTTGCATATCTTCCAATGTATGGATTTATGTATATCTTCATCTTCTGAACTGTTTTATTCTTCTGGGTCGCCAGGCGTACTGGCAGGAAACAACCTGGACAGGATACCAGTCCATCACAGGCCACACATACACAGTCAGTTCCACACTCACACCTAGAGGCAATTTAACATCTCCAGTTAGCCTGACTACATGTCTTGGACTGGAAACCGGAAACCAGAGCCAGTTGAGATTTCAGACTTGGGATATTTACAAAGATTATGATTTGATCTATTTAAATCAATTTATCTATTCCTAAGCAATTGTTATAAATAAGGACATATAAATAAGGAACTTAATATATATAGTTAATAATGAGCCTAATATAAAAATCATAATTGACCTTCTATTGGGAGGGGGCTATGTTTAACCTTGACCTCCAAATTTAAAATGAAGCTGAAAAACTATGCCACCGCAGAAATACAAAGAGATGTGTGTTTCGACGCATCTTACAGCAGGAAGCTGGACTGCATCCCTGACCCTCATGGCCACATCAAAAATCCTGTATTATTGTGAAAAATACAGAAGTTCATAGTAACTTTAAAATGAGGGTAAGTATCGAGACAGATTTTTAAATTTGAACAATTTGGCTTTCAAACATGTTTCAATACACAGTGACAAATACGACATCTTCATTGAGATCTATAGGTGACATCGATTAATAAGTTTGGAAATTGTGGACATTCAGTGTCAGGTATTCAGAGTGTCAGGCTTGTGCTTTGGGCCCATCTGTAAAGGAAAACAGAAAAGCAACGTTTCCGCAGGTGACTGAGAATGTCATAGAGAGGCCGATTATAGCAGGGCTGCTGTGCATAAACCCCTCGTTACAGTTTTAAGAGTTCAGTGGTCCTACAACAACATGCACTGGTCCACAGAGATGTGGAGGATAGTGATCTGGTCAGAAGAATCATCCTTTACCATATTCTCCTCAAGTGGGCAAGTGCATGTGCAGTGTATACAAAGAGAATCATATAGGGCTGAATGCTGGACACTTAGAGTGAAGGGGGCAGGTGGCTCTGTTATAATATGGAAGGCATGTTGCTGTTATAGTTTAAATTTACTCCAAATCAATACTAAGTTACTCTGACTTATGAGGACAATACTCCCATTCACAGAGCACATGGGGGCACTCATATCTTATTCTTTTGGCCATCCATTTTGGACTGCAGTAAAACAGCACTCTCCACTGACATCATTAAAAGGCCTAATGAGAGACTGACGGAGGATTTCCTGTATAGATCTGAAGACTCGTAGGATGTAAGTCAAAGTGCACTAAAGTTGATCTAGTGGGACATGGTGGCCCAACACACTGACACCCGAAACATTTTTTACCCTAAAGTGGAGACCTTTTCTTGCAGGGCCAAAGTGGGACTTGTTTTCAGATCGGGTTGAAGGATAAATCGTTTTTATATTGAAATTGAATTTTGAATTAGTGCAATTTTCAAATTGCAGGAGCTCCAGTTTTTTAATAGCCTACATTAATAGCCTACATTCTTTAGCAAACTTTACCTGGGTACAGTTAGCCTAATAATATGGAGCTTATAAACCACTTCTGGCCATGGGCGTAAGTAAACACAACCTTCATAACCTAGCAGTCAGGCATGTTAACTTTTAGCTTACCTTCAAGTCAAACCAGAAAATGCCTACACTAGATTTCATGGCCTAAATACCATGGCCCAGTTTAAACTCCAATTGCAATATTAGCCAGTAAACTGTCAATTCGATATTTTGCCCAAATTGTTTGAACAAAGGAACCAGTTATTGATCAATTGTGCACATAGGAGTCTGACATCTGCATTTAAACTTGTCCTGCACATTGAAACACCCACACTTCAGTCTTGTCCTGTCTGTGAACTTGCAACCTTCGAGTCACAAGCCTGGCTCTCTAACGTTTAGCCCACAAATGTCCAATTATGTAGTGCAAACTGTTCAGCCCATTTACATACTACCGACCAGCCCACTTTAATCTCCGCTTGAATTTCTCATTCTCCCCAAACACAGACAGCACTGCCTTTATGCAAAATAACATAAATAAACATAAATAAATGTTTCTAAAATCTGCATAATTTAATCCTCTTTTTTAATTCTTACACTCATTTATTATGTAAACATAACCCTGAGATGGCCAAGGTTGCCTCAGTATAAAATATCTGCATTTCATGATCCCACGCCAACATAAACACAGAAAAGTACAGTTTTCATAAACAAAAGTCTTGAAAAACTTCACCAAGCTGAAAGTAAGGCCACTCTGACTGTAAAGACAGTTTCTGTGGTAACAGTATCCATTAGCCTTGAGATGAAAGGCACAGCTAAAAGGAAGAAACTGCACAGCGATGTTCCAAACTCTTTCATCAATAGTCATATTCATATAGACATAAAACAAATGACTTTTACCGTGTGCTTTTTCCACACCAAATAATTCGGAGCAATTTGCCATTGGATAAAAGCTATGTTATTTACGCTCCTGAAACCTACATTTGCATATGTTTCTTAAATGCATCTGAACCTGTAGCACAATGAACGTAAATGCCACGAAAGCTGCTTGCTCAAATTTGACTAATACATACATAAACAGTTCAACGAATCAGCAGCATGGTGGATAATCATTTCATGGCATCGTGAATACCACTGCATCTTAGTTCTTTGTCTCTTGAGACGACACTACAGTGAAAGGTGAGAACGTGTATGCCATTTATATCTCCAAAGACGTCACCCCGCCAAGGGCATAGCCGCATAATGCTGATCTCTCCCTTTTCTCTCTGTCTGAGAGTGTCCTCGGCCTCATTAATGCTGCCCCTCTGCGAGGCCTTATTATCGGTGTGTTCACTCTGCTTGATCGCACACTTTGTTAGGCCAGTTCATTAATTAGTCTGAGACTATAAATTTGTCACCATTTAGCAAAAAGAGTTTGGTGGGATTCGCAAAGGGAGTCTTGGGGCGTAGCAGAGATTTTGTGCAGAAGCGGGACGGCGCGTGGCGTCCTAGGGGGGATTTCGGGCTAAGGGCTGTGGGAGCAGGGTGTGTGAGGTTTTGGTTTTTCGGGCTAATCTCCAACATAATCCTGCTGCCATTGTCTCCAGCTGAATTAGACAAGATTAGGCAAGAGACAATCTGCCGAGAGAGCAGGGCTCACGGATCCAGAGAATAATCCCTCTATCATAAACACAAACACATTCACGCTTCGCTAAAAACTACATTCACCCCATTCACAAACCATGGTAGAATAGGAAGCATACACACGGCGGAAGAATGCACCGCTCTCGATTAGTGACGTTATCAAGACCACAAATGTAAGATGGAGTAGCAACTGCTTGCTGCTAACTAGGCCTGCAGCTGTAATTGGTTAGTGTATGTTCTTCTATTAACTGATTAATGTAAGCATGATAGATCTAGCTCAGCATTCCCAGTTTTTTGAGAAATATAGATATATCATATTTAGTCTACTTCTGGGAAAATAACAGCAATGACTGTAGCATAAATACACCCATATGCACCCAACATACACCCAATACAGTCACACTCAGAAGGAATCAACCGACAGGAATGAAACTTTGTGGGTAGGTTTGACATTGTGAGACAACCAAGCGATCAAAATTTTATGCTCAGCTTTATGCTTAGCTTGCGTCACATGCATGTGACCTAATTATTTATTACAAAGACCGCCTTCAATATGCATGTGACCTAAGCAAGAGCAGGCATTATCACTGACCTGACTGACCCAACAGCCACAACTGCAGACACTCAGCGAGCAGTGATAACCTCCTGAGTGGTCCATGTAGTACCAGTACCATTGACAGATTGTTGCACGACGCAGGACTACATTTATGCAGACTATTACAAAGGCCGCCTTTAATATCAACGTTACTGGAGACAATGGTATGGTGGCAGTCTGTCATGGAGTGAATGGCAGTGGGTGGTCTTCAGTGACAAGTTTCCATTTTGTCTTGATGCAGACGACCAACAAATCCAATGGTGGAGGCTGTGAGTTGATCAAACGTCCAAAAGGTCGGGTGTCTCTTCAACTCCACTCCTACCACAAAACCTGCAGGTACTGAGTGAGAATATTCAAGCTGCATGGGATGGCTTATCACAGGACACCATTAGGAACCTCTACAACTCCATGCCAAGATGTCTGGTATGTTGCATTAGCCAAAATGGCCAACCAACGCCATACTTAGAAACTTCCGCAGACACAGAGAGAACATGCAAACTCCACAAGGAAAGGACCCAGGACAGTAACACAGGACACTGTTTCAGTTGTTGAAGGTTCCATTGCTAGACAGCTGAAAGTTGCTGGTTCTATAGGTGTTGCTTTCCAGATGCAAGGGAAAGCACTAATATGTCCAGGGCAGGGTGTTTCCAGGACAAGGGTGAGAAACACTGTTCAAGACCAATAAGCAGTGAAGAGGGAGAAGGATGGACTCTGCATACGTGGTGATATGTTGACACCTGTTGAATTCAACAGCTTGTGTCATTTTCCAAATTGCCCCTTTAATAAACAATCGATGGACACGGCAGCAATATCTAAAGGAGGACGGAATTTTGCAAGCTGCCAGTCATGCTTTCCTGTGGCATCACCAACCATCAAGACGTGCAGTCTCGGAACGATAGAGCGAACGCTTTGCATTATAGAGTATTTTTAAGTAAACAGCACATTAAGAATCCAAACCCATCGACATATTTTTCATGATCAGTGATGTTGATTGTTTACTGTCTAATAGATTCAACACCCACATACATTTATAAAAATAACCCTAACCTCCCGACTGAGCCTCGATAACTAAACACAGCATTGCATTCAGACTTGACTGATGGCAGTAGAGCTGCAGAGTCCCTGACGGAAGGAGGCTTAAAGAGATAAGGAGTAAGGTGAAGGAGAGTACAAGGTGTAGGTGAAGGATGGAAAAACAGGACAGAGCTACAAGTATACTACAATCATCACTTGCACGCTCTTTAGGAAAGTCTCTGTCCTACATCCATCTCAGTCTGTCCCTCGGGTGCTCATTCAGCAAGCCCCCACCAGGCTGCTGCAAAAGTTCCAGTGGACTGCACAGTCAATAAAGAACCGGCTCAAGCACCTCCTATAAATTCCAATATAATGTGACGGTGCAGAATAATAACCACAGCCATAAAACTGTGCACTGGCAGTAATCACTACCCGGAAACAAACTCTGGGCGTCTCATTAAAAAGGTGCAACATTTTATCCTGTTTTTACTACAGTCTGTAGAAACACATCACGTTGAACGTGTTGTGTGTTTATCTGAGGAAGCCAATGGCATTTATGATAGCTTAAAAATAATACTAATTGACCTAAAACATTAGTGAAAATAATATAATTTGATGTGTTTAATTTAATGGTGGGTCCTGAAAGTGAAAATCAGCTTCTTTCTTTCTTTCACGCAGCAGTAAAACTACTTTACCGTAAAAAAAGAGAGAGGAATCTAATTACATTACATTTTCTGCACATAAATCCACAACAAAGTTGTAATGCGCATCATAAAACAGCATCATAAAACTTGTTTCTGATTACTGATGCAGTGTGTTCCTTTTACAATGATTAGTTATGATTATTCTCTTAATTAGAGATCCTGAATTCATCCGTTGATAAATGAAGATGGATTTTAAGTCCACAGTGCTACAGCCCTGAAGCTGTGACATTTTGAGGTGCCGCTGAAGGAAAACTGCATTAATAATTGGCATAGTTGAATAAAAAGAGTTTGGTACACAGAACTGACATACCATGACCTCAGACACTGTTGTTCCTCCTTCAAATACAGATTCTGCATTTACAAAAGAGGACAGCATAAAATGAGTCCGTTCCACAATCCCGAACATTTACCATCTCGACTCATTAATATTTATAACCCCAAAAGTACATACAACAACAACGGAGCAACAAGAACGAAAATGGTGGACTGTGTGGAGAAACGTGAAGGGTTTTTAATGCCCTTTCCAAGGAACCAAACTGTCAATAAGACATGGTTGATTTCGGTCCATCTTTATACACTTTATATACAGGGGTTGGACAATGAAACTGAAACACCTGGTTTTAGACCACAATCATTTATTAGTATGGTGTAGGGCCTCCTTTTGCGGCCAATACAGCGTCATTTGGGCAGCCGGGGTTTTATGTTTTTTGGATACAATCCGGGTTAGCACCCGAACATCCCTTTCAGACAGCTTCCTTTTGCGCCCACAGTTAATCCTGTTGGATGTGGTTCGTCCTTCTTGGTGGTATGCTGACATTACCTTGGATACCGTGGCTCTTGATCCATCACAAAGACTCGTGGTCTTGGTCACAGATGCACCAGCAAGACGTGCACCAACAGTTTTTACTTTTTTGAACTCTGGTATGTCACCCATAATGTTGTGTGCATTGCAGTATTTTGAGTAGAACTGAGCTCTTACCTGCTAATTGAACCTTCACACTCTGCTCTTACTGGTGCAATGTGCAATTAATGAAGATTGGCCACCAGGCTGGTCCAGTTTAGCCATGAGACCTCCCACACTAAAATGACAGACGTTTCAGTTTCATTGTCCAATCCCTGTATATTCACCAGATTCTTAAGGTGGAACAAAACATTCAGTCATGTGCTACATCTGGTACTGGTGCCCGAATGTAACTGCAGCACATTTTAAAGTGGAGCAGAAAATTCACAAAGCACGCTGGTAATTAGGAAGCCCAACTTCAGCTACAAGAACCTCCACCACTTTAATTCACTTGGGACGGTTTCTCAAACAATATCGAGCAGATTTGCTCAGCGTTTAACAATGAGGAGTGTGGTGTAATTGTAGTTTCCTCAGTAAATTCTGGTATGAGATGCCCAGTAGGGGGTGCTGTTGTAAAAAAACACTGTGTTCCGGTGATTGAAAAGAAAATGGGGGCAAGCAACAAGAGGGTTAACTATGTTGGTGGCATAGAAAATAAGGTTGAACAAAACTAGCCTACTGAACCTATTGCTGTTATTTCTTTTACCACAAACCCTTCTATTTTGTTGGGTACTTAGTACACGAAAAGGAGACTGTAGAGAAGAGCAGTTTCACCTTTAATAGCATCACAACCCCAACAGCAGCCTGTAAGTAGCAGCCATGCTGTGTGATTGTATCAGTGTTTGCTGGATAAAGCAGATCATCTTAAACTGAAAATTTCCCAGTGAGTAATAACTTTACCTTTGTGTTGATGTAGCTAGTGTAGGTTATAGGTTAACATTAGTTACTAGCAACAAACTAAATACCAAGTAACTAACATTAGCATAGCTAACTAAAAAGTATCAGGGCCGAGCATATTAACACAGAGGGTCATTTTAGTATCCTGTCTGTGTTTATTTTGACATGCAGCTTTTGTGAATCGTTGTAGTGTCTTGCAGTAAACCAGCCAATCAGAATAGAGCCAATAAAATTATCCCTGAGCTCACTTAAAAAGGAAAACAACTCGTTTCATGGCCCAAATTATAAAATTGTAATGGGGCTTTTCAAACCACATATGGGCATTTTTCACCCGACCAAAGTAACATGCCTTCTATGAAGATATCAGGGAACAATTTCAAATACTGAATTCTATCAGACCACTAATTGCTTTATGGTAGCAAAAACTACAGGCTGCGGATTGGGTGCTGCGTGTGTCATTTCTATAAGTAAACAGACCTTTGTTTTTTGGGAGCTTTAGCATTTTTTGGGGTCATGTTTAGGATTAGGCTTTAGAGGTTAGTGTGGTATTAAGCTTAGAATTTGGGGTGGGCAGGAGGTGACAGTAGATTGACTTTAAGAAGTAAGCTGGGTTTCAGGGTTTTGCCACAAGATGTTGCTTTCTGTTGCCTAATGCGATCAAAGCATCCTGAATGGAGGTCAAAGAGAGATGGGAGATATGATGTTTCTTTGTGTTTGAACAACATCCAGGTGTCATTTTAATATTTATGTGCATAATCTTGTACTGCTTCTTTCCGTCTCTGTAATGAACATGTACACGCTTCACTGAACTCATTGTGGTGAGCTTAGACTGAAAAAAAAAGACCTCCTTTAATGAACCTGTCGGCTTGCTTGAAGAAGCCAATCTGTGTAATTCTGCACAGTCTTTTATCTTACAGTATATTATTATTATACTGCGTGATGTACAGGCATGAGAAGGATAGTCCCAGACAGCTAGCATATATCGGTCCCCTGGCTTGATCAGGTTGGCACCACACTAACTGTGTGCCACTGTTGGTCCACCCTCGGACTACCAAATCCTGTCCTGTGCATGAAATCAAACTAGTTTCTAATCTCCTCAAACCGATTCGAAATGCACACAGACTTTTATTTTGGACAATAAACTAAGACAAATATTACAAATGCCTCATTCCTAATAAAAAAGGATAAAGCCTTAAAACCAACATGAGAAACAAGGAAGAGTAAAAAAATAGAATTGTACATGGACAACTAATTGTGGACCAATAGCTTTACCATTAGTGGGGCATCCTCTTGCTATCAGGAGTTGAAACATGTACCTTCAGCTGGCCAATAAATGCACCTGTACAGCTGCTCACGAGAGGGGCCCAAAGCATAATTCATGTTTATGGCAGTTGGCAGTATCTGCAACTGCATGGGGATCCCAAGAACAAACAATACCAAGTCTTGCATGATGTTGCTTTAAATACAGGTTATTGATTTTTAAGCACCAGAAAAATAGCAAGAAACAAGAAGCAATGCAAACACCTTCAGCACTAGGTCCAGTATCTCATCTATCAGTATTTAGTCTGTCTATTCTCTGCAGTTCCTCCCACTTTAACCTGTCCATCCCTTCTAAAACCAGTTACAGCGCTGTCCTCAGAACAAAAGCTGTATTTCTGTAAGCTGATATTTTATTCCCCTTCAAATGACATCAACATTCACACAGTCATCTAGCCAAGCTCACTACCTGCCCCGCAGATTTATTTTCTCATTGCATCTAAAAAGGCTAAAGGAGGAATCTCAGGGGAAATTAGATAATAAGAAATCCCTTTGGATAAGGGAGTGAAAAAATCTTTCCTGACAAGCGTGCAAGAGTTGGTAGACCACCAAAACTGTCATTAATGGATAAGCAGTGCTTACAGCTTTTGTTTTTAAGAGAGAGAGAGAAAATAAAGCTCCACTCCTGCTACAGATCTGACATCAACTCAGTGGACAACTCAGAAAGGATGTCAAGAAGCTGTTACTGTCAAGAACCTATTACTCAGAAAAGTAAATAGACTACAAAGAAGAACATTGGCACTAGAACACCAAAGCCGGACATCCGGGAGTGTACATTTAAGAGAGGGATAACCAGGATCGACTTCTATGACTGTACTTTGGGTTTGGGGATTTACAGCAATCAGTCATTAACATTAAAAAGCACCTCCTTGTGTTTACAGTCATTATCCATTTTATCAGCTCCACTGACCAAATAGGAGCACTTTGTAGTTCTACACTTACAGACCTTAGTCCATCTCTGTCTGTGTTTCTCGAAGTACTTTGTTAAACGCTTTACTCTGTTTTTCAATTGTCTGGACCTCCGAAGGACCACCACAGAGCAGGTATTATGTAGGTGGTGGATTATTCTCAACACTGCAGTGACACTGATATGGTGGTGTGTTAATGTGTGTTGTGCTGGTGTGAGTGGATCAGATACTCCAGTGCTGCTGGACTAAGAATACTCCACTATCTAAAAATATCCAGCCAACAGCGTCCTGTGGGCAGCATCTTGTGACCGCTGATGAAGGACCAGCAGGTGACCAGCACAAACTGTTCGGCATCAGATGAACTATCGTCTCTGACTTTACATCTAGGTGGACCAGCAAGATAGGATTGTCTTATAGAGTGGACAGTGAGTGGACAATGAGTGTTTAAACACTCCAGCAGCAGCACTGCTGTGTCTGATCCACTCAGATCAGCACAACCCACACTAACACACCATGTCAGTGTCACAGTAACACTGAGAATCATCCATCACCCAAGCTGCCTTGTGTTGGTCCTGTTTAAAAAAAAAACTGAGAAGGCTGGAAGCTGTAATAAAGATCAAGTGTGGACACAACTGAAATAAATGACTTGTTGAGGCGTCTGCATATTATTTCTGCACCTATTTCCATGAAAAATGAATAATGTAATGACAGATTTGACTGGAAATTAAATGAATGAAAAGGTGCTGTCTGACTTTTTGCACAGCATTGCACAAGCTACACGAATAAATTAATAACTGACTATAAACGAATGGACATTTCCAAAACCAAGGCATGAAATTTGCATTTATCCCCAGCTGATAAAACAGCCTGGACAAACAGTTTCCTGAAAACACTGCAAGTAAGTGGCCTCTGCTACGTTCAGTAAGAGTCCGCCACCGGAGCCTAGGGAGTCTGCAAATGATCTCGATTCCGAAGCACTAATTAGCTGCGAGAGCTGCTAGCAGGTAGCGACAAAGGAAGAAAAAAAGAGAGAAAAAAGGAGGGGAAAAAAAGGCTGAAAAGATGCAGCAGAAATTAGTTCAGTGAGGAGGAGAAAACGAGAGAGGGAGAGCAGGGGAGTTATTTTTGAAAAATGGGGCAGAGAACATGTAGGCTATGAGGCTCATAAGGAAAAGTAGATCTGTGTAGATCTGAGAGACAAAGAGATGGGGGGGACAAGAGAAATGAAAGGAAGATCAAAACATGAGAGGAAGTGTTAGGTTTTGCTGCTTAACTATTTAAAGCCAAGAGCTTTGTGTCCGCCTGCTGTTAAGTCATGGTACTGCATGCAAAAAAGAAGGGGAGGGAGTGAGGGGTGGAAGGGGGAGGAATACTAGTATGCAGGTCCATCCTGCAGGACACATATTGAAAAAAACATACTGCATGGCTGAACTGAGATCAGCCGGGTTTTTAACTAAATCAGTAGCCACAGAGGTACGATATGATGAGATTTATACCAGCCAGGGGGCTGCTTACAATCAGCTTTGCATAACTTCATGAAAGCTACGCCACACCCAGCAGTTCTTGTGAAACTCACGACAGCTGGAATTGGCTCTAAACTCCTCCTAAAATCTGCTGACACTTTAAGAGCCTTGGCCTGCATAAATTCTGGCTGTCAGAAATTGACAGCAGGGTGGCTAACAGTGACAAAATATGCCCAAAAGTGTTGTGTGGTTAGCAAAAATATCTCACAATGTGCCACATAGACCATAATTACCGATAATTACTGCTGTCACAGCCTCACTTTCCAGAGCCAGTGCGGAGTACGCCATTAATAAGCTGCCAGCAAATCCGAACAGACGTGCTGTTAATACCTGTACATGTTTCAACTGGACGTAGGCAGAGGGTTCCGGTGGATTTAACACCACCTTAAACTCTCATTTCCTTCTCATTGACCAGGATTACACCTAAGCCAAAAGTCACTTCCACCACATCTTTCACTTAGAGAGCTTTAAACACTTCATGTGCAGATCAATAGTGAAATATAGATTTTTCTGATCCTTATAAGATTCCTTTTGAGAATTGGTCCTCATGTGGAACTGTTGACTCCAGATGTTTTCTATAACCAGTAATATGAATATGTATCTTCTGGAAATGTGCATTTAATAGGGAAATAAGCATTACAATTACTTTTCCTTCAGGCCTTCATAGCTTCTGGCAGTCAATTCGGTTTTGGGGGATGCCAGGGGAACACTTCCGATCACAATGCATAGAGCCAACAGTAAAGTTTGGTGGAGCAGGAATAATGCTCTGGGGATCTTCCAGTTAAGGGCAATTGCAATGATGTAGCAAACAAAGATTTGCACTCCATTATTCTGTAAAAAAAGGAATTACTTTTCCTTCTTTTCCAACATACATAGACAGGCATAACGCGGTAAGTGTTCTGCCATAACAATAGATCATTACGAGTTATATTAGACAGTTTAGTTCATATGAATACAAGGCCAATTAATATGCTACATAAAATCTGCATAGAATGCATAGTATCGGATTAGTTTCCGAATACCAGTTCTGATATTACTTGGTTTTGAAACTAAACTGATACGATACTAAACTGATAAGATGAGATAAGATATATAAGATATAGTCCCACAGTGGAGAAATTCACAGTGTTACAGCAGCAAAGGGATAGCAAGGTACTCAGTACAAAAAATAAGATAGATGAACCAAAAATAAGATAAATGAACAGGCAGGGAAAGTAGGAAAGGTAGGAAATGGACTGTAGGAAAGGCCTTAGGCCTTGGAATATTCACTGTAAAGCTATTTATCAGGGCAGTAAGCAAATATCTGTTTAACGAAACACCAATACTAGAGTAAACATACACTCATCATCAAAAGAATCGTTGCACAAATCGTTGCAGCCAGAGAAACTCAACCAGCAGCAATGAAACTTGGTGTGTAGGATTCCATGCAGATCTGCTTCAGTCCAACCATAACACAGGATTCAGTTACTTGTGTGCTTTGAGTCATCGCCCAGTGTCTCTTCCGTTTGAGAGTATAGTCTTCTGCCCTTACATTCTCCTGTTAAATGTTCTGATAGACCTATGAATTTATTCATCCCAGGCACAAGGCATCCAGGCCCTGAGATAGCAAATCAATGGAGAAACCCAGGTAACTCCAAAGAGTTCACTTACTTTCTCTTGTAACTCTAAAGGACTGGCTCAGACAGAGCAGGCCAGAATACAAATCCCAGATGCTTTGTACTTTGAAACACTCCAAAGGGCTAATTATAAGGCCGTATTTCAGCAATTTTGTCCTCTGCAATTAACTAATAGTGAAAGGCTGCAATTATATTAATGCATTCCCTGCAGTAGTGCACCTGCTCAATCAAACTCACACACTCCAAACTGTAAACAGCACCATTCGCTCTTCCCAGAGTGTTCAGGCAAACCCCAGAAACTTCCCCTTTGAATGAGGAGAGGGTGATGATCGATGACAGACTCCAGTAAGGTCTGCTGGGGCTTCTCTGAATACAAACATTATTTTATATTAGGCTGAAAAGGTCACGAGCAATGTTTTCAATAATGTAAAGCTGAATATGCTGCAAAATGATGCTCATATGATTCCATTACCATGCAACTTGTTAGGTTTCATAGAGTTCCAAAGGATATGTTAGAAATGCATGGAGTTGTACATGATGCTGACCTATAGTATGTGGACACCATACCCGGTGCTAACAGGGGTATAAACTCAAGCGTATTGCTATACAGTTTCCTTAGACAAACGGCAGAATGTGTAGTACTGAATAGCTCAGACTTTAAATGCCATAGAGGGGCACTATCATAGGATGCCACTTTGCCACTGCACCCTTTTGCCCTGCTGTTATTGCAATTAAATGCAGGCATAAAGTAGCAACAACAACTCAGGGAACTCATGGAGTGGGGCTGCCCAGTGCTAAAGTCAGAGGTATCATCAACACAATAGCTCTGCAGCAGAACCTTCATAAAAGGGCTTTCATGGCCAACAAGCTAAGATCAATATGCACAAGGCAAGAGCCAGGGTTGTAAAGCCAATGGACTCTGCAGCAGTACAAACATTCTCTGAACTGACTCTGGCTTCAATATCTGTCAGTCTGCTGGAGGAACTTGAGGTTTGTTGGATGACAGGAGAACACTTCTGACCAGAATCCATAGTGCCATCAGTAAAGTTTGGTGGAACAGGGATAATGAATGATCTGGGGCCCTGAATGATGGGTAATGTTAATGATGCTTCCAACTTTAGAGAAGACCTTTTCCTGGTCCTGGACGACTGAGCCTCTGTGCATTAAACTTGGTCTGTAATAACATGGATTGGTGAGTTTGATGTGGGGGAACTCTTGTAGACTGCACAGAACCGTGATCTCAACCCCACTGATCACCTTGAGATGTTGATTGTGAAGCAGGCCTTCTCGTCCTGACACAGCATCTGACCATACAAATGTTGTTGTTTTTTTGTTTTTTTTAATCACTAAATCCTGTGGAAAGGCTTCCCAGAAGAGTGGGGGATGTTATAGCCATAAAGGGAGGGCAACTCCTTATTATTAATAGCCATGGTTTTGAAATGGCATGTCATGCAAATTGATATACAGGGGTTGGACAATGAAACTGAAACCTCTGTCATTTTAGTGTGGGAGGTCTCATGGCTAAATTGGACCAG
The DNA here is from genome assembly GCA_024036415.1 of Prochilodus magdalenae. Taxonomy (NCBI): domain Eukaryota; kingdom Metazoa; phylum Chordata; class Actinopteri; order Characiformes; family Prochilodontidae; genus Prochilodus; species Prochilodus magdalenae. The sequence goes on from JAMWET010001835.1 coordinate 306,570, forward strand.
CCTGGTGGCCAATCTTCATTAATTGCACATTGCACCAGTAAGAACAGAGTGTGAAGGTTCAGTTAGCAGGTAAGAGCACAGTTCTGCTCAAAATACTGCAATGCACACAGCATTATGGGAGACATACCAGAGTTCAAAAGAGGACAGATTGTTGGAGCACGTCTTGCTGGCGCATCTGTGACCAAGACAGCAAGTCTTTGTGATGTATCAAGAGCCACGGTATCCAGGGTAATGTCAGCATACCACCAAGAAGGACGAACCTCCACCAGCATCACGTAGTGACCTGGCCACTATCCTGCAAGAAGAATGGCCTAAAATCCCTCTGACCACTGTGCAGGACGCAGTATATGTCATTCCCAAGACGAACTGTATTGTATTGGCCGCAAAAGGAGGCCCTACACCATACTAATAAATGATTGTGGTTTAAAACCAGGTGTTTCAGTTTCATTGTCCAACCCCTGTAGGTGTGATGGTCTGGTGTCCATATACTTGGTGGCCATATAGAATGGTGATAGTATTATGAATACTGCTCCATAGTAAAGTGTTGTGATTATTTATCATTTAATAAGGGAAGTGATTTGATGACTTGGTGCCGTACTACATAAACCACCTAATAATACAGTGCCATATTTGCTGTATATTATTTAAACCTTCACTGTGTGCGTGACGCACTGAATACAATAGCAAATGCTATTAATAACAATTCGCTCCACTTTTTTGAGAGGCAATGTACCATCTGCATCCGACATCGTGTCATTATAATTCATGGATGCTGGAGTAGAGTCTAAACAGCAGTAAACAGTGATGCAGAAATATTCATTTGACTCCAAACAGAGGAAGAGAGCAGCTAGCTCTTATTTGGTTTTAAAAGATTGATCAGAGGAATTTGGTATGAACAAACACAAGCAGAAGTGGAGCTCATCCCTGGTGGAGCACATCCCTGCTACAAGCCCCGCACAGGAAACACATTCTTCCTCTCCTCCATCAGACTGCTGACCATGGCAACAAATTCTATTAGCCTAAAACGCTAACGCTGGTACATTTGGAAAAAGGAGGAAAGAAAAAACCTGGCTTATTGCTTTGTGCAACCGGCTGTGCATCTGGCTTCACGCACAACGCCCGATCTAATCGCAGCCGCTCTTTTTCCCTGTTTTCCTTTCTAACAGCTCCAAGCAGGAATACGTCAAGGCCTTTTCGGTACTGCAGTGACCACATGGGATTTCAGCTGTGAGGGAGAAAAGAGTGAGCTTGCAGCAAACACATTCATAACAGCCTCATTCAGGAAGGAGAGGAAGAAAGTATTTATGATGCTTGGGGTGTGGTGCGATGAATGATGTCTTTAAAAGCTCCAGGTGTGGCAGGTTTTTCATTACATGGGACAGAGCGGTCATTGAGAACATTTGGGAATAGTGTGGTAAGCAACACTGTGGCTATCTTTAGTCTCTTTGTGCCGTCATTAATCTTGTTATGCTCCTTGAGTATGACCTAATTGTGCTCACATAACCCTGTGTTAATGTTTGTTGTATAACATCTTCTCTTGTTGTAAAAGCTTGCTTGTGCACACACCGTGGTCCTAAATATTGGGCATGTAGGGGGGGGAATGGGGTAGGGTGGCACAGAGGGTGGTTGAGGTGCTGTAAACATCCCGACCAGTGGGGGGAGCTCCTACAAAAATGTAAAACCAAAATGACTGCCCTCTTAACCAATAATCAGTAATATTTCTGTTGCCTATCACACTGTTCAATGGGCAAAAGGCAGGAAACACCCTGGACAGGCTGTCAGTCCATCACAGGGGAAGCACTTGTGCATGACTTCAAATTTTTGAGACTTCCAGCTTGTATACAGCTTGATTTTGGCGAGTCTGGGCAGCACGGAATACGTCAAGTCCTTTTTGGTGGCATAAAATCCAGATCCAAACCATATTTCGATGCAGTTTAAAACATGATTCCAATTAGTTCTTAAAGATGCCTCCCAGTCACATAGTTTTTGCGTCACTCGCAATGCAGCAATGTCAGTGTCAGTTCCAGAGTGACGGAGGTGATGGAATTTGCTACATAGTCACTGACACCTACGTTGTTAGCATAGCAACCCATGCAGATAGGTTGGTGGTGTCAGGACACACCATTCCGATCTGATCACTTGCAAAGATCACTGTGTTCTGTGTTTTTGTTACTTGTTTTTGTTACTTGTCATACATGTTGCTCTTACCAAGACAAATTCCTTGTATGTGTAACATACTTGGTAAAATAAAGAGATTCTGATTCTGATTCTGAAATAACGGTGCGGACAGTCGCGCCTCAAAAGATCTGATTTGACAAACAAATATGATTTCCCTTCAGCCATAACCCAGCATTGCAGTATGAAGTCTGTCCAGCAGGAAGTGCTATACGCATGCAAATGACTATGAACCTACACCCAAAAGAGCTTATGAATACATTTTTGCACACAAAAAAATGTTGCATCAACATAAATAAATTTAATTTACACAAAGTGCTGACTCACAGTAGTGAGTAACTCAATGCTCAATGTACACATTTAAATCAAGAAAATTTCAAGCAACATTTGAGCAGCTTTTGTCACTGTGGTAACAGCTAACTATTAAAATGACTAAAATTGCAATAGACTGTCTGTATTTTATTGGTTGTGATATAATCAATAATCACAATCACAATATTTAACTACAGGCCTAACAAGTAGTGCTAGCTAGCCAACATGAAGTGAATGCAGAGTTGTATCCTGTGGGTGGGGTTAGTTGCCAAGTGTCAGCCTGCTATTTTCAAAAACATATACTATTTTATACACTGATCATCAAAAGAATAGTTGCGTTGTGCCGCTTTGTTTGAAAATACAACATACTTTCATCTCTGCATAGAGTTGTAGAGGTTCCTAATGGAGTCCTGTGATAATCCATCACATACAGCTTGAATATTCTCACACAGTTCCTGCAGATTTTGCAGTAGGGGTAGAGGTAGAGTGACAACAGGCCTTCTGGGCATGTGATAAACTGTTTATCCTGGCGCTGACCACGGTGCCTCCACACACAGACTCGTCTCCACCAATACAATGGTGGGACTCGTGACTAAAGATGACCCGCTGCCATTCAGAGTCACTCCAAGACATGGCTTATAGAGGACATCACTGCCTGGTGAATGTCTGCAGTTGTGGCTGTTGGGTTAGTCAGGTGCAGCAGTGAGGCTGTGATTCAAATATCATGTGACATTTGAATCATTTGTATGTCCCACGATGTCATTCCTGACAGTTGATTCCATCTGGATGCAACTATTTGTGCAACTATTCTTTAAATGCCACACATTATTGAATGACACCACGAGCATTTAGTACCGTGCAATACCACTGTTTGTATGGAACAGCTGATGATGTAAGCCATTTAACAATATGTGAGGTTTATGTGAAGGTAGAAACATGCAGAAACATGTAGAAACATGAATATGTAAAACAAGAAAGGGATAAATAATATTTTGTTTTATTTATTTATTTTTTAATATTTTTATTTTATGTAATATAAATGTTATCTCTGCTTTCACTCAATGGGAATGTGAACTATGATTCAGTAGTGTTTGAATAATTTGACATTTGTGTATATTTGTGGTTTGGGTTAAATTAAAATTTAAAAGGCTGAATTAGATTATTTACAGTTGTTGCTTTATTCTTTGAAACTATAACCTGTAATCAACCATCCCCACAAAATATAGACGTCAGGGCTGGTTGACATAAGGGTACAACATGAATTTAGTCATGAATGCATTACTTCTTCTCTAACATTGAACATGCTTGCTCATTTCATGTGCAGGTTTCATTTGCTGCCCATAAGGATATTCTACAATAAGCATAATAACCTTACTGATATGATGAGAGTGAATTCTCCTAATGATTGACAGAATATTTGGAATATACACCATAAGGTGCTGTTTCATTACACCTATACTTTGTAGGTAATCCAGGTATAAAAAAGTTAAAGTCCTCACAAAGACTTTGTTCCATCTGCCTGGCTCTCTGGTTTGTTTAAACCAGCAGTAAAGGTGTTCAGGCAGTTTGAACAAAATCCTGGGAAGGATTTTTACTCTCTGGACCTGGATTACCCAATTGTGGTGATTTGTAGTGTCCTGATCTAACAAGCTAGTGACACAGGTTAAGATATGTTATAGTACAGTACATTATGTTATAATACAAAGGGATACACTATGGCACATTATAATGTGCTACCATACAATGCAATACATTACTACATGCATTATGTAATAACTATACGAGACAGCACATGTTATTATATGTTATGGCACAATATAATATGTTACAGAACCTTGTGATACATTATGAAGACTCCATTGACAGTATGAAACCAAAAAAAATAAATGTTTAACGATCTCACCAAGATAAATAAAAATAAATAAATAAAAGATTTTGTTTGGGGCAATAATAATAAAGCAAGTAGTCAATTTTAATTGCACTAGTTTAGCATTGACAACATTAGCATAAAAATGAGACCATTTGGTAACAAAATATAACCCATATAGACTTCTTTTTGTTGTATTTTTGTATGTCTATAAAACCTTAATATGCTGAAAACATAAACTTACCTTTAAATTCCACTAATAATAATTCACATGTGTGGTGTAATTTATTTGTTGCTTGCTTTTTCTATGGAAAAGAACAGTAAAATCATACCTATTGAAAGACCTCTGTTGACCTCTGGTGGATGTTGTAGCTTAGCATACTTTTACCAATTGGTAGAGATGGCACAATCAGGTTACTCATTAAGATACAGTGGCTCAAAATGTGCTTTACCAAATCGTTGAGCAGAAAGAGTTAACATCACTCAAGAATGCTTTACGATATATTATGATGCAATACGACATGACACATTATAATGTTACACCCCTTCAAAATATCTTCTATTAATAGCAATGTCAGGCAAGGTCACTGTAGCCCTCAAATATTGTATGTTTATTGAGACAAATTCAATTCCAGCCTAAAAATCTTGAGTAAATTCAGGACATTTTAGTCTATTAAAAGGATTGAACCCAATTTGCCATGTTTGATGCTTTGTTAAACTTCAAATCACCACTTAATCATTAATCATGGATTGTAACACAGAGATATTGTACAGACTTCATCTTTGCTCATATCTTAAATTAGGCCTTTCCCCTCTTCTATCCTCTTAAATCTACAACAGTTTAACAGAGACAAAAAGGTGGAAACCCACAGAGACATTAAGCATCAGAGTTAATTATGGCAGTAGGAAAAATGGCACGAACAAGGCCTAATGATTCATGGTAGCAGACAGAGAGGACTAATTGAGTGTATAATTAGATTAAAGAAGGAAGACAGGAGAAAATGGATGACATCCTCAGTATAATAACCCATCATATATTTGAACCCTGATGCTCTAGCCTGTTAAAAGGCCACAAGGGGCAGACCAGACGCAATATGAGGGAGAAATGATGAAATAAGTCATAAGATAAAAAGACAGACGCAGGCTTATGTGTTGACTGGGTTGTAACTGAGATAGCTCTTGAAATATGTCAGCAGTCAGCAGCAAATTTTTGGCTCACTCAACTTATATTTGTCTTGTTCGTCATGTTCTGTGTGGATGGTACAATTCTCTGGTGCTTCCTCTGTAAACCCAGCTGTAATAAATCCACAAAGAGCTTTCAACGCTATCCAACATTCACTAGGGGGCCTTAAATTAGTCCTTAATGACTCAGTGACCACATTTATGGTATGGTCTCTTACACAGACGTGAATATCAATACCCTGCTGGGGGCAGTAACAGAATAAGTTTCAGAATATAAATACCTTGGTTGGATAATAAATTGCCATTTGGCAAACATGTTCAGGAGAGGGAGCCAATTTTGGGTGTTTTGTGTTAAAACAGATCATGTTATTCATAAGAGAATAGACAAAAAGATTGCTTAGGCTTTTTTGATACCTGTTTTTGGTTATCAGGATATTACTTTTATGAATGCATCTCACTCCCTTGGGCTCGGTTTATTGTAGTGCAATTACATTCATAACTGGAGATGGATATTATAGTTACCGCTGTGATCTGTATTCTAATAGAATTCGCTCTCCAGCAGAGAAGATACAGACACTGGACGAAAAGTGCTGCAAAAAAATAGGACTTTTTTATTAAACCATCAACAGAAAGGCACATGCACACACTTGCAAACTAATGGGGGAGGTCACCACAGGTCACAGGCCTCGCCCCAATGGTGATCCCACCTCACCTCACCACAGAACACCTTTAACTAAGGGAACTTCCTGACACAAAACAACCACACAACCTAAATCACACAACCTAACGAGCAGCAACAACACTCAGGAGGGTGGGCACCTCCCGTGATCCTCCTAGCATGTCCTATCACATCTCACAAGCTTTTAGAGGCCAGCACCAGCCAGTAGCGGGTGTTTACAATATCTTTTTGGCAGCTGGGAAATTGCTTAAGCTTATTGTTGGTCAGAGGGCTCATAAGACCCTCGTTCTTCTTCTAGAATATCTCTTGTGGTACCAAGAGTGAAATCAGAATTGGAGAAAAAACTTTAAATGACCATATTTTAAATGAAAGCTAAATTAAAGCAGAACTTTTCCCATTAGGTATTTTAAAGATATGCTTAAATAAATATATATTGTTATATTTAGTACATTTTAATGGACTTAATAGGTGCCGTATTTTTTGTCCCCCTTATTCCTTTCTATTATATTCTGCACCAAATCATTTTTATACTAGGCCACCCCTGAGAATGCCCAGCTAGCAGGGAACGTTCCCAGAACTTTGGCTAATATTACCTACAGGTCCTAATAAAGATTAACGCAAATGTTATTTATGATATATGATATTTAACATTTAAGACAATGTTCCGATAAGATTAAACATTAGCTAAGACAAACTTTCAACTGCCACGTTCAGCAGATGTTTTGAGGACATGGTCAGGGGCACAGATTATGTTCCATGATAACAACAGAAGACTTAATTCTTAGCATCACCTTCAGAAAATGTTTTACAGATGATACTGAGACCTGAGTTTAGAGAATGTTCTTCTACCTTTAAAAAGAACGCATATTAAGACATTCTGGGAATCCACAGAAACCTCAATGTATAAAAAGCAAGACCAAGAACTACCACGAAACCCCTTAGACAGCTGTGCATTAAACGCATGGGCTTGAGAATCCTTTGACAAACTGTTGATAATAAACAGTAAACCAGGGCATCCACAAATGCCAGTTAGGACTGTGCTATGCCCACACAAAATGGGCTGACAGTGGAAGGGTGGTTTGATGAAGGTTTCAGATGGTTGTAAAAATAAAGTTTGTGTTTAATGAAAAACAGAACCATCCAGATTGTTAGTAGCTTAGGTTGGTCATGGTATAGGGGGCAGAGGGAGTATTAGGAGGACACATTATGAGGGACATATTGTTTACACTACGTTCACACTGTTAGGCAACAGAGCAACAAGAAACCAGTCATTTCCTATGGGAGTAAGCGATCTGCAGCTGTAGATTTAGCGACAAGCGACAAATTAAGTCAAGATTTTCTCAACTGTACGCAAATAAATTACGATGTGGTGAAGCGACATTGTAAATGACCGGCTCCAACAAATTCTCCAGACCAGTCATAGACACGAGGGTGCGAGGTCCCCAGCTCATACTCTCTGAACAGTCCTATTTTCTGCAGTGTGGTGGTAAGCATGGAAGACAAGCTCATAACTGCTGTTTCTTCTTTACCTAGTTTATATAATGTGTCTTTGCACATATAGATTTGAGGAAAGTAGGAGATACTGTTGGTGTCTCTGGTGAGTTGAGTGCTAGCTAAGTTAATCAGTATACTATCTCAGCAATAACACTTGCCACAAAATGCAGCCAGTTAGTTCCATAGAAATTTGTTAACCAATAATATATGCTTTAAAAAACTGATTAGCTTTCCTGGACCCTGTACACCCCAACACACAAACAGCCTTGAGCACAGACACAACAAACATACAATGTAAGTGCAGAGAGTTGGGTAATAGACTGGCCTATTGGCAATCTGGGCCTGAAAGACCAACTAGTCAAGTCAAATTTATTTATATATCGTCTTTTACAACAGACGTCGTCACAGAGGAGCTTTTACGGAAAGTCCAGGTCCAAGCCCCAGTGAGCAAGCCAAGCGTGACAGTGGTAAGGAAAACTCAAATGGGGAACCCATTCTCCTCAGGTCAACACTGGATAGCAAAACAAACACAAACAAGGATAAGAGAATTATATGCTGTATTGAATAGGATAACTGGTAACATCTACAAAGAACAGCTTCACAGCTTCCCAGTTTTTAGTCACCAGTTGTGGGGTCAAAAGGAAATGTGGTGTCATCTTTTTGAAACATATTCCAGGCATCAATTTTGGAATGAACATGTATATAGACAAAAAAACGTTCATAAAGTAAAATCTGTGTTCTTGTGTTTTTTTAATTGAATCCAATTGATCCGACTTTCCTAATCACTGTTTTCTGGTTTCGCTGCATTTCATATACTGTCTCAAGTTTTTTGGAAGTGGTATGTGCACTGAGCACAGCTTGATGGAGAAAAGGGCCTCTTAGTCCTGCAACTCACTGAGCACCGTATAATCAGAGCACCACTTCCCACACTGTGTAAGTGAATATTGCTTTGACTCAGGGGACAGTGATGTGACCAGATGTCTACCGCATAATCACAGGTTACTGTGACTCAGGGAGTTTCGCTCTGAACGTCTCTAGAATTCTTCTGCAGCCCAGCATGCCTTCCTGCAAGTGTTTATGGGAGTTGACCCATAAAGCGGGACATCTGATGCACTGATTTTATTTGATTAAGTTTGTTCTACATATTATAAGTGGAATAAACTGGTATTTGGAGTTTTGTGCAGCCTGCATCGTCCACTGTTGATTTCATTTGGACATCTGCTTTGCTTCATAGACAAAATATTGTGTATGATGGCATTTTAATATATGTAATGGGTATTTATTTATTCAGCAGGGTTCATTCCTGGACATGCACTACCCATGTATTAATATTTATTCAATATGTACTTTTTATTATTAAGTAAAAAATCCTCTCCTACAGGCAAAGGATGCATTCAGTGTCAACAACATTGTCAATGAGTCATACTGTTGACCATAAATGAGCATTTTGGAAAAGTAACACAATTTTTAGCACTTTAATTGAATTTCCTGCTGTGCTAGTTTCATATCCTGCGTTCCAGTTCCTGAGAGAGGTAAACCGATATTCACACTCAGCCGCAGTGGAAAGCAATGACCTACAACATTCATTGACAGTGACAGTGGAGCACTAAAATAGTCCCAGGTGAGTCATAAGATTAAATGAGTTTCACTCTTTATATGCATTTTACCATAAGATGCATGTAATAGCATAGCCATTTGGGGAATATGGCCTCACAATAGCAGCACATTAGAGTTTCTAAAAGCTATTTTCCTGTCTGGTTCTGTGCCATGCGAAAGCCTATGGGAGGTCATTTTTAATGTATTACTCTTTAAAACCATCCATTTCACAAAACAAAAAAAGAAAACCTTTCAGTCATTAAAGCTAAACATGAGGGGAATCTGTAAAGGAAAAATATCTGTGCTTTTTATGAATATCCCTTTAATACATGGCATTTCAAATCAAATCAAATCAAATCACTTTTATTGTCACATCACATTTTCACAGGTGTGTGAGTGAAAAACTTGTGGGTGAGTAGTCCCTTACAGTACTTCAATATTTGGTTTAAGGCATAAAAATGTCCAAAAACAGTCTGATAATTGCAAACGACAACAGTCAAAATAGTCATTTTTAAATACACAATGCCCCGTATCTACATGTAAAAAGGATAAAAAAAAACTTAATACCTTACCTATCAACTTCATAGTTTTTTTTTACACTCATTCTGAAATTGAGATCTGAAAAACATTCTGAATGTGACAGTTTAAGACTATCAATGCTGTGAAACATCTTAAACAGGTGAAGCAATCATGCCTGGGTATAAGAGCATTAGGAAAGAGCAGTCTATTAGGTGCAATGGAAGTTCAAGGCTCACAAGGATTCCAACTACATCAATAATCTATACAACGCTTTAAACGTGAAGTTCTCGTGAAGTGAGTGCGGCATTTTAGCTATTTTACTCCATCATGTAGGGAATCTCTGTGTATAAAGGAAAATGCCAATATCCATAACTGAACACCTGTGACCTCATATCTCCAGACAGCACAGTATTAAAACCAGCATGCTTCCGAGATGGATCTCACCACATGGGTTCAGGAAAACACTGCCAATAAACTACTGTCTATAAAACTGCACTGCTATATCCATAAATGAAAGCTAAGACTGCACCAGCCACAGTGAAAGTCATACAATACAAAATCAACAATATTCAGATATGTCACCAATATCTCTGGGCTCAAGCTCACTGCAAAACAACTGAGGCCAAGTGTAAGTGTCTATTGTGGTCTGTTGAGCAAAGCTTTCAGATTGTCTATGGTAATAGTGCATTTTGTGTTCTCCAGGCCAAAAAGGAGAAAAACACTGTCCAGGCTGTTACCAGGATAAAGTTCAAAATCGGTCATGCTCCTGGGCCAGTGAGCTACAGGCTCCTAATTTGGAAGGAATGCGAAAACCAAAAAAGAGAAACAGTGTTTAATATGAAAAAGGTCAGTCATTGTGTGTTTGTTTTCAAGTTAATGCAGAATTAACTAAATTTACTGATCACTGCTTTCTGTTAATTCACCTCTCATTCACCTCTTCATTGAATTGAGGTTTGTATATCAGCTTGGAAGTTACCTGAGGACATGAGGTCTAAAGTTACTACAGCTTAAATGATGTGATCATATCTTGTGATCTGTTCAAACACCACCAGAGGTTAGTTCAGGAACTGCTGGTGAATTTCTGACGTCAGGAGTTCATTATGTTCTTTATACAATACGACTGTGGGGGACAGAATTAAAAATCACAGCACACATCTCTGAGCCAGTGCTGGCTTAATTTATGGACCTGTCTGGTACAAAATGACCCTTCTAGGTTAGCGAATATTTAGCCTTTTTATTCCTCTTCTTTGCATGAATTACTTATGCATTGATGATAATTACTGGAGGAGAATGAAATGGAATGGAGAGAGAATACAAGACAAAACACTGTCTTAGAAATGAAAGACTGAGACTCTCAGAGCGCAAAGAAAAAAAATAGAAAGCTTATTTTAGTTTGAGCGAATCAGACTTGAAGTGTTAAGTGTGTCCAGTACATCAAGTGTGTTTGTCTGTGTGTGTGTGTGCATGCATGTATTTAGCCCTTTGTGGGGACTACAGTGCAAAAACTGAGAAACTCAGTAAAACATTTTAAATCTTTCAACATATTTAATGTATTTCATTGTGAGATTACTGTGTTTGTATGTGTGTAAAAACTAGTTTTGTGTGATACAGAATCAATACTTGACCAATAACGCTTGATGGTATATACTGTATATCAGCATCAGAATCAAGCTTCATTGGTCAAATATGTCACTCACGGTGCACAATGTTTGACAGCTATATACAAAAGTACAAAACACACATTCCTATCACAAATATATAATGTTAATGCCAAAATGTAACATGAAAACTTTATATGTCACTTTTAAAATTAGTTTTTTACTTTTTAAGATAATTTTATGCAGTAAAATAATTTGTCTCTATTTTTTTATTAACAGGTAAGATTGCTTGTCTCAAGTGTGTGGCAATTCCTGCAAATAAATGTATTTTTAAAAAGGCAAAAAGGTGCAAATATGTACAATTCATGTATTTTTCCAACCCCAAAATCACAAATTTACAGGTGAAGGAAAAAAAATTCTTTTTAATGCAAGTGGATGTAACCAGGAAACACAAAATCCATTATTCCATAAACAAGCTGAAAGTTAACTCAACAGACCACAATACATGCTTCCACTGGACATCAGTTCATTTCAGGTCAGCTTGGAATGTATGTGAAATTTACACAAAGCAAGCAGTTCAACTGTTATTCTGAAATTGAGGCAAAAACAAAAAATATACAAACATTGAGAAAAAAGGTTTTGTTCTGAGAGCTGTGATATCTTTAGTAGAATGTTGCACAAAGCCCCCAACAGTAAATTTAATATCAAATCTATCAGTATTATTTTTGTTCCAGCTGTGTTCTCCCAACAAAAGCTGTTCCCAACGGTGTCACCGATATTGTGTTCCCCTTCAAGGAGACACTGACATTCACACAACTACCCAAACAATAATCTTCTCACATAAGAGGAAGGACAAAGGATAATAAGTGAAAATCATGAGCTTCCAAAACTAGAGTTCAACAAATACAGATACAGATACAGAGAAAATGAGACTCGCAGGCAAGTCCCGGTAAACCACAACAACTATCACCACCAGACAAATAGTAAAGCCTAAATCTCTTACTGTCGAAAATCAAGCTCAACTCTAGAGATCTGATCTCAGTCTATAAAGCATTTCTGTCACTCCTTCCGCTGTGTGAAGACAACTCAACACTATGGGTCTGAAAGGATGGGTAGCTGTCTGAAAGCCCTAGCTGAAAAACAGAAACAGAAAACGTACACTATAACTGGACTTCGGAGATGTGAAGTACGTCATGACGTCATGAGCCCCCAGGCCAGCAGGGGGCTCAACCTTTAAAGACTGGATTTCAATCAGGTGGAAGCATGTGGTGGGGGAGAGAGTTACATGCTGTTGCTTCCACCTTCTTGAGAAACACACAGGCTTAATTAGAGTAACTAGTAGTTTACAAGGTGTTAAGGTTTTTCAGCGCGGTATGTAAAACCTATGTTTCGGATGCAGTTGAAACGTTAATATATGTTCTAGCTCATATAGTCCGTGAAGCCTAGACACTGTAGTATGTTCCTCAGTTTAGGGAGGGAGGACATTTTTATTTTAACATTTATTGTGCAAACTAACAATACAATACAAAAATAATAAATAAATAAATACATGGATTTAAGAATAATTAAAAAATAAAATGTAAAAAATAAAATAATGTGTTTACAGTGGGGTTTTTTTTTAGCATAATTAAAAGAGCTAATATATATACACGGCCAAGCAAAAAAAAAAAAATTGGCTAAGCCCAAAGTACAATGTGTTTGACTGATGGTTTTGGCTGGTCAGTATCCAGATTTAAGCCCTTTAGAGAACAGCTTGTCTCACATGAACCTCAAACTAATTTGGAAATGTTTTCCAGCTGTTTGAAACCCTCAGTGCCGAGTGGAACTATAGTGACTCTTCTATGTGTAGAAGCCTGTCATTAGTTAAATAAGCCTCCCATACTGAGTCACTTCATCTATTAACACCATTACAATCTTAATGCCATTTTGCACTTGACCCATTCTGAAGTGAAAGCACAGCATCATTCAGCTGCAGCAGTGAGTGTGTGCAAGTGCAGGCCATTCATCTCTACCTGCTTGCTAAAGTCAGCAAATGCAAATTAAATAACAGGAGGCATGAAGAGAAACAGTTTAGAAAAGCTCTTGCCCCTGACAGAAAGACACAAAGGCAGAACAAGGTTATCAGTGTGTGTGTGTGTGTGTGTGTGTGTGTGTGCGCAGCTCGTACAATGCTCAGCTGTACATCAGCGCTCCCCTCCGCTCTCCCCTTCGTCTCCCTCCTATGCCTCTGCTCTTTTCTTTATAAGGTAATGTTTATTCACATCACGACTTGCTACGGTTCTTGCACCCTACTATTTTAGCCCCTTTTGTTCAGTATTAAGGGCTCCACTTAGGAGAAAATTGTCCTCTGAAAGGGAATAATGGGAGGCGCATTCAGCAGAAGAAAAACACATTTTGTTATTTTATTTGGCGTGCTCATATTCTCTTTCTCTCTCTCTCTATTGCTTTCACATGTGCTCACTCTCTCTCTCATACTTCTCATTCTGCCCCACCTAAGGAGCGCTCCTTTCCTCTCATTCTTTAAACCAAAAAACGCACAGCTCTTGTTTTCTTGCTCCGTATCTGAAGTGCTATGTTGGCAGCTACCCTCTTGCTGATTCTAATTGTGGACCAGCCAACCACACCTAAAAGGCAGCATCGGGTTGACCACAGGGAAAGCAAAACAGGCGCACCATCGAAGACAAATAACAAAGAACAAAAACAGCCGGGCATGACAGTCACCACTTTCTTTGTCAACAAGGAGTCACATGGAGCCACATTGCTGGGAAAATTAGGTTTAAATATAGCAATATCGTGATGGAGAAAGGCCGCTGGGGACTCGCTGTTTGGGATGCCTGGAATTGTTAGTAAAAGCATTTTATTTTACAGAGGTCCAAGCTCGTCCCCGAAGAGCCACAAGATCGTGGGAGCTGAAATAGAACAGGCCAGAAATGTGTCCGCTAAGCCCCACTACAAACGCCTCCCTCACTCACACTGATGATACAGACTATCAACGGACTCTGTTGGCCAGAACGCATGGTGATGAAAAACACTTCATTCCAAGCCCCGGGGCCGTCGCACACAAGCCATGGGTTACACTGGTAATGTCTTCCCAAGGGACAATACGCGGACAGGACAATCCAGCAAGAACGGACACAGAACCAACCATGCACAGCGGCAAGTGATGCCCAGGCAGAAAAATACCACGAGAAGCTTTCAGATGATGATGATTTCTCATGTTCTCATTCATTTTAATAGTGAAGTGAAGTTAAAGCATTCATTATGAATTAATCCTAACCGCTAGTGTGACTCTTAAAACCATCCGCAGTTCTACCCTGAAGCTAAACCTCCCACAAACTGTTTTGATGATTTGTTTGCTATGATTCACGATGATTTGTCATCCACAAGGCCTGCTATCAATCCCCCTCCTGCCCTACCCTACCACCCCAATCCGAGAGGAACCTATTCAAGATGCATGGGATGGATTATTGCAGGACAGCATTAGGAACCTCTGCAACTCCATGCCGAGACGTCTGGAATGTTGCGTCAGCAAACATACAGTTGCTACCTGATCCCATACTGAGAGACACTATGTTTAATAAATATTGCCCATATCAGTCTAAATGTATCATTATTTATTAATCCTGGTAACCTTTATCTTCCTTCCCAAGAGCATGGCAATCCATTGCTGTGAGTTTTAAGGAACACTCACTAAAGTCTTATTCAAAATACTAGCATTTAGTGACATTTCAAGTTACGACTGATAGCAAAGAAAATTGGGAAGGCAAATAAACACATAAATGAGTAACTGATAAAACAGGCTATTTAATCTTTAATACTGACTTAATTGTTTTAATAAATTTACATGCATCCTGAAACTGATGCCTGCAACACATTCCGAACCACTTGTGACAAGGATGGGTTGAGACTCTTTGCCAAACATGCATCAGCAAAAAAAAAAGGTATCTCAATAATATTCCTTAGATAGAGATTGCAAGAGGTTCAAGTATTTCACCACTCAGACTATCACAGACTATCATCCCTATAAGATGCAGGGAATCCAATGAAATCTCTATGCTTAAAGAAATAGTTGAAAATCCTAAATGAATGTCTTCGCAATGCATTAAAACTGACATGCTTCAGTGGTGATAGCTCCACATGGGTTCAGGAATACTTTGCATCAGTAAACATTGTCTGTCGCTGCACATACAAATGCATGCACTATGCACTGGGCTTCTGGAAATTTTGGGGCACTATTAAAGCTACACACATTTTGGAGCAAGCTTCAGACTCCTTCTAAAAGTCATAGCTGCCTTACATAGAAAACGTGGGTTTTAATAACTCAAAATACAACACCGAAGGCCATGCACAGCTACACAGCTGAACACTTGCATAACAGAAAGATGGTAAAAAAAACTGGATCATTTGGTGTCTTCACTTCCCAAATGATTATCAGGTGCTGCTAAAAGGAGCGGTGATGTAACAAAGTGGTAAACATGCTCCTGATCCTACACATCTGGAATGTATTGGTAGCACCATATTTGGTGTTAGCTTGTATTTACTAAAGACAATGCAGCCCATAAGATAAAAATCAATGTGTTTTCGTACTGTGTTCTATTTAAAACTCACTAATCTAAAACTCAGACTCACTCATTCATCAATAAGTTTTCAGATTTTATCACCATTTTAAACACTGTCCCAAACGCTTTTGGAAT
Organism: Prochilodus magdalenae; assembly: GCA_024036415.1. Lineage (NCBI taxonomy): Eukaryota > Metazoa > Chordata > Actinopteri > Characiformes > Prochilodontidae > Prochilodus > Prochilodus magdalenae. The sequence goes on from JAMWET010001835.1 coordinate 322,686, forward strand.
TGAGCTGTTATTAGATTTCAGAGCTGACCTGGCCACTGATACAATCTGACTACATCAGTAACATTCCAACACTTGTATGTTTATGTCTTTCCTGATCCCTGAGGAATCATTCACAGTCAGAACTATGTGAGCCACGGTGCCAGTGAGATCTGCTACAGCTGATTAGTGCCAGGTGTTCTAATGAGCAGGATTGGCGGTTTGGTTTTCCAGAGATTGCCCTGTCCTTTTAAAAAGGCACACAGCATAGGAGTAACTGACAATCTGCTCCCCTCAAGAAAGATTGGTTTGCGTGAATTAAGCCTCCATCGCAGTAACTTCAGTGCATGATAGAAGAAGCATTATAGAGCAGCACAAAGCTAGAGAGGGCTACAAAAGAAGACTAGGGTCTTCATCAGTCCACAATAAGATAAATTATCTACAAATTGAGGAAAGTCCAGGCTGTTGATTATTTCCCTAGGAGGGGAGAAACCACTCTGAAAAGACCATAGCAAGAGCTACAGAGCACAATAAACAACGGCAATAGAGTTGAAAGAAACCCCCTAAAAGACAACAGCCTATGACCTGCGGTGATCTCTAGAAATTGCTAAAGTCTTTGGATGGACAAAGAAAACATTTGCTCCACATCTCAAGTGTGCAAATGACCTCCTGAAGGCTCTTCTTCTGTGGACAGATGAGACCAAACAAACAAACAAAAAGACAATAAGCACTGCACACTAACACCAACATCTGCTTTGCTGCCTTCAGGGCATGGACATTTACTGATAGAGCAATTCATTTGAATTTTAGAACCTGAATGTTCATGAAGGGTTAACAACAAAGAAGAAAACCCATGTTTTGGAATGGCTATGAGTCCCAACCTTAACCCAATTGAGATGCTGCGACTGTGACCTAAACAGGGCTGTCAATAATATTGATCAGCTGTGTTATAAACAGCTTCAGGAAATGTCTGGTGAAGGTTATCTCCGCTACATACCTATTTTTCCCCAGCCTAGACTGTGAATGATTACTCCATTTGTTCAATAAAAACCTGAAGATTCTAAAGATTAGTGTGTTTTTGTTTATTTAGATTCTGTTTTTGTTTAAATCAGATTAAATTTATAATTCCACAAACAACTTCTTGCCACCATATACTTATTTAGCATGCATGGGACTGGGTGCATTTGGTCAAGTAAATGAGCTTATGTAAGCATAGAAGCAAATTCACTAGTTCAAATTGGATTATTTTCAGTGTCTATATTTCATTAAACTGGAAGGTCAAGATTTATGTAATGAGTTTAAACTCCAACCTGAACTGACTTTTGTCCAAACTTACAACAGTAGGTGAGAATTCAATATCAATAGGTCAATATCAATTATTCTTAATTTCAAAGGTCTACACTGGTGGGTTAAAACACTGAGTGTGTTTACACGTTTACATGCATTGATGAGTGCAGAAAATCAAGTTTCATCAGTAATCCGTTCACTGTGTTCACCTCCACTTGGGTAATCAGATAATGAGGAATCGCCAGCCCTATGTGAGTCAGGCAGTACTCAGATTTCTTCTTTGCAGTCAATAAATTCACAGACTAAGATGTGATGTTAACACAACACAATTTAAACGTAATGCTGCACCCTTTTTTCATCTGAAAGAAATCAGAGTAAGGACGCCTGACTACTGAGCTACGATCCAGCTCTCTTTATCAAAATTCTTAATCAGATTTCTGGACCAATTAAAAAAATGTGGGTGTTCTGTTTACATGGCCATTTGAATAATCAGATTAACCCTCGAAATCGAATTATAATCAGATTATTAAGTACACAAACACACTCAGTGTTCACTCGTAGCATTTAACATTCAATTTCACACTTATTTGTTTAGCAGAAAATAGACTTTTAAAATGTTCATACCCAGGCCCATATTTTCCATCTTAATGTTTTGTGGACGTCTGGAAGAAACACATTCTGAGGTACCACAGAATAAAGTGTAAATCGCTGCAGTCTTGATTAACTGATTTTGGAATGTATTGTTAAGAGAAGCTAAAGTTGACCTGTGTTCAGGCTATCACTATTATTGACTCCAAAGAGGAACTGCAGCCGAAAGGCATTACATCTCAGTAAACATTTATTCTTCGTTTCCCCACCCCCACACAAGAAAGACAGAAGGAAAGAAGGTTAAATAGTGACCTACATAGATTGAACACTTCGAAATGATTTGGTGTGCTAAGCAGAATACATTGCCTGCAGTGTCAGTCTGGGCTAAGTATGTAGTATGGACAGCTGTGCAGCCACAGTCAAAATGATGTAGCTTGCCCTCTGATTTGCAGTCCAGTGGTGAGGAAAGCAAAACGACTCCTTCGATACAGCACCACGTTTACGACTTCTGTTAAAGAGCACCCATTATGCTCATTTTCACTGTTCAAACCTGTATTTTGTGAGTTACTGGAATAGGTTTACGTACTCCAGTGTTCCAAAGGCACATTGTTTTTCTTATACTGTACATTTACCTCCGTCTGTAACACTCCTCCCTCTCTCCTGATGAGCCCAGTGTTCCCTCATTGCTCAGCTTACACACTCTGTTTAAAATGGCCAACTGCCAAAAGGGTCAAAAGTGGAAGTGTTTGTGAGGACATGCCCTAGCTTTCTGGTAAGTGGTAAAGTGATCTGTGTTACGAGATGGCGTCACATACGGCAAAAAAGGGCAGAAATTGTGACAAGTTGGTTCAGGAAGCTGAGAAAAGCGGGTTTCTGTGGTAGCGAGTTTGTGTGCTTGGGCTCTGGGAGTGTGCAGACCTTTTACATGCACTAAAAGCTTATAAAAGGGAAAAGCTGGAAAAGCATAATGGGTCCCTGTAGCGTGCCCTTTGCTGCCCCACGGGAAGGAAGGACGCTCAAGGCAGAAGTGAGGATGGCGGCATGCATTTTAACTTTTATTTCACTCACAAAACAAACAAAAGCACACAGCTGGCGTAAGCACGTAAGGGTCCAGGACTCCCTTCATGTTACCTCTCATGGCTGTGACTGGTGCTCAGGGAACAGGCACCTGGCACAGTCCTCTTTAAACAGAACCCCCGCTGGATTAATTGTGCCTTTTGGAGAGGTACCTGTGCACAGTGGTATTCAGGGCTCCCATGCTTGTGACTAATGGATATGATTTTAAGCTTTTTGGTGGTAAAATATGTTTATTATTATGCAGTGTTTTGTTTCGTTTGATCATGGTGTAATTATACGATGCATCTGTTTTCACAAAAGTTTTTAAGTACACCTGTACTTATTTCGACAAAGCAATTAGGTTTAATTTGATGCCCAGCTGCGTTTTAAAACCCTCAAGTTGCCGGTTTAGCTGAACCTGTTTTCAACCGAGGCTAAACTGCTGCTAAGCTGATGATTGTTCAATAAGCCTTTAATGGTAGTAACAAGCATCGAATCAACAAACATGACCAAGTGCTGCTCTCTAAGGCATTAACAAAAGCCACCAAATTAAACCAGCATGACTCACTGCCTCCCTCTAAAGGTGCTATAGCACCTGACAAATGTTTCACACATGCGCAGCCACATGAAAATCCGGAAAGAAATCAGAGTAAGGGTCTACAGGCACTGAGAAACTTGAGTGCCAAGCTAAAATCCAGATTTCTCCTTGTCAGACTTCCTAATCAGATTTCGAAAACAATCTAAAAATTGCAGTATGCTGTTTACAAAATCTCTTTAATAATCAGATAACTGCAGAAATCTGTTCATGATCAGATTCTCAAGTGCCTGTAAACACACTCAGTCATGATTTCAATGCTGTGTTGCATAATGAAACACATGATGCAGTACAACAGTATGAAGTATCCATCGCTGCAGTCTTGATCAAGAGTTCTCAGATGACATCTGACAAGCTGGAACCTCTGTTGCTTTTGTACGACCCATAACATCTCTCAATAAATGTTGTGTTTTTTTGCTTTCTCTGATTTGATTGCATTAACCTCAAGCCAATGAGTAAGTTCACAACTTGCTTTCTGCAGTGAAAAGATGTTTATTGTGAAAGCAAATGTGTTTTGTGATTTTTTTTGCAAAAACTGACCCATTTATGTATATCGTCCTACAGAGTTCAGCAGTGTAGCTCCACCCTGTCACTTTGAATGTCAGATGGAGTGTTTCAGCCTGCCCTGCTTTTCCAAAACGGTCAGTATGGAAAACAGAGAACAGCTTATCAGTCTTTAAGGCACAGCAACAAAAACAGACTGTTTAATTCTAATGGCTACAGGCGGTGAAGGATGGTCATGTAAAAGTATGACATATGATCACACAAGCATCATAAGGAGGGCTCAGGTGGTAAGACATAAAATGCAAATAAAATGCAGGACATGGGATCCTTAAATAACCGCAGTCAGGCAGTTATGTAATAAATGTGACAGGCCTAAAGCAAATAGTGGAAGCAATACTGGTGCAAGAATATATGACCTAAAAGATAAGCCTTTCTTATGTAGACTTCCAGGACAAGTACTGTGTGCAGCTCTGCTATACTTCTCTCTTTAATCACAGATTATAGGCAGCATGCAGCAAACATGACTGAGGTATGTGAACGAGTGTGGCTATATCACAAGCACAGTACACAACACATCATATGGAATATATCATTTGGGAAATGAAAGACCCATCCAACCCCAGTGAGTGGAACCCGATGTCTTTCATCACCATTTAAGTAGGAATAAAGGCCCACAATAGCCCAGCCTAAATAGCACCGACAGATGTTTTAGTGAAGATGCTCTGCCCATTTAATTTTAGGCTCTTTGTCCTCATCCTGCCTCCCGAAATGAGCAAAGAGCACGTCTTTCACGTTCAGCCTAAAGCTACAGACCAAACAGCAGTGATTGGCATCTTAACATGCTGAACACTCTCCTCTGCTGCAGGATCACACAGTCTAGCAGCATCCAGCTCCATGTGTGCTGGTTTAGTTTTCCACGCAATGCTAGCACCTGGGCCGACTCGCAAAGTGGAGTCATCTGAAGAGGAAGGGGCATGTTTCAGATGTTTAATTTTCTCCACACAGCCACAGCAGCCATAACGTGCTGCCTCCTCTGTCACACGTACAGTGCCAAACTAATCCAGACAACACTCAAGAACTCATGACAGCCGAGACTTGGAGAGAAACACCCTGAAGAAACAAGCATGAAGGTTTTTCTAGCAGCTGAACTTGAAGAACTACCAAAACTCAAAACTCTTGTCAAATAAGAAAGAATTGCTGTCAGTGGAAATACAAAGGGCTTTTATCCAGTTCTGAAACGTGCTGACATCTTCTGTCTTCAGCCCTCGTCAGAGACGGGTTCTGCCAGCAGAAGGCCAAAACATTGGCATAATTTTAAGCAGTTGAAAGTTGCACGACCTCTTTGAGTTTGGAAGACAACTGGCATCATTTTGTTTTGAGGAACCTTGGTGGAGCCAGCTGGACATGAACATGAGCATTAGAGCTAGCCTTTGGTAGACTGGGTTTTTTTAAGCCACGCACCAGCCAAATATAACCCAGAGTAGTGTTTTTCTAGCCTGCGCACATTTCTCGCCCGCGAGAAGCCTGGTCAGCCCGTGTGGTGGACTCAGGGAGGGACTTCCATAGGAATCTCTGGAATGCTACAATAATTTGCTCCTCTGAGAGTTCATTAACATGTTCCAATGAGATGAAGGAGGAGAGGTATCACTCCTCTCCTTTATCTCTCCCAGAAAGGTCAAGCATTGTGTCAAGCATACTTGTCAAATCAGATAAGGAGGAGAGAAGATGAGCCGCTCATCTCTTGCTTAACGTCTGCACAGAGCCATGGCTTTACAAGAGCGCTCCTTGGTCCAGGGTCCATCAAACCAATCAGGAATTGGTTCTCTACAATGCAAGCTTCATACCAAATCCGGAGTGGAATTTCCAGACTTGCAGAGTCTCTCTTTTTATTTTTATCTCTCTTTCTTCTCTCTGTCTCTCTCTCTCTTTCTCTGAGACCTATATTTTTACTTTTAGTGCCCATATCTCAAAAAGAGCATAGTTCAGCTCATCACTGATATAAGCAGCATGTGTAATATTGTGGTGCCCTTAAGAGTAGGAGATGAATGATCTTACCTTTACCCTGCTCTGTAAGAAAACGCAATCTCCCACTGTGTCCACCGGCCCTTCCACAGGTTCTTTAAACAGTTGTAGAGTGAAAAACTTGCCAACCTCCTTTCGCGCTCGTGTGCTCTCGCTCCCTCTCCCTGCCTCTTTACTCCTTTACTCGTTCCACACTCTCTCTAGGGGCCATAAAGCATGCAGCAAAACTTGCTCACCACTTACAACATTTCACTGTTTTAACCAACAAAAAAAAAACTACAGGTTTCGCGTGGGCTTCTCATACCAGATGCAACACTTCCCTCTAGTGCTGAAGGAAGGAAGGGATGCCTTCAGTTAGTGAATACAGCACCTTACTGGCATTTTAAATGCTTAGAGGGAACATAGACTTCAATATTCGGAACATTTGTATCTCTCTGTCCCAGAGCTTTGTCCATCACTTATGTCTGATGTGCAGATGGATGGATGAATGAACAGATTGATGGACAAAGTAATGAGTGAATGAAGGAATAGACAAATGCACAATGTTGGTGTATGGATAAGCTAATGAACTGGCAACAGGCAGCTTTCGGTTAGGCCGTGTTAGCCATAGTTTGCCAATATTGTGTGGATGGGTCAGGAGACATCAACCTTGTGATTGGTCAGGGTAATGCTTATGGAAGAATTACCCAAGATTAGGACCTCCCAGTTTACATGAAGAGGGGACATTAATGAGACTTTAGGAAGGTATTCATTGGACATAGTATGCCATATCGTCACTGTCCGAAAAAAAAAAGAAGAAAAAAAGAAAAACCAATTCCATTTTTTGTCAGTTTTTACCCCTTGTGTTCTTTGTACAGATTTCCTGAGGCCTTATGGGTGGAGGTTGTTATGAACTGAATCTACACCTCCTGTTTTACTATTACAGCGTGTTACATTATGAGAGTAATATGAGCTGTTTCTGCTGGGCACATTTGACTTGTGTGAGAATTCATATTCACATGAACTTCATTAGCACAAAGAGGCTGGATCCCCCTTGCAATAATATATATAATATAATGATATAATAACTTGTGTATATATAAATAAAAGTGACTAGCAGAATGGTCTATTGAGTACACTGATGAATAATCCATTCAAACCTGTGGAGAATAGAGTATCTGTCTAGGCCACGTCCCTCCTCTTCAATCTCATTGGTTGGATCCCGAAGCGAGAGAGGGGCGTGTCGTCCAACGCGGGTTTTCCATAGGCCACAGCGGCAACATGCTTTAGCAGAGCAGCCCCCTCAGTTCAGTAACTCACACACACACGCACACACACACCAGACCTGACAGGGTCCGATTCAGTTTACGTATCGATTCTTCAGAACCTTGCTCGATTGAATCGAACTTCCAAATAAACGATTCGTTAACTCTCAGAGACAGTTCAATTTATCATCTCCTTTATATATAAGGAGATTCGGTTCAGGAAGTATGGAGTCTGATGTCGCAACATCTGCAGTTTATGAAGCGGAAGCAAAGCAAACATTAATGACAAATTTAAATTAAACGTTCATCATTTTTTAGTCATATGCATTTAATCTTATGAGATTAGATTGTTTTTTTTGAAAGGCTTGAAATATTTTGATTTTATATAACAATATAATGGCACTGACATTATTATTTATTCAGAAATGTTATAATTAATTTCTGCTGTGTTTAATGGGGATAGATGTAAAAAAAAAATGCATTTACTTAAAAAAAAATGTTATTAATAATATGTGGTACTGGTAGACAACTGCAATTGAAGACATGACTAATGTCTGCAGCAATGTTTAAGACACAGTGAATAGTATTGAACGCACCACTGGATGGACTGTTAGTGAACGCACCACGAGAGGACACGGAAGAGAGGTGCGCAGGTGTAGAACGAGAGAACAGCAATGCTAGGGTCGTGATGATAACGCTTCGTGTCTGTGTACTGTGAAAAGCTACATCTAACAAGTAAACTATCACCAACTCTTAATCTGGTGTTTTGTCAGTTAATAAGAGCACAAACTCCACATTGACCACTTAAAAAAAAAAATAATAATAATCACAAACTCTTACCCCCTTAACGTATCACACACTTTTAAATGTATTTTCTTCATGTATATACGTCGTCAAAAGGACTGTAGCACAAATAGCTGCACCCAGAAAGAATCAACCGCATCAGCAGCCTGGTGAAGCAGTCACAAGCCTATTACAAGCAATGAATACAAGGGATGAAACAATACTGACCTAAAACTCGTGAAACACCTGTGCGGTAATTTACAGTCACACTGATATGTTCTCATTGAATAATAAGAAATGTGGCATGTTTCTGGTGATTGAAATGCACATTTTTAGTTTATTTGTTGGGTTTAAATATTTTTATTTAATTATTTATTAAATAAATAACATAATGACAAATATATATGAATCGTTTAGAAACTGCACAATATAATGTTAGTATTAATCACATTGTTAGTAAATACACGCAAATGCACTGACGTGTAGGCGCTTCAAACTGAGATTGAGTTGGGATTTGTGAACCAGTTCAACCGATTCATTAAACCGACACTGTTCAAGAGAACCACCCGTTCACGAGTCGGACGTCGCAACGAGCCAAGCTCACGCTCTTTCCCAGCTCACGCGCTTCCAGCGGCGGTATAAAAGCCTCTCTGTTCCCCCCAACCATCGTCATGTCTGAGTCGCCGGACAAACGGAGAAAGATGGAGTCTGCTCTGGACCAGTTGAAGAAGTACACCGTAGTTGTCGCAGACACCGGAGACTTCAACGGTAATTTAGCCACCATTCCTTCTTATTGCTAATTACTTAGCCCCGCGCTGCTATTAGCATCTGTCACCAGAACTTTCCTCAGCTGATAAACAATCTCTGAACTGATTTAGCTCGCTCACTGCTGAAACACGCCCTGCTAGCAAGTGTTCTGGTCAGTTCTACTGGGTTCTGCTAGCTTGGCTAGCTAACGACAGTCTTGGCATTGGGGTTTCTAGTTGGCTAGCTTGCTAACTTGGCTAACACCGTGTATCTTCACCCTCCTGGTAGCTAAGAAACAAGTATCTCAGTTTAAAATGAAATAAAATTGATTAATTTAATGCTTTTTAATAAATAACGTCCCTTGCTGTTAGCTATGGTGGCTAGATAGCCAACTAATGGTTTTCTTGGTTTAATGAACTTGGCTAGCTTAGCCATGTCTGGTCCAAAAGTTCATCTTGACCAGGATTGACGTATCTGGGGCTCTGCACGTTCCTCAGGCGTGTCTTATGTGTAGCTCCTGAGAGGTTAACTGTGGCTTCAGACATGTGGCCTGACTAATAGAGTTTAACTTCGGCTGAATGCACAACAGGGCACAAGATTAAAGGGAGTCTGGTTTTTCTGCAGCTCTAAACGGGTTAAGACAGAGACTGGGTGTGCACTGAGTAAACACATTTATCAGTGATTGATGACATTGTAGCCCAGAGTAGCCAGTAGCCTGATTGCATTGATCTGAAAGCTGTCCCTGTATCGACATGCTTGTAAATCTGTTAACAGCAAGTCAAAATAAAGGTCTGTGGTAATACTGTAAGACACTGCACGGTTTCTATAATTCTGATCAGTGTGATCATTTGTACTGTTAAATGAAACAGCCTTACAATGATCTGTACTGTGTGTAGTAGTCTGTTGATACTGGAACATTATGACTGTGATTTCCATTGAAAATAACCAAACTAAGGTGGGTAAAAACTGGAAATTGCAATATTTTAAATAGAGCTTGTGATCTGCCTGTAGATGAGTTGGGCCTGTCAGAGTGAACCAAATCTACATGACTACATGTGCCGTGACCTTACAACCACAACTGACTGGCAGTCTGGTGTATTCAGGGGTCAAGCATTAATCTTATTTATATATATATATATATATATATATATATATATATATATATGTGTGTGTGTGTGTGTGTGTGTGTATATATATAATATAGGTATATATATATATATATATATATATATATATGTATGTATGTATGTATATATATGTATATGTATATATGTGTATATATATGTGTGTGTTAAACAGACCAGAACTTTAGCAGAACTTTTACAGAAAATTGAGTCTCACTCTTAGCCTGAATAGTCAAAATGAAATTCTTCCCCAAAACATCAGAAACGTCCATTGTAAACCACACCGTAAAAAGTGCAACCTCAAATGGCTCTAAAAGAATCGTTTGTACAAATGATTTAATAAACCTAAGTCATTTGTTTGTAGTATGAAGTCATTTTTTTTTAAGTTGGACTAATAAAACATATTTCACTGAATACTAGTTACTGTAAGAGCCTTACTGAAATGATTCCTGTGCATTAGGGTTGGACTTGGTGCCCAGTTATTTGATAATGATTAGGGTAATTCTTTTGGATGAAGTGAGTTATTTCAGTAGACCTGAACTGGCCCACATCCTCATTATTTAACAAGGAAGTTTGAAGCAACTTGGTCTTTGTTCACTGCCTGTGGCGCAAGGCAAACATTTCTCCATGCCTGCAGAGTCAGTATGACAAAACAGAAAATAGCCAGGCTGTTAGTGCAGGAGAGTTTGGGACCAATAGGATTTAAAGCATCTCGAGTCACATTTGGCCATAAGCCCTTAGATCAAGTATCTTGTTCCTGCTACAGCATACCAAACACCTGACTACATGGGCAGGGCGAGAAAACAAAGATGGGACAGTTGATGTCCTTGTAAATTCAGCTACTGTAGACCAATCAGAACCAGAATGTTTACTGATCATGCTAAGAGTTAGAGGTGAATAGTTAAATGCTTGAAAAGAGAAGTTACATCTATCTAGTTACTCTTTGAATCCTCCACGATCATCTTCCCCGTCTGTAGCAATTCTGACTTCTTGATTTAGTAGTTCACACAAAGCTGTTCCTGAAATGTGTGGGGTTTTTTTTGTTTTTTTTCTTTTCTTTTCTTTTGCCAGCCAAAAATGCTTTGGACTGAAGTGGCTTTAACAGGACACAGAATAATGACATGTTAATGTGATTTGAGTTTTGTGTCCAGTCAGAATTCCCAGTAACTATTTTAATAAACCAGTCCATCTCTCATAGAAATGGTTTGTTTAGGCTTCTGATAGTCTTATCTGAACTAGGTGCAACATTCGTTAGTGTAAAGGCCTGCTAGTGGCCACAGTCTGCTTTCATGTACATACAGCTCTTTTTGCTGAGGAGTGCCAGGCATGTGTGTGTTTTTAAGGCTGTTGAAATAGTTTGTACTTTAGTGCTTATGAAAGCTGAGCAGGAAAAGTTGGGTTTGCTGTAGCTGTGGTTGTGTAAAAGTGAGGTCCCCAGTATTGTTCAGAAGTAGCTCATGTAGGATGACTGGCTTTTCTCTGAGAGAATTAATTTGGTTTTAGCTCATCCTTTGTCATATGTTAGTTCAGTAATCTGTACAGTTGCATGACTGTTACTGTGATGCGACTTTTCCAAGAACTCATTGTTCAGTTGTCTGTGAGCATTTTATTAAACAATATAGAAATGTGACCAAGATGTGATTCTGTTAAGTAGAGAAAACCCAGTTTAAACAGGTCATGGCCGGCCTTGCTTTAGGCACTTAGCAGTGCTGCTAATGTAATGTAGGACTTGAATGGATCTTCTTTTAAGAGCTTCTTTACCTGAGAAATATGAGACACTTGGCAGCTTATGTGTGGAATTTTGTGGAATAGGACATCTGACAGCTTCTGTGAAATCCTGGTCAGTGCAAGATAAATGTATTGAAACATACAGCTGAAACTTACAGCCCTACTGCTCTTTGAAAAGGACTTGAGTTGTGTACATTTTTAAGATGAGTTGCATTAAAATCCTGATGCTTTAAAGCACAGTGTGATGGGAGTTAATGAGCAGTAAGTGAAGACACGGTATACCTCAATATGACAAATTTCATGATTACATTATTAAATGACATTAACAATGCTGGCTAAGCTGTGACCCTATAAAATGACAAACTTTTTATTTATTTATTTTTGTTTCACATCCACAGCCATTGAAGAATATAAGCCCCAGGATGCTACAACGAACCCCTCTCTCATTTTGGCCGCAGCCAAGATGCCAGCCTATCAGCAATTGGTGGACCAGGCAATCAAATATGGCATTGCCAACGGAGGGTAAGGGTCCTTATACAGTTACATTTTAAATTACACATCAGTATACTTCTCTTCCGACTGTGTATTTTTAAATGAGCCGTATTGTTTAAGGACTGAAGAGGAGCAAGTGACCAACACTGTGGACAAGCTGTTTGTAAACTTCGGGCTGGAGATCCTGAAGAAGATCCCTGGTAGAGTCTCCACAGAGGTGGATGCAAGGTAAAAGTGAGGCATCAACATTTATCCCTTCTCATCTGTGCCTCATGTTTTTGGCATCTGCTGTTTCGGAAAAGGAAAAAGTGAAGGTCTGTTGTCTTATTGTTGACAGGCTGTCGTTTGATAAAGATGCAATGGTAACACGTGCACGAAAGCTCATCGCCTTATATGAGGAGGCTGGAGTGAGTAAAGATCGTGTGCTTATCAAGCTTTCTTCCACGTGGGAGGGCATTCAGGCTGGCCGGTAAGTTTATTTATTTTTAAGTTTATGTTTCTCGACTAAGTTATTGATCATCTAGGATGCATGATGTATTGTTTCACCATTGTCATTGTGTTGTGTGCATCTGCAATGTCAAGTAACACAAATCAAATCAAAACACATCATGCTACTACTTTTTTGATGCTGATATGAAAGGAAAATGTATAACAGTTTACTTACCATATATTTGGCAAAATCTTAATTTACTTGGATCAAAATTGACAGTCAGTAGTCGTGCCTTTTTCAAGCAACTGACCATACATGCACAACTGAAATCTAAACATGATGTTATAAATGTAAATAGTTATCCAGGCAGCTGTCATCGCTGATGTAAAAACAGATCAAAACTAAAGTGTAAAGCGCTCCATGCTGTTTCAGAGCCGTTTCACTTTTGTTTTCCCCAGATGTTTTTAGCCAGTTTAATTAAATTAAATTATATCTGGGAGACTTTGTTTCTGTTCTGGTGTTTACTGTGAAGAAAAATTTAAGAGTAGATCTTATTAACAAAAAGAACAAAACCGCTTGTGTAATCTGTAGCGTCCATGTGGCTGTGTGACGTGTATACAAGTAAAGAAGTAAATGATTCTATGGACACACGTTCAGCCACCACACTCACTGTAATATTAGAGTGTTTATAAGCAGATGGTGTCTGCAGTGACTAAAATTTCTGCAGAGTCAAGTGAAATGACTGTTCTACAATGTCGATAAATGTAATGTCGATAAATGTAAAGTTGCAGTGAACCATCCTGCCTGTCTCTGCATAAAACAGTAAAAATAAACAAATAAAGCAGAACTTAGGACAAAGTTGTTGTTGTTGTGGTGGTTATTTTTTATTTATTTATTTTTTTGGTGTAGCCCTAATCTGATTTGTGCATGTGCATTTTGGTGTCTTTTTAGAGAGCTGGAGGAAAAGCATGGGATTCACTGCAACATGACCCTGCTGTTCTCCTTCGCTCAGGCAGTGGCTTGTGCTGAAGCCCAGGTGACCCTCATTTCACCCTTTGTTGGGCGCATCTTAGACTGGTACAAAGAGAACACTGAACGCAAGAGCTATGAGCCACACGAAGACCCAGGTATGTGGCAAGATGCAAGTGTTGCAGAAATTCATTGGAAAGTGCTGCTGTACAACAGCTGATGCCCTCCTAAATGTTTTATTACTTGGAGCTTATTTAATGGATCTACATAGGGAAAAAAAAAAAAACAAAAAAAACTAATTTGGAGGTACATGTCACTAAGGCATATTGTTGGCAGTCAAGTACAGTCACAACTATTAGCTATGAGAAATTTACAACAACCACTACAGTATTGATGGGGGGCGGTGGTGTGTCCCCCCTTTTTTATTTTTTATTATTTTATTTTTTTTACATTTTTAAAAATGATTTTAGTTTATATATATATTATTTAAATCAATTAGTTAAGAATAAGAAAACCATGGGGAAAGTATAGTTGATGCTTGACTGTCCACTACTACCGGCTCCTACATCATTACATGTAAACACTTACACTTGAGATGTGGATGGTAAGTGGATTTTAAATGAACTTAATTTGTTCCAGAATTGTAATGGATGTCTTCTCTTCCTCTGTCCCTCCTCCCTTTGTACAGGCGTTCTAAGTGTTACTAAGATCTACAACTACTATAAGAAGTTTGGCTACAGTACTGTGGTGATGGGTGCATCCTTCAGGAATATTGGTGAGGTTAAGGCTCTGGCTGGCTGTGACCTGCTTACAATTTCACCAGGGCTACTAGGAGAGCTCAGCCAGGATCACAGTGCAGTGTCCTGCAGCCTCACCCCACAGGGAGGTAGGTGTCGGGATCACAAAGCACATCATCTCTCTTCACACCATGTTGGAAAAGTATATAATTTTTGCTTTTCTTCTGTACAGCAAAGGCATGTGACCTGGAGAAGCTGAACCTGGATGAGAAGACTTTCCGCTGGCTTCACAATGAAGACCGCATGGCTGTGGAGAAGCTCTCTGACGGAATCCGTAAATTTGCTGCGGATTCAGTAAAACTCGAGTCAATGATCAAGGTGCACATAATATAAACATGTACATATAAGGCTGGTTTTATGCTTTTTAACCCATAAACTGGGTTTATGCCTGGTATAGGTCTTAAACATTTTGAATAGAGATTTTCTCTATTTTACGTGCATTTATTAATCTGATAACGGAAGATCAGATTTGGTCAGTAATCAGTTCACCATACTTACATGCACCTGGGTATGCAAATAACATGGGATTGGCTAAACATTTTTCCAGAAGACTTTGCAAACAGACACTTCTGATGTTTGGAAAACTGTAGACGTGTGTATAATACTGCTCATAACAGGTCAACTCTGGATTTATGATTTTGATAATGAGTCCGTGAAAACATGAATACTCATCATGTAGAGGACAAAATATTTAAATCTTTTTGTTTCTTCAAACATGAAGTTGGTTTCAGCATCGCTCCAAATGTGCTTTGTTGCCATCTTGATGTTTTAAACACTGCTTGCTTTTTCTGGTAACATGTTCTATTAATGCACATGTGCAGGACGAACACTGAAAGAAATATATGCACTGAAAAACCTGATTATGGAGTTAAATCCTGCTCTCTCTTTCAAATTTCTGTGCCTAGAAATCAGAGTATGCCGTTTATGATTCGAATAATCAGAACTGTCGAAGTCGTTTTATCAACTGATGTGAACACAAGAAATAAGTGTTAGTAATAGAAGTAGGACCTAGATCTAAGACTGATGGTGTTAGAAATAGTGTTGCATGCATGTGGAAGTGTTAAGTGTTGTGCTAAGCTGCCTTGTCTTTTGGCTTTTTCTCAGGAGAAGATGTTTAACGTGAAGAATGGACAGTAATGGAGAAGTGACAAGGGCCCGTGGTGGTCTAGCAGAGATGCTAGTCTCCTTCCGCTTGATCCCCTTACCACTCCTGATTGGCCTGTTGACCTGCACTGTGCCACTATTGGCTGAAATTGTGACTGACTGCTGTTTTGGTTCTAATGAACATTCCCTAGTCTTAAAATTGTGACCAAAAAGACGAGCTGCATTAAGTATGAAATACTGTAGCCTTTCGCAAATTAGCAGTAATCTAGGATCGGATCAGAAATATCCTGTTTGTCAGAAATTAGTAGGAAAAAAAATAAAATTATGCTTGTTCCATTAGGTACGGTGTACCTATTCCTGTCTGAGATGTGGTTGGAAAAGGGACTAGCCGTAGGGCTAGATTTTAGTGGGAGCCAGCTGTGCAGCTAAATACATTTGTGGACCAGAGGCCTTTTTAACAGGTCGAGGATCATGATCTTTTAATTCAGATCCACTACTGCTACTTTATTTTTCCAGTAAACCCTTGAAGGGAATGGCCCAAACATTCCACACAGAAACTCATTTCAGGATA
The DNA here is from genome assembly GCA_024036415.1 of Prochilodus magdalenae. Taxonomy (NCBI): domain Eukaryota; kingdom Metazoa; phylum Chordata; class Actinopteri; order Characiformes; family Prochilodontidae; genus Prochilodus; species Prochilodus magdalenae. The sequence continues at coordinate 338,703 of JAMWET010001835.1, forward strand.
TAATGATTTAAAGCCCTATTATTAAAGACGTGTTTTCCATTTCAGTGTGTTTGTCTTAATTGTGGTAGTACTGTGTGTTCACAATGGACTAATGTTAAAGGAGCAATATGTAGGGGATATTGCTCAGCATTAAACTTCCTTCCTTGACTCTCTGTAATGAAATGCGTGGAGTCCTATGATGTACTGTTACCTCACAATTTGACAATTTTAATTTTGGAATCCTTTTAAACTGAAAATCAAATTGTCATCTTTCATATTGCTCCTTTAAAGAGTGCCAATTAAGAATTGTGCTTCGTGAAACACAAAGATGACAGTGTTTCTTCTGTTTAGGTCTACATAATATCTTAAAGTACTATGAGGATGTTGTTCCTTACTGTCCCAGCAGGCATATTGCTGGTGTAAAAAACATCCTGCACATAATTGATGATGGTCAATGTTGGTCTAACCTACTGTTTTGGTCATCTGAGGTAAAACTCTTACACCGGAAGATTGCATAGGGTTGTACAAACGAAAGCTGGATTCTGTGCTCGGCCATTCTCTGGTGGATCACAAGTTAGAATAGATTGGGTGAGCTGACCAATCAGAGCACACTAAGCTTCTTAGGAGGAGGGGCTCTAACACTTATTGAATACAGAGATACAGTATGAGGAAATATACAGTGTTTTGGGAGAACTGAAGCATGTTAACCTTTAACCTTCGCTTTACCCTTGCACATATACACTTAGCTGAAGGGAATATACGTAGTCATGACTAATCCGTGAGAAGGCCCAACCTGAAGGTAAATGTAAGCACTGTATCTTGCATAGTCATTGTTGATGGATTCCTGAAAGGAAACAGGAAATCACAGTTTGTTTCTGGAACGAGACACTGAACAGTAATAGGATGCATGAGTGCTCCACCAACTGCCAGTTTCAGTGCAAGCATTCCCTGTTATTACTGGAACACTGGAAGGAACGTGAGGCATTGTTTCTCAGTCCTTGTTCGAGGCATTCAGCTCCTTGCACATGTAATAAATCAGCTCAGGGCAGGTCATTTTCCTAATGACTATTATAGAAGGAACAAATCTAGTTATGTACACTGCATTGGGGCATCTGGAACTCCTCTGTCCTCGTCTGGAGGAGTGGCTTGGTGCAGACAGCCCTTTAATATGGTCCATGTCACAGTCCAGTCAGCTGTGGAGGGCTATGAAGAACTCTTGGCGTCTCGCAATTATAACGTAATGGTCTATTAGCTTGCGATTACTCGGATGAAAGGACTCACTTCTTCTGAGTCACGTTAGAGCACATGACAGTTTAGTGAACATCTGCAGTCCTACCCGATTAAGCAACTCCCTGACAATCAGTTCCCCTTATTTGTGTGCAGTGTTGCAGGTGTTGCTTCTATTGGGCCACCTTGGCCTTTTAGACCCAGCAGTATAAAGAGGGTATAGTCAGACTTACATTTACAGCATTTAGCTAACGCTCTTATCCAGAGCGACTTACACGATTAATTAAATTACAGGTAGGCCAATGTAGTGTTAGGAGTCTTGCCCAAGGACTCTTATTAGTGTAGCACAACATAGACACCCAGACCGAGATTCGAACCCCAGTCTCCCACATGTGGTTGTGGCTCCCTGGCAGGTAGTGGTGTTATCCGCTGAGCTACACCAACCAAGACTTAGCTGGGTCAGTGTACCCAGTCATCTCTCTCATGTTCTCTCAAACTGTTTACTGTAAATACGGATTTTATTACTGATGGTTCTTTAATTCTTTCTGTGCCTTGATAAAACAGCCTTACATAGAGCTCAGTGGCTCCTAGTGTTATCATCATAGATGCACATTTTTAGTTTTCCTTGTAAATTTAGATGTATGTGCACATTGCCATCCTCCTGGTCTCATGTGGCACCTAGCACAGTTCCCTCTAAATTAAAAACGGGCTCCAGAAACTCTAAACCTAGTGAAGGAATAACCTGTAGCGCTTTCATCTGTCTTCTAACCGTCTCGCCTCTAGGATTAGTTGTCTGCACTTACTAGTTCTAGTTCTTCCACTTGCCTTTCACCTTTCTAGACAAGGGCCCTAAAGCTATGGTACACGGTGCAGTGGTTTTTGCTGGTGTCCTTTTTGAGGGCCCTGTGGGTAACAAAAACGCAGCTGCTCACATTCTTTGCTTGCCGCCTCAGGTAGAGCTCCGTGTGTGGACCGCATTTACAGACACACAGTGGTGGACAAACCATGTATGTAAGGTGAAGTAAAGAGACCCAAGGTAAAATATCCCTCCAGTAAAAGCAGAAGTTTCTTCCTTTACTAAAAAAGTACTAAAGTATTTACCATCAAATGTACTTAAGTATTGTCAGTAACAGTATTACACTGACTGGGTTACTGTACACCAACACACATTCACCTCTAGCCACAAGTCTGAGTAGATTTCTAAAGTGAAAACTGGGGACATTTATTTAATACATTTAATGTAATATTTTTCCAGTGTTTCGCATGCAGTGCTAGTAGAGGGAGAAAACACTAGCGCCAGAGGAGCTGCTGACTAAGATTGGTGTTAACGGTACTCTGAGCAGCATGGATGGGAATGTCTGTCCAGCTGGTCTGCTGCCAACTCTCTCTCAGGACTTTCCACAGCGATTTTAATTTGATGTTAGATGTGGAGACATTTCCAGGGCAGTCCTACTTATCACCCTACAATAAACCTCTGGCTTACACAGTATTTTATTAGACACACCCCTTACCATCAACCACATCACATGGCTGCAATGCGTTGCACAAATCAGCCAGGCCAGCATTTCTAGTATACTGTTCTGAAGGCCAGAAGGGGTGGGGTGCGGGGTCACTAGATTGGTCTACATTATAAAATAGTATTTAACAGGTCAATAGTAACGGGTTTGTCTACAGCTGCTTTGGTGGCACAACACTGACACCTTGTGGTTGAAATTTAACACTGCCTTTCAAAAAATGTACTGTAAAATAGGCAGGGTGTTTTTATCTAACCCAGTGGTGCTTGTGCTTCTTTACTGCTGACTGGACAATCTTCAAACTGAATTCGTGGCAGAGAGCAGACCTTTCAGTCAAATCTGGTATGTCACCCTGGTCCTAAACCAGCAAACCTACCATCACACTACCATAACATCATGATACATAATCACTGTATTACGAAATGCTAAGTTAGAATAACACCAGATACAACTAGACCCATATTCCAAATATGTCAATCTTCAACGCACCAGACATTGCCATTTGTGAATAAAATTGGACTGTTTGAACTGGAGAATGAAGTAAAGAAGTAAAGAACTACAGTTTTTTTGTGCGGTCATGTGAAGCATGCACATGATCTTATTCCATGTGATGTCTCCCATCACCAGTAATTGTTTTATTCATTGATTAAAATGATCACAAATATCACATTTGGATACAAAAACGTTTAATCGGCTTATTTGAAAATCAAACCAACACCATAAGGCCAGGCCAGTTTAATCACATCAATATGGCTTACCCTAACACATTCTAAAGTTACATTCTAAATAATACCAGAAAATAAGACATTATTAGTAAGTGTACTGTAGATCAGATAAACATTAAATGTTGTACATTAAAGCCAATTTTGAGCCACAGACAACACAACATAATGGAGACGCTGGATGTTAACAACCCTGATTCAACCTCATGTTAGGCTGGGGTAAAGATTTTAGACTGCAATAAGCAAATGATCACTGAAAATCTAATAAAATAGCCAGACATTTTACATAACATTATAAAGCAATATTTTACCATCACAAAATACTGTAACTCCATTTTTCAACAAGGTTTGAAAACACCAGTTGTCTTTTGTAGTGCGTGACAAGATTTCATAAAAAGACCAATAAAAACATCCCAAAATTACAGTATTTAACTGTTTTTAGATGAACTTCCACTATATTAACATTAAATTATCCACTGCTCAAAAAAATAAAGGGAACACTTAAACAACACAATACTGTCCACTTAGGAAGCAACACTGAATCAATTTCACATGTTGTTGTGCAAATGGAATAGACAACAGGTGGAAATTATTGGCAATTAGCAAGACACACTCAATAAAGGAGTGGTTCTGCAGGTGGGGACCACAGACCACTTCTCAGTACCTATGCTTTCTGGCTGATGTTTTGGTCACTTTTGAATGTTAGTGGTGCTTTCACACTCGTGGTAGCATGAGACAGACTCTACAACCCACACAAGTGGCTCAGGTAGTGCAGCTCATCCAGGATGGCACATCAATGCCAGCTGTGGCAAGAAGGTTTGCTGTGTCTGTCAGCGTAGTGGCCAGAGCCTGGAGGCGCAACCAGGAGACAGGCCAGTACACCAGGAGATGTGGAGGAGGCCGTAGGAGGGCAACAACCCAGCAGCAGGACCGCTACCTCTGCAAGGAGGAACAGGAGCAGCACTGCCAGAGCCCTGCAAAATGACCTCCAGTAGGCCACAAATGTGCATGTGTCTGCACCAACGGTTAGAAACCGACTCCATGAGGATGGTATGAGGGCCCGACATCCACAGATGGGGGTTGTGCTCACAGCCCAACACCGTGCAGGATGCTTGGCATTTGCCAGAGAACACCACGATTGGCAAATTCGCCACTGGCGCCCTGTGCTCTTCACAGATGAAAGCAGGTTCACACTGAGCACATGTGACGGACGTGACTGAGTCTGGAGACGCAGTGGAGAGCGACCTGCTGCCTGCAACATCCTTTAGCATGACCGGTTTGGCAGTGGGTCAGTAGTGGTGTGGGGTGGCATTTCCATGTGCTCGCCAGAGGTAGCCTGACTGCCACTAGGTACCCAGATGAGATCCTCAGACCCCTTGTGAGACCATATGCTGATGCAGTTGGCCCTGGGTTCCTCCTAATGCAGGACAATGCTAGACCTCATGTGGCTGGAGTGTGTCAGCAGTTCCTGCAAGATGAAGGCATTGAAGCTATGGACTGGCCCGCCCGTTCCCCAGACCTGAATCCAATTGAGCACATCTGGGACATCATGTCTCGCTCCATCCACCAACGTCAAGTTGCACCACAGACTGTCCAGGAGTTGGCGGATGCTTTAGTCCAGGTCTGGGAGGAGATTCCTCAGGAAACCATCCGCCACCTCATGAGGAGCATGCCCAGTCGTTGTAGGGAGGTCATACAGGCACGTGGAGGCCACACACAATACTGAGCCTCATTTTGACTTGTTTTTAAGGACATTACATCAAAGTTGGATCAGCCTGTAGTGTTTTTCCACTTTAATTTTGTGTGTGACTCCAAATAAAGGCCTCCATTGGTTAATAAATTGGATTTCCATTGATGATTTTTGTGTGATTCTGTTGTCAGCACATTCAACATTGTACAGAACAAAGTATTCAATGAGAATATTTCCTTCATTCAGACCTAGGATGTGTTATTTGAGTGTACCCTTTATCTTTCTGAGCAGTGTATATAGTATATTGTTTTTCCTTTTACTGTGAACATACTAATTTAAAAAATAAGGGCAACTTGGAGTTTAAATGGCTTCTTAAAATGTGAATCTGCCCCTTAAAGTGCATCTGCGGTTTAAAGTAAACCCATATGCTGTGTCATTTAAAAATTGCACATCCTCCACTAGATGTCAGTGTAGGTTTAGCTTTAAGCCTGCTATACGAGAGGGTTGCTGCAGGCTTGGGCAATTTTTTTTTGTTTGTTTTAGTCAAGCTAGATTTCCACAAAAGAGAGAGAGAAGGAAGGAAGGAACTGTAAACAGTGCACTTCCCAGGCTGAACAATTAAAAACACAACACAGATGGCTAAGCCGAATGTAAAGCCTGGAAAGTTGCCAGCGGTAAAGGTCCTCGTTTCTTTTGTTTGCCGAATTGTGAAGTACCATATGAGCGATGATATTGTTTGCCCTCTGCGAGTTTGCAGTACATTGACAAGATATGACTTCTGCAGAATCACAGCTCCTCTGGTTTAGTGGTCCTTCAAAGAAGCGTCAACAGGTACCAGCACAAAGGCTTTAGCAGCACTCTACTGTCTACCTCCTGCAGTACTCCTCTTATTTAAGCCTTGCCCTTTTATCCATTCAGTGTCACTTTGTTTCAAATTAGTTAATCATTTAAAATGGAAAATGCAATGGTTTTGGCTAAAGCGGTTTAAAGTACAAGCAGCCTAAAAAGCCTAGAGACATGCAAAGACATTGAGCTGCAAGAGCATATGAACTGAAGGAAGATGCTAATGCTCTGACAGCTACATTTTAAAAACATCAAAGACAGGCGGCACGAGAGAAACGTAGCAGAAATGTTTAGACGTGAAACTGGCAGCTTTACAACTGCTACAAAACATCACCTGATCATTGAACCATCAATGAATTGAAATTCTTTAGAGCAAGTTTTCAGGTTTCAGATTTTTCTTTGTCTAACAAGTACAACCTGACCCTTGCTCTGGAGTAGGCACTAAGAAGAATATTGGGTTGAATTTCCTGCTGTTTTGGATGGACAACAGGGTCAACCACAATAACAATATTCCTCTCTAAGCCAGAGAATCTGCGGATGGTGTCTAACACAACCTTGTCCTGATCTGCTTCCTCTACACTGCCAAACTGGAACTTTTCTTTTTGAATGTTGTATTTACTTTCAGAGAGTTTCTCTCTAGTTGAATAGAGAACAGCAATATCCCTGGCAGAGTGCCCTTCTCGCAAAAGTGCCCTTATAATTTTGAGTACGCTTGGCTCCACTAACAAGAAATAAGTGACAGAATGGACTTCTCCCCTAAAAGAATGGCTCAAATTCATATTCTTCTTCATATTTTGCAGATGTTTTGCTTTTTCAGGGCTGGATTTTTCAGCAATTGCAGCAATTAGCTTTGACATTACATTAAACACCTCTGTGGAATTTCGTACAACCTCAGACAGGGAAGCTCTTTCCTGGACAGTCAGAAGTGGCAGACCATCATCAATTGTGTGACTTATCTGAAAATAATCCATAAAAACCCAGAAAACACCAAGTTTTCCCTGCATCAGGCTTTCGGCCTTTTTGTACCAGTGACCGCTCTCCACTCGAAAGTTCTGTCCTTCATCCACAATTATGTGTTTAATGCCGATGAAGTCCTCTAAAGGCTTCTTCATGAAGCTGGCTCTTGTCTCACAGAAGCAAATGGACTGCTTCCTGGAAGTGGGGGAAAAGAAAAAAAAAATTTACCTGATTTGGTAAACAATCTATTTCTATTGAAATTATTTACTAATTCCCATTGCAACTCACCTTACAAAGTTCCTCAAACCCACATTTTCACAGAGATACAGAATGTTCATTTTCTCACACCCCTCAGAATTTTGGATCCTTCGTACTTTCTCCATGGCAATCAGGGTCTTTCCTGACCCAGGAATACCATGGATGAACAGACGTTTGATGCCATCGTACACACGTAGGATGGAAAACTGCTCCTCTGTTAAGAGGTTTAAGAACTCACAGCCGAGCGTGTCGCTCAGTGGTGAGGTAAAGCTCAGCACAACTATGGTTAAGGACTGCAACAAGGCCTCCAGTTCCTCAACATGGCCCAAAATGTAACTATCTGGGTATGGAGGACCATCCTCGGTCTCATCTGGTATCAGCTCTCCTGTTTGACAGTCAACCAGACGTGGGATCACACAAAGTCTCCCTGTATATCCTCCGAGATTGACCAACTTCTGCTTGAGAGACAGTGCAGTTTTGCAAGCATACTGCCAGAGTTCAGGACTTCCACTTTCAACACACGAGAACAGTGTGGGATAACTGCCGGTAGCGATCAGCAGGGCTTCACAGACGACAGCCTTGTTCCGTGGCATGTTGAGATCAACTGCCCAGCTTGTAGACATGACTAAAATGCCTGGTCCATCATGTGACTGGACAGGATGAAGACTTAACAAGTTTGGGTACTTTACAAAAAGTTCCTCTGGGATGGACCCAAGCTTTATGTTGATTCCTTCCCCCTGAACTAAATCAGAAATAACAGTTCATTATTCAAAAATTATTCAAAAACACGCATAACTTTATCTGCATCCTAAACATAGACTAAAACAAATTACTTTGTAAATGACTTACCAGAGAATATTTTGTCCTGGAGCTTTGCAATGTTTTGGGTGCTGTAGACTGGTCTGCACTGAGGGGGGGAATTCTTTAGACTTAACACGTTCTCGAAACGACTTACCAGCTCATGATCTGTAAAATAGCAAACCAGAAATTAATTCAACACATTGTAGCTGCATCCTAATACGGTGCAGGAGAAATTAAATTTACCTGGATCAGAAAGTTGCATTCTCTCCAACCAACTGCTCGAGTTTAGTCTTGTGATTCCATCCCCCTCAACAAGCCAGCATTTCGGGTCGTCCTCAAACACGGCACAGCAAAAGGCTGGGACGTTTATTGCGATGACGTATCGAGGCTCCTCACTGCTGTCGTTCTCAACTTCGAACACTTTAGAACCCACAGACCAGTCCATCGTTTTCGGACAGTCCAAAAGATGAACGGCCCGAGTCTTCGCTTTGTCACACATGTCCTGGATCATCTGTTTTATCATCTGGGAATCCATTCCCTTCCCACAGCCAACAACTTTCTTGGTTTTGTCATCAACCCCAATGAACAGGAAGCCCCCTTTTGTGTTTGCAAATGCTGAAAGGTATTTAGGAAGGTTCTCCCTAAGCCTTTTCTCCAGATTTGCTTCGCGGTCAAAGCTTTTAAACTCAACATTTACACTTTCACCAAACTCTAAAATCTGATTAAGCTCTGCCTCCTCTTTATCATAAAACTCCTGAGCTTTCTGGATCAGTCTTTGTCTCTTTGCAGGAGGCTCCCAAAAAGAACTATGCTTCTTCTTTAGAAAGTTTAAAACTGTGTTAGGGTTTATGGAGGGAGTGGACGTCCCTGATCTCTCCTTTAGACCACTGTCAACACTACAGAGCCTTGCTCTTTGATCATCAGGACACCATGACTTCACAAAAAGCTCCAGTTTATTGTCATATTGTGTAAAGTCAATGAAATCTTCAATAATTGAAGGATCCAGTAACTTGGTCAAATGTTCCTCTATATCCGCCCCGAGACTCATAGTGTCATAATTATAATCTTGGTTTTCAATTCCTGCTGAAAGAACTCCACCTCCAGAGTTCAGCAGAGCACAAACATGCTGCAAAACCTCATCTCTTTGCTGCTCCTTCTTAGTTTTGTCCATGCGGTTTCTGGCCTGCTCCCCAAATTTACACTTTCCGATCTCAAAGTGTTGATCATACAATCGCTTGCCTCTTGCCAATGAACAAGATTTGGAAACAGCCATTGTCTTAACAGTTACCTTTAGAATAAAAGTGGAACAGTTAGTATATACTACTGCTGAAATCTGTAGTAAGGTCACATACCAAAATCTACATTATTTGAATAATTTATTAAAATAACAGTATACCATTCAGTGTAAAACATATTAGCAAGAGTGTCTTATGATTGTTTTGTGTAATTCTTAAGTTGAGCAGCTTTACTGGAGGTTTTTAACAGTACATATATAAAATGGTTATATTTGTGTTGTCATCCCAAGTTTCCATCACCATCACTGTAAAGACATTAGTCTGTGGCTGCAGTCGAAATGGCATACTACATACTACTTGCAGAGTCTGCCTTAGAGTAGTATGCAGTGTGTGACCAAACTGAAAATCTATAGTACACTGAAGATACCCAGATGGTGTACTACTCCTGTCAGAGTTTCTAGTATACAGAGGGGAGCTATCTTCATGGTGTACTGCATCCAACCATGAAGTGCACCTTACCAGCTCAGCCTGCTTCAGCCAGAGAAAACGGTGGCGGGTAACACTGGGGTGCAAAAGGCAAAATTAATAATAAGAATTAATAAAATAAGAATAAGAAGATTAACAAAAGATGAACTCACTATAGAAGTAAATTTGATGTAACTAGTCATATGCTATTACTGGTATTAGTATGCTACAGTGTATGTCAAAACATATTCCTGTACTACATACTACACATAAGGGGCAGTGTGCAGTACATCCTACTGCAGCATGCAGTATAGTAGTGGGCCATTTCAAATACAGCCTCTAAGTTTCTCTACAGTACATCAACACACAACTAATGGATGCATTATTGCATTGCCTGTCCACAACATGCATGCCAGAATTGGTCCACAAATATAGACACAAGACATATCCATATGAAGCTGTCCAGGATCTTGGCCTATTCTGGCAGTTAACATGGCAGTCAACCAACTCTTTTGTAGGAAAAAGTCAGACCTGGTGCAGAACTATGAACATGACGTCTGGGTTTTCGCAATTAACCCCTCTTAATGACTGCATTCATCTCAACAACTGAATCATTTAGAAACTTAAAATCGGTGGATTGGTGCAATGATAAAGATCGTGCAGATTGACTGACACGGAGTAAACTACATGATAAACATCCTAGCTAAATATACTAGCTGGCTTCATTAGCCTCCTTAACGACTCGCCGTTATATTAACAGCTTAAGGAAACGCTAAACGTAGCATGAAAATTCAGTGCTTAAAATGTACATGAATGACATTCAAGCAGTAAAGATCAAAAGTCTTACCAGTATTGGTTCGACAGCAAAACGACAGATCGGGTCTCTACTGCAATCCTAGTATCAGCAGCAACAAATCTGCTCAAATCACCGTCATCAGCTGCGACGTTCCCGCCAGATTTCGACGGCTTCTTCTCTGTATCACCTTCAGTCGCCCCAAAAGCGCGCAGCGCCCCCTGCTGGCTCGGAGGGGGTTTACAGCGGTAAATCATACAATCACAGTTCAGGACGTACAGACTGGAGATGGTGTAGTTCGGGTAGTTCTTGTTTGAACCATTGAAACAACGTTGAAATCACGTATCTGACTATATTTAAACACATTTTAGACATCCACGGATGAACATTGTTTCCTGGGTTGTACACAAATGCAAACCAAACATTGTGATGTGTACTGTAAAAATACCTAAAAGGTGTAGTGAAGATAAATAATTAATATTCTATAATAATCAAATTATTAAAAATAGAAAGTATGCACTGGGTTAAAAACCGGGATTAAATGAGTAGAAGTGCAGCGTGTGAGTCGATCTGAGAAACGGAGAGTGAAAATGTGCTCTGAAATCTGCACCAGCCTCGCGAGATTATAACGGCATATGTCACCGTGACGTAACCCTGCGTATCCCCGGGATACGTTGAACAAACCTTCTGACGTTGCCTATTAAAGGAACCTCGCCCTTACGGATCGTCCCAACAGAGTTTCCTATTAGGTATTTGCACTGAATAAGCCAAGATTCCACAACCCCAGTGGCAATTTCTCGCCTCGTTTTAGTTTTGCAGTCTTACTGCCCCTTACTGTAGTGGTTTTTTATGGCTCTAATGAGCTATTATCATTTCTGAAACAAGACCCTTAATCAGCTCAGTTTAGGTGAAGAGACTCTAGTGTCACTCTTGGTCCACCATTCTTTTAATAGAAGGGCGTTATTCATTTTGAATTGTCTATTTAAATGATAGTAAGCACAGACTACTGAAGGAGAACCGGTTCCATTAGCTAGAACTATCAAATAACCTTTTTTACAAACAAGTAAAGTTTCAGTTTAAGATTTAATTACAACCTAGTTACAGTTCAATTTTAATGACACTTGCTCTAAACAGGATCACAAATAGGGTTTTCTTTATTATCCTGGATTTGTAGGTCTCTGTTTATAAGCTCAAACTAGCCAAAACAAATTTATTTTTTTATAAGAAAATAGTGTTTGTATAAATGCAGAAAAAAACACACACTGGTCACAAGTGCATCTGCACATATTTCTATATTGACGTCTGTTTACCCACAAATTCAGAAACTACAGGGGTTAGACAATGAAACTGAAACACCTGGTTTCAGACCACAATCATTTATTAGTATGGTGCAGGGCCTCCTTTTGCGGCCAATACAGCGTCATTTGGGCAGCCGTGGTTTTATGTTTTTTGGATACAATTCGGGTTAGCACCCGAACATCCCTTTCAGACAGCTTCCTTTTGCGTCCATAGTTAATCCTGTTGGATGTGGTTCGTCCTTCTTGGTGGTATGCTTGGTGGTTGGTGTAGCTCAGCGGATAACACCACTGCCCGCCAGGGAGCTACCACCGCATGTGGGAGACTGGGGTTCGAATCCCGGTCTGGGTGACTATGCTGTGCTACACCAATAAGAGTCCCTGGGCAAGACTCCTAACACTACATTGGCCTAGCTGTAATATGATTAACCTTTTAAGTTGCTCTGGATAAGAGCGTCAGATAAATGTAAATGCTGACATTACCCTGGATACCGTGGCTCTTGATACATCACAAAGACTTGCTGTCTTGGTCACAGATGCGGCAGCAAGACGTGCACCAACAATCTGTCCTCTTTTGAACTCTGGTATGTCACCCATAATGTTGTGTGCATTGCAGTATTTTGAGCAGAACTGTGCTCTTACCTGCTAACTGAACCTTCACACTCTGCTCTTACTGGTGCAATGTGCAATTAATGAAGATTGGCCACCAGGCTGGTCCAATTTAGCCATGAGACCTCCCACACTAAAATGACAGGTGTTTCAGTTTCATTGTCCAACCCCTGTATATGGTTTATCTATTTACTAACCCCATCCATCTTTACCTAGCTTCCTTCAGGTGGTCTTTGATCTAGTCCAGACCTGACATTGTCTTTTTCATGGATGCCAAAAATCCAGGAATAAGCTTGTTTCGTTTTCACATGTTACATTTTTACGCACACATAAGCCAAAAGGAACGACAAATTTGGCATGGAAATTTGTAGTGGAAGATATTCAAGTTTGAAGTGTTGTGGTTAAAGTACAAAGTTGTCAAAAATGGAAATACTTCAATAAAGTGCAGACACTGAAGAACTACTAAAGTACAGCAACTAATAACATTTACTTAGTTACCGTCCACCACTGTAATGTGCAGCTGTGGGTCTGTATACTCAGCCTCACTGAATGCTGTGTATTTACATTCGTTCTTGTGGGCAAGTCACCAACCAGTGCATTCTTGGTTCTTGGTATCTATGTTCTTGAGTATTGGAACATACTTGGGTAGTGACAGATGATGTCAAGCAAGAACACAAGGACACAAGAACACACAAGAATGCATATTAAGAAACAGCTAAAAACTAACAGTTTGCTGACCATGTAATAAAGCTAGCCATGAATGCAAACAGGTTTCCATAGAAATTCGTTCATCTATAATGTGTGCCTTAAAGAAATATCTTTACTGGACCTTAGATACATGTTGCCTGCTAGTGTGAATGAAGGTTAACTAAGGCTTCATAAGAAGAGGTGGGGATACAGGACTTGAATTATACTACTAAATGATAGTTAGAGCTACATGGATGTAGCTTCCATGCCATCTAGAAATAGTGCTTTTTTTTTTAACTCTCATCCATATAACATAGTTCCTATGTTGACAGCAGCCATCTCTTTCTCTCCAGAACTGGAGTTAGACCAGTGCTCTGTTTAGTGTCAGACTATTGGACTATAGCCAGGGATCTTTTAGTATTCTCTGACAGAGGAAACTTATCCTTACTGGTTCTGGCCTGATCTTAGTGCAGCATTTGACACAACAGATCACTCCATCCTACTAGATATGTTGAAAAACCTTGTAGGAGTAACCTCTTTCATGGTTCAGATCTTACTTCAGTGACCGCTATCAATGTGTTACCTTCTGACTCTCCCTTTTAGTTATGCTGTAATAGCCAGGCCTGCCGGAGTCGCTGCTGCACTCTGTTAACACCATATAGTGTGCCGAGGTATTCTGTCAGAGCTAACAGTCTGTCTGTTCTCTTTGTCTGAGCTGAACTGCTGCCCATCCTGTGCGGTCTGATGCTGTTGCTACATCTGCTTTGACTGGGTGCCACTGCTTGCCTTTAACCACCATGGCGCTCCTGGCTGCTCTGCACCGTGGAAGCTTGGCCTTCATCCTGCTGACACATCCGATGACCAAGCTATTTAATTAGAGACTAATCAGTGACATTTATTCCTCTACCTTACAAACACTAAACGCTCCTTTCCTTTGCTTGTCTTGTTTTCTGGTGTTGACTCGAGGAGGACGGGTTCCCCCTTGAGTCCTGGTTCCTCTCGAGGTTTCTTCCTTTTGAACTGAGGGGTTTTTCCTTGCCTCTGTCACACTTGGTTTACTCACTGGGGGCTCGGACACCAGATTCTTTGAAAAGCTGCTTTGTGACAACATCTGTTGTAAAAGGCGCTATATAAATAAATGCTAACTTGACTTGACTTGTATACTTGATTTTGATACGCCGCCATTCTGAGTCACTCCATGACACTCTGGCACAATACCATGGCAATCTTTTGTGATGTTGACGTGGTGTTAAGTGTCGTCGTAACAGCCTTTATGTATGTAGTATGCATGTAGATCTGCGTTGTGCAGCCACTCTGCACATGTCAGACAATTCCTAGGTTCTCTCTTACTGTTTATCGTAATTAATTTTACAGAGCATGGGCTTTCTTGATCTTGCCAATGAAAATGCTAGTTGTTTGCAAATATGACACGTGGATACAGGATTATTAAATGAAACCAGTAGAGAAAAATATATGAAATATTTATCAGAAAGATACAGATAGATATAGAAATAGTATACAATACAGCTTACAACACTGGAATTTGTAATGATACCTGGAACTGCCCATTTCAAATCTACTGTAGATGGAAAAAATGTATAAATTGCATACTACTGTTTACCCCATACACCAAATCTGAGATAGGAGAATATTAAGAGCACACGTCATTGTTGTGAGTAAAGTTCTTAGATTTCTGTGAGAAAACAGCTGTCCTTTGTGTGAACACACTGTGGGAAGATTTCATAATAAATAGATCTACAGAAATAGTTACATGCCCAGATATACATTGATAAATTTATGCGTACAGATTCAAATACACATCCATATACAGCTAACCTAAACTCACAGAGATATAATATAGAGAAATGTTTAGCTCTACATGAAGGTATGGCAGCTATACTTTTAAGGTGGCCCTTATTAATACATACAGTCTGATCCTTGCTCTGGAGTATGCACTGAGAACAATATTGTTTTTAACTCCTGGCACGACTGCTCGAGCAACAGGGTCCACCACAATCACAATGTTCCTCTCTAGGCCAGAGAAATGGCAGACGGTGTCTAACACAACTTTTTGATCTGCTTTTTCTGCACTGCCAAACTGGACAGGGGAGCCCTCTTCTTTAACACTCCGCTTCTTTTTCTTTAGTTGTCCACTCGTTGGGTAGAGAACTGCGATGTCCTCTGCAGTGTGGCCTTCGTCCAAAAGTTCCTTGATGATTTTGCCTACAGTCTTCTCCACTGACTTGACCTTTTTCATAAAGACATACTTTCCCAGAAAAGGATGGCTCAGCTTCATATTCTCTCTCATATTCTGGAGATGTTTTGCTTCTTCTGGTTTGGAATTTTCTGCAATTTCGCCAATTAGCTTCAACATTTCATCAAATACAGCATTGGAATTTCGTACAACCTCAAACAGGTATGCTGTGTTCTGCGCAGGCAGAGGTAACAGACCATTGTCATTTGAATGAGATCTCTGGAAATAGTCCACAAAGATCCAGAAAACGCCAAGCTTTCCCTGCATCAGGCTTTCAGCCTTCTCATACCAGTGACCAACATCAATTTGAAAGTTCTGTCCTTCATCCACAATTATGTGTTTAATGCTGGCGAAGGCCTCTAAAGGCTTCATCATGAAGCTGGCTCTCGTCTCACATAAGCAAACGGAATGCTTCCTGGAAGAAAAAAAAAATCTGATTAAGTCAAACATTTCTACTGAAATTAATATTTAGTAAATCCCATTATAACTCACCTTATGAAGTCTCTCAAGCCCACGTTTTCACACAGATACAGGATGTCCATTTTCTCACAGCCCTCGGAATTTTGGATCCTTCGTATTTTCTCCATGGCAATCAGGGTCTTTCCTGACCCAGGAGGACCATGGATGAACAGACGTTTGATCCCATCGTACACACGTAGGATGGAAAACTGCTCCTCTGTTAAGAGGTTTAAGAACTCACAGCCGAGCGTGTCGCTCAGTGGTGAGGTAAAGCTCAGCACAACTATGGTTAAGGACTGCAACAAGGCCTCCAGTTCCTCAACATGGCCCAAAATGTAACTATCTGGGTATGGAGGACCGTGCTCCCTCTCATTTGGTATCAGCTCTCCTGTTTGACAGTCAACCAGACGTGGGAGCACACAAAGTCTCCCTGTATATCCTCCGAGATTGACCAACTTCTGCTTGAGACACAGTGCAGTTTTGCAAGCATACTGCCAGAGTTCAGGACTTCCACTTTCAACACACGAGAACAGTGTGGGATAACTGCCCGTAGCAATCAACAGGGCTTCACAGACGACAGCCTTGTTCCGCGATATGTTGAGGTCAACTGCCCAGCTTGTAGACATGACTAAAATGCCTGGTCCATCATGTGACTGGACAGGAGTCAACAAGTTACTGTACTTCACAAACAGCTCCTGTGGGATGAACTTGCTCTTTATGTTAACTCCTTCCTTCTGAACTACATAAAGAATAAGCAGACAAAACAGCTTAGTATTCAAAAAGGCACAAACCCTTCACTCAAATTACATCCTAAACTAAATAACCATCTAAATGACTCACCAGAGAATATTCTCTTCTGGAGCTCTGCGATGTTTTGGGTGCTGTAGACTGGTCTGCACTGAGGGGGGGAATTCTTTAGACTTAACACATTCTTGAAACGACTTACCAGCTCATGATCTGTAAAATAGCAAACCAGAAATTAATTCAACACATTATAGCTGCATCCTAATACGGTGCAGGTGAAATTAAACTTACCTGGATCAGAAAGTTGCATTCTCTCCAACCAACTGCTCGAGTTTAGTCTTGTGATTTCTTTCCCCTTCACAAGCCAGCATTTCGGGTCGTCCTCAAACACGGCGCAGCAAAAGGCTGGGACGTTTATTGCGATGACGTATCGAGGCTCCTCACTGCTGTCGTTCTCAACTTCGAACACTTTAGAACCCACGGACCAGTCCATCGTTTTCGGACAGTCCAAAAGATGAACGGCCCGAGTCTTCGCTTTGTCACACATGTCCTGGATCATCTGTTTTACCATCTGGGAATCCATTCCCTTCCCACAGCCAACAACTTTCTTGGTTTTGTCATCAACCCCAATGAACAGGAAGCCCCCTTTTGTGTTTGCAAATGCTGAAAGGTATTTAGGAAGGTTCTCCCTAAGCCTTTTCTCCAGATTTGCTTCACGGTCAAAGCTTTTGAACTCAACATTTACACTTTCACCAAACTCTAAAATCTGATTAAGCTCTGCCTCCTCTTTATCATAAAACTCCTGAGCTTTCTGGATCACACTTGGTTTCCAACAAGAACTGTGTTTCTTCTTTAGAAAGTTTAAAACTGTGTTAGGGTTTATGGAGGGAGTGGACGTCCCTGATCTCTCCTTTAGACCACTGTCCACACTACAGAGCCTTGCTCTTTGACCATCGGGACACCATGACTTCACAAAAAAGTCTAATGTGTTATCAGATTGTGTGAATTCGATGAAATCATGAATAGCTAACGGATCCAGTAACTTGGTCAAATGTTCCTCCATATCCGCCCCGAGACTCATAGTGTCGTAATTGTAGTCCTGGTTTTCAATCCCTGCTGAAAGAACTCCACCTCCAGAGTTCAGCAGAGCACAAACGTGCTGCAAAACCTCATCTCTTTGCTGCTCCTTCTTAGTTTTGTCCATGCGGTTTCTGACCTGCTCTCCAAAGGTACATCTTCCAATCTGAAAGTGTTGATCATTCCTAGGTTCGTAAAGAGCCCTTCCATTTGTGTTTCCCTTTAGAATAAAAAGGAACAGTTTAGTATGTACTACTGCTGAAAACAGAAGTAGGAGCCTTCAAATTGTATAGGATTTTTAAAATCTATTTTATAAATGATAAAACAGATTTTATAAATGATTATTTATTAATTATAAATGAAAATTATAAAAATCAGCAACAGATTGTCTTTATTCCGATTTTTTCAAAAATTCCAAATAAGTAAATGGTTAAAATTCACACAGAGAAGTTTGGTGTGAAAATGGAAATTCATGTTTAGATGTGTGCTGATTGATCTCTGACACATTGTCTTATGGTGGTTTTATGATTTGTTTTTGGTCTAAAATAGTCCCCAAAGAAAATGTATCGTTTCCACCATTTAACCGTCATCCACAAATAAGTCAGATAAAAACTCAGAGGCATACACAGCTTTACTGGTGGATAGTAAATCCACTTTGTTTGTTTTTTTTGGCGGGGGATAGTTAAGTTAAGAAAATGGTTAGATTTGTGCTTAGACATTGTGATCCATGGTCTCCACCACTGGTTTCTCTACAATGCATCATCCCAGTTAGCAAAATTTGGGGCCACCTTCTTTACTCTGTTTGTTCTGGCCGTGTATATTGCTTGGTCCTAGGCCCAGATCTAATGGATGCAATATTGCATTGCTTGTCCACAGCATTCATAACACAACACAGACACAAGGCATATTCACATGAAGGTATCGAGAACTGATTCGTATTCTGGCCCACCGGCCTAACATGCCCTGAATGACTGTTAATCTCCCTTAAGAACTTTAAAAAAGAGCATGCAGATTGCTAAAAGCTGAGTTAACTACATAATGAATGTGTTTTAAATAATTTACTTGCTGGCTTTATCTCCCACCCTCAACAACTCTCCATTATATCAACAACGGAGGGAGAAAAAAGGTAAACCAACAGGAGCAGATTTAGTGCTCAATATGGTGCGGATGTAACTTTAACATGAGCAGATGTAACCTTAACACGAGCGGATGTAACTTTTACATGTGCGGATGTAACTTTAACATGTGCGGATATACAGTTGAAACCAAAAGTTTACATACACTATATAAAAAGACACATATGCATTTTTTTCTCACTGTCTGACATGAAATCAGAATAAACTTTTCCCTTTTTAGGTCAGTTAGGATTACCACAATTATTTCTATTTGATAAATGTTAGAATAATGAGAGAGGAATTTTTTAAGGCAATTTTTATTACTTTCTTCAAGCTCAAAAGTTTAAATACACTAAGATTACTATGCCTTTAAACAGTTTGGGACAGCCCATATGATGATGTCATGTCTTTGCAAGCTACTTATTTATTTTATTGGCAACATCTGAGTTAATTAAAGACACACCTGTGGATGTATTTTAAGGCACACCTGAAACACGCTGCTTCTTTGAGTAACATCATGGGAAAGTTGAAAGAAATCAGCCAAGATATCAGGAAGAGAATTGTGGACTTGCACAAGTCTGGTTCATCCTTGGGTGCAATTTCCAGATGCCTGAAGGTGCCTCGTTCATCTGTACAAACAATTATACGCAAGTACAAAAAAGATGGTAATGTCCAGCCATCATACCGCTCAGGAAGGAAAAAGGTTCTGTGTCCCAGAGATGAACGTGCTTTGGTTCGAAGTGTGCATATCAACCCAAGAGCAAAAGCAAAAGACCTTGTGAACATGATGGCTGAAGCTGGTAAGAGTGTATCATTATCCACAGTGAAACGAGTTCTGTATCGACATGGGCTGAAAGGCCACTCTGCCAGGAAGAAGCCATTACTCCAAACGAAACATAAAAAAGCCAGATTAATGTTTGTAGACATGTCCTGTGGTCTGATGAAACCAAAATTGAACTCTTTGGCCATAATGACCATCGTTACAATTGGAGGAAAAAGGGGGAAGCTTGCAAACCTAAGAACACCATCCCAACTGTGAAACACGGGGGTGGCAGCATCATGTTGTGGGGTTGTTTTGCTGCAGGAGGGACTGGTGCACTTCACAAAATAGATGGCATCATGAGGAAAGAACATTATGTGGAAATACTGAAGCAACATCTCAAGACATCAGCCAGGAAGTTAAAGCTTGGGCGCAAATGGATCTTGCAAATGGACAATGACCCAAAGCATACTGCCAAACTGGTTACAAAGTGGCTTAAGGATAACAAAGTTAATGTTTTGGAGTGGCCATCACAAAGCCCTGATCTCAATCCTAATCCTGAAAATTTATGGGCGAAGCTGAAACGGCATGTGCGAGCAAGGCGGCCTACAAACATGGCTCAGTTACACCAGTTCTGTCAGGAGAACTATTGTGAAAAGCTTGTGGAAGGATATCCAAAACGTTTGACCCAAGTCATACAGTTTAAGGGCAATAGTACCAAATACTAATGAAATGTATTTAAACTTTTGAGCTTGAAGAAAGTAATAAAAATTGCCTTTAAAAAATTCCTCTCTCATTATTCTAACATTTAGCAAATAGAAATAATTGTGGTAATCCTAACTGACCTAAAAAGGGAAAAGTTTATTCTGATTTTATGTCAGACAGTGAGAAAAAAATGCATATGTGTCTTTTTATATAGTGTATGTAAACTTTTGGTTTCAACTGTAACTTTAACATGTATGGATGTAACTTTAACATGAGCAGATGTAACTTTAGCATGTGGAGATGTAACTTTAACATGAGAAGATGTAACTTTAACATGTGCAGATGTAACTTTAACATGTGCAGATGTAACTTTAGCATGTGCAGATGTAACTTTAACATGTGCAGATGTAACTTTAGCATGTGGAGATGTAACTTTAACATGTGCAGATGTAACTTTAACATGAGCAGATGTAACTTTAACATGTGTGGATGTAACTTTAACATGTGCGGATGTAACTTTAACATGTGCGGATGTAACTTTAATATGTGTGGATGTAACTTTAACATTTGCGGATATAACTTTAACATGTGCGGATGTAACTTTAACATGTGTGGATGTAACTTTAACATGTGCAGATGTAACTTTAGCATGTGCGGATATAACTTTAACATGTGCAGATGTAACTTTAGCATGTGCGGATATAACTTTAACATGTGCAGATGTAACTTTAACATGTGCAGATGTAACCTTAACATGTGCAGATGTAACCTTAATATGTGCAGATGTAACTTTTACATGTGCAGATGTAACTTTAACATGTGCGGATATAACTTTAACATGTGCAGATGTAACTTTAACATGTGCAGATGTAACCTTAATATGTGCAGATATAACTTTAACATGTGCAGATGTAACTTTAACATGTGCAGATGTAACCTTAACATGTGCAGATGTAACCTTAATATGTGCAGATATAACTTTAACATGTGCAGATGTAACTTTAACATGTGCGGATATAACTTTAACATGTGCGGATATAACTTTAACATGTGCAGATGTAACTTTAACATGTGCAGATGTAACTTTAACATGTGCAGATGTAACCTTAATATGTGCAGATGTAACTTTAGCATGTGCGGATATAACTTTAACATGTGCAGATGTAACCTTAATATGTGCAGATGTAACCTTAATTGTGCGGATATAATCTTAACGTGTGCGGATATAACTGTAACGTGTGCGGATATAACTGTAACGTGTGCGGATGTAACTGCAACATGTGCAGATGTAACCTTAACGTGTGCGGATATAACTTTAACGTGTGCGGATGTAACTCGTGTGCTGATATAACTTTAAGATGTAACCAACAACCAGCAGCGATTAAAAGTGTTCTTACCATTGTTTGTTCGAAAGCGAAACTACAGCTCGGATCTCTCCTCTAATCCCACCGCCCACATCTGTTAACATCTTCCTCGCCACCCGACGTGAACAAACGAGTCACCATGAATGAATCGGAACAAACGAGTCACCACCCATGAATCAAAACAATCGAATCGACGGAGAGTTCGTCCCGACAATACTCACCAGTCTCCAAATGAAGGGAACATGTCAAACAATCACTGTTGTTCCGTGTAACGTTGCGCCAGAGTTGGGTCTGGGAGAAGATGACGAGGTTTAATAAGTTCGTCTCACTAACCACGGACAATAAACGAGGCTATAATCTGAAGACTCTCTGTCTTACTTGTAAACTGAAGAGCTGGGACATTCCAGAATTGGAGGAGGAATTTTTTGCCCCATCCATAAAATTTCAGATAATCCATGCACAATTCCCAAACATTCCTTTCTCCTGTAAGTTCAGCAACTCATTAAATGGCACTGTCCTATGCTATATGTATTTATAGTTTACTCTGTAGGCCTGTTGATAAGCATGGTTGTGCTTTGCAACATGCTCGACATTTTTGTCTGCTGGCTAGTCCCGCATTTTTTGAGATATTGACAATGTTCCAACTCCAAAATGTTTGTTTGATCGGGAATGGTGTGCTTGTATACAAAGTTTTTAATTAGATGCAGAGTTTCAGCATAACAACCAAGTTTCACATTTTCTTTTTCCATTAAGAATGAAGGGATGGAAAAGCGCACTCTCATTTACTGTATGTCTGCTTATCCCAGAGATGCTGTTTGTCAAACTCAACATTGCTTTGTCCCCCCCCCCCATCCTGCTCCCTACAACTGCATGTACTCACTAAGGGCAGATCCTCAAACTCTAAAGCACAGCCATACAGACCTACACACTCCTCTTTGTGTAGTTTATTTATCCCTTGCTTCCCACATTCAAACCATTTAAGCAGCATAATTATTCCAGTACCTAACTTTTCTAGTTGATAATGTAATCAGGAGCATTCCCTTCTGGGCATCTCGTGAGTTTCTGGGGGTAATAGCAGCTATGTAAATTATGTGGTATAATAAGAACCTTGTTCTGGTTGATAATTCTACATAGATGATGTACGGCCTTGGGACACTTCTGAATGAACACTTTTGGGACATCAAAAATGACTTGATGTTTAGCAAGAGTGATTATAACAGTTGTACATGACATCAATCAACTCCAACTAGTTAAGGACAGAGAGCGTAGAGGAAGCTCCGGAACAGAGAAGGTGTGGGGTTGGTGTGGTTAGTAGTATGATAGTGTGGAGGGTTTTAGGGTAGAAAAGGCTGGGAAAGTCTTGAGATGGCTGATCGGAAGGGTGAAATCATAGACCGCAGACCTTGTACAGAATGGCTGCTTGTTACTTTAATAGATCAGAAGTCGCTTGGTTATTTTGATTTTGTTTTAATTCACTTACTTTACTTTTAGTACTTTACTCATGTACTATAGTTTTTAGCATCACTAATTCCTTATATTGTTATTTGTATCCTTCTTACCCTCTTTCTTTGCCCTTTTTAATCATATTTAATCCTTTTTAGTTCTTACAGAAAACCTGTTTTTAGCTTTTCTAATTCATTGAATAAACTCAGTGCCAAAACAATGTTTTTAGATTCTTGACGTTGTTTGAAAATACCATAAAGTCACTAAATAGGTTCAGCTGTTTTTCTCTTGTCCCACCTTTTTGATGCACAGCTCTTACATCAAATATACGAGTTAAAATAAAATTAGTTTTAAATCCATTTTCTTTACATGTTTTGGTATACCTATCTTGTAATTGTTAAGACAGTTTTTAAAAATCAGAAACACATTTTAAATAATAGAAATTATGCACTAAAGTTGTGCACCGCATCATCCACACAGCCCTTTTACTGAAACCTATTTAGCACGGCAGAGAAAGAGGAAAACAGCAGTCCATAACATGACGCACAGGAAATGACATCATCAGGTCATTTTCTAATACCATGGGAGGACCCAGAGCAAGGACCATTTTTCATATTCTTCCAATCTTCTCAGCCTAGATTAAGTGTGTCACTCTAACCAGGGCCACCATGTTGCTATGACTGCCCTCTAGTGTCCCTCTGTGGAATTCCAATAAAAACTCCTGTCAAATGTCTTTCTATCGCAAATAACCCCACTGGGAGTGCAAATCCGAATTTTGGAAAAACTTTGAACATATTTAAATTCAACTTGGGGTTGCAAAATGGTATACATCAATTCTGGGATGCATATATAACTGAAATGGGAAGCCTGTCTAGTGTTACCCAGTTTACTCAAATAAAATGATTAATTCAATTAACCAATAAACATTGATTGACCTCATTTGAACACATTATATTATAAGAGCACAGTTAGTGGTAGATTATGAGTTGGGTGGTCTTAATTAATAGATATCGACTTTATAAATGGTGCAATTAAAATCAAATGTTTAAAATATATTTTGATGTCTAAAAATAGCTTTTGATTTTATATTCCTCATGTTTTTTGAACGAGTAGGGGGATGAAACGTCATTTATGGTGTGGTTCTTCTGTCCAATAGCTAGCCATCAAACTGTCTTACTTACAGCTAATGCTTTATTGGAAACGATGATTTTTAAACACAACTTTTAAACACCACAGAACACATTCATTTGGAATTATAAATATATCCTGCTCCAAAACAAATAGATTTTTTTCAGGCTTGGTAAGACAAGGAAATACACCATAAATATAGCTTTGGTTGCAAACCAATTACAGTTCACCGAGAGCACATCTAATCAGCTGTTGAGAATGCGTAGAGGTAGCTCAGACCTGCTAAACTCATTACCCTCTTATTTAGCCAGTGATATTCATTCTGGGGGGAATCAAGCCTCTTAAGTTTATTCATAGCTGACTGACGAGGCTCTGTATCCCTTATCATATAACCGTTTCTGGGTCTACTCTATTTACCTATGTTATGTAGCTAAATGTATGTGATGGGTATATTCTTCCTAAAGTTAGGAAGGGTAATTATAAAACTTTGAACAGGACATACCCTGAAAGGGAGATTCTGAAAGATTTGATTTCAGCCATAATAATAGTGTCTTCTGCCAGATAGAGATAGAAACATCAGAGCATTAGTCTTTTTTTTAACGTGCTGTTAGAGTCAGACGTTTTGGAGGAAATTGTATGAATGGTCGATATCAATATATTGCTGAATTTCCTTTGGGATCAATAAAGTATCTATCTATCTGTCCATCTATCTATATCTAAGATTCCCAAGTCGGCAAGACATTACTTATGGGGTACAATTTGATTGTGTTAGGTAAATTCTTTATTCACAAACAAGGTTTCTGAAAAAAGCCCATCGAGTTCAAGTACAGCTCGACTTGACCTGCCATCCCTGAAGACACATGAAAGGCAAGCGTCAAGACTCTTCTCTGTCCTGCCTCCCAGATGGTGGAATGAGCTCCCCCTGGCTGTTCGAACAGCAGTCTCTTTTAGTCTTCAAGCGCAGACTGAATACCCATCTCTTTGTAAAGTACTTAAGTGTGTGAGCAGTAGTAGATGTGTATGTTAAAAACATACTTTTGCACCAATACTCACAATGACCTCTCTTCTCTATAGGTATGAGCGCTAGGTTAGGGTTGCCAGGTAGTGCACTTATGCTTGGTGTATGTCTGTGTGTTGTTCTCTCTAGGTATCCAGAGAGACCCTATGTTCGGGCAGTGTCTGAGC
Organism: Prochilodus magdalenae; assembly: GCA_024036415.1. Taxonomy (NCBI): domain Eukaryota; kingdom Metazoa; phylum Chordata; class Actinopteri; order Characiformes; family Prochilodontidae; genus Prochilodus; species Prochilodus magdalenae. Next base: position 364,012 of record JAMWET010001835.1, read on the forward strand.
TCATGGCGAGTATTAGACTCTAACCTTCTAATACTAGCTGGAAAACATTGTCTGACTGAACACTAAGCACGGTTGTAAGTCGTTCTGGATAAGAGTGTCTGCTAAATGCCTTAAATGGGAATGTAAATAAAAACTCCCACTCCTTTATGAAAAACTTAATTTTACAACCTCACCTTAGATGTTGTAATGGTAGTCAGAATGATTTCTCTGTTTCAAATGTTTGCATGTCATTGTTATTATATATTTATTTGTCTATTTAGTGGAAACTTTATTTCATTTACTATTTATTTAGTTTAGTTTAGTTTTATATATTGTAGTTTATTTTCTAATGACTATTTTAACAAATTATTTTAATATACTCTGTTACCTGTTAATTCTGTTACTATTGTTAATGTTGCCCTAATGTGGTGATATCAGTTAAAAATCAAATAATAAATGAAAAAAGAAGGGAGGGAATGCCAACAAAATGAAAACTAGGAAAAGCTCACGGCTTCTTCTCCATCTCACCTGCAGGTTTACCCAACATGCGCGGCGCCCCCTGCTGGTTGGAGGGTACTTACTGCAAAAGTACAACCACAGTCCATGACATGACTATAGAAGGCGTAGTTCGGGGAGTGTTGCTGTTCCGACGTGTAATATATACTGTAATGTGTATTGTGAAAATTGTCAAAAAAAAGTGTAGTGAAGATAAATTATGCATAATTTAATTATTAAGAATAGATGCAGCATCCGGCGGGAGTCACAGCAACTTCCTTACTGAGTGGCAGAAAGTCTAACTGGTAGCCCTTGACCAAAAGAACCTGATCACTCAAAAGGTTCAATTCAGGCGTCTTAGAACCTTGGAGCTATTCAGGGAACCAGCCTGGGAGTGTACCAGCTTTTACTGGAACCAAGGAATGTCAAAGTAATTAACATCAGTGCCAACAAAGGGCCTTGGACAACTGTAGTAATTAGTAGTAACAAGATGGAGCACATTTATTACCTGCGAGTATTTGTGTTGTTATAACAAATGTTTTTTTTAGCCTAACAGCAAGTACAGATCAAATACTGGTGATATGAAGACAGAGAACAGTTTCTTCAGTAGGATTGGATGTCACCATTGTTGGCTTCTCTCTCTTCAGCAACAGATAACACGCCCACGGATGTTGTCACATTTACCTCACATTTACTTCAGAGCTGTTATTACTGTATCCACTGTTTAGTGCTAGCTGCTGAGTACACTGAAATACGTTTAGCCTAGCTGTTGGCTGCCCTGAGCTATTTCACTCTAAAATTAAAGCGAGTTTATCTTTTAATAATCTTCAGAAAGAAAGAAAAATAAATAAATAAATAAAAAAAAAAAAAAAAAAAAAAAAATATATATATATATATATATATATATATATATATATATATATATATATATATATATATATATATATATATATATATATTTATATAATATATATAATATATAATATATTTTTGTGTATACATTAACTTACTGAGGCTCATTCTAACGAAAACATACCCCACTACAATCACTACACCGACATTTACACTCTGAATTAGCTGTGTTTTGCTCCCCAGTGTTACCCCCCACCATTTTGTTCGGCTGAAGCAGGCTAAAAGCTGGTGAGGCAGCAGTGCATCGTGAGATGCAGAACTCCATGAAGACAGCCTTCCATGCATACTAGACGCTCTGACTGGAGTAGAACACTGTCCGGTTATCTTCAGTACACTAGAGATTTTGAATTGGGTCCCATACTGCATACTACATACTGCTTTTAGGTACACTTAGTATGCAAGTAATACATAGTATGCAATTTCAAATACAGCCAGTTTGTGCTAAAGAACCTAATATTCTGGTCCTATGTTGATTCACTTTACAGGTTCCCAACTTATTTTTTGTGGAAATGCGCAGAACGGTTCAAAATGAGGTGTGGGTTCAGGGGGACTAAAGTTAAAGTCAGCTTCTTGTTCCAACTTTCCTGTTCCATCGTAAATGTTGCAGGAGTGTGTACCTCAGGACAGACTGCAGCCACTGCACCAGTGCAACAGGGACGGTTTAACAAAAAGCTGACTTTGGCTTCATATCACTGCAATCTGCAGAAACTATTGCAATCCAGGCACTGAAACATGGATCTGCAGTTGCCATTTTTTGTGTCAGGGAGGCTGGATTTTGAACATTTAGTACCACTATCTGGGGACAGTCCCTATTTTTGGTTTCTGAAGCTATCCCGGAAAAAGTCCCCATTTTAAACTGTGCATTAGACACACAGTGAAAACTATGAAAGCAAGCAGTCTTCTTTTGTGCAGAGGCTGCTATCTATCAACCACATCGACCAGTTACTCGCTTAGTTTTGAAAATACTGCTGAGTGAAGTCAACCAGAAGACGTGATCAACCAGCAAGTGTCAGATGAGACCACGACATCACCACAAATGTCTTGTCAACACACGAGGTAACCGAGGGATTCAGTCATCTATATGATTTGTGCCCTATGTTGCTAGCAGCCATCTCTGTCTCTCCAGAGCTGAAACTAGACCAGGGGTGTGCTTAGGATCTGCCTGTTGGGCTATGGCCAGGGGTCTTTTTTTACTTACAAAATATTTACACTCATCATCAAAAAATATAGTTGCACCCAGAAAGAATCAACCGACAGGCATGAAACTTGGTGGGCAGGTTTGACATTTTGCGAAATGCAAATGAATCTAGTTTCATGCCCGGCCGCACGTGACATAAGCAAGGATGACCCTTATTGCTGTGACTGACCCAACACCCACGATTGCAGACATTCAGCGAGCAGTGATGCCCTTCATGAATCATCCTGTTGGTGCTAGCACCATTGGCATACAGCTGCACCACACAGGACTACATGCACACAGACCGCCATGGAGAGACTCAGAATGGCAGCGAGTCATCTTTAGTGAGTTAATGAGTCTCACTTTTGTCTTGGTGGAGATGACCAAACGTGGTCAGCACTAAGATAAACACTTTATTGTCGCAAGTCCAGAAGGTCTGTGTTACTCCTTCTCCACCCGTACCACAAAATTTCCATAAACTGCTTGAGAATGCTCAGGCTGCATGGGATGGATTATTGCAGGACATCATGAACTGCTTGAGAATGCTCAGGCTGCATGGGATGGATTATTGCAGGACACCATGAACTGCTTGAGAATGCTCAGGCTGCATGGGATGGATTATTGCAGGACACCATGAACTGCTTGAGAATGCTCAGGCTGCATGGGATGGATTATTGCAGGACACCATGAACTGCTTGAGAATGCTCAGGCTGCATGGGATGGATTATTGCAGGACACCATTAGGATGCCAAACTAGCAAACATGGAAGCTTGAGTCCATACTGAAAGACACTACTTCTGTATGTGTAGCTTAAGAAATATTGCCCATATCAGTCTAAATATGTCATAATGTATCGTTCCTGGTAACTTTTATCTTCCTTCCTAATAGCATTGCAGTCCTTAACTTCCTTCCGGGTGCCACTATTTGTTTCACAGTGAGTGTAATATGAATGTGGGCTCATTTATCCACTGAATCTGTTGCGTTAAACACACGTATTCCTGGCTTGTCCCTGCCCAAGCTGTTAGTTTTAACAGCCAGGTGCCAACTTTGTGACTTTTTACTTAGCGACTGTCTAAAAGGGATGACTTACCAAACATCTTTCGTCAGTCTGCCTTTCCCACAGTTTATTACAGTTCACCACTGGCAAACACATCAAGCTGGAAACAGCCCCACTCTTTATGTAATAGATAAAACCCTGAATTGTTTAATGAGATTTTGACCCCAGCATCTTCAAAGTGTCATGGTGACCTGGTTGGTCACCCAATTTATTATTTGAGAGTTATTAGTACACTTATAATAATTCTCAGAAGATTGGTATAGGTTCACTGGTGGTTTTGGATGGTTAATAAAAAGAGAGTCTCCGTGTACATCTGACCGACTAAAGTGTGCATTTCAAAACTGTGTACCTCTTTAAAGAACTACATGGTAAAAGGCTGCGCCTCTTACATTGACCCCCACCCTGTTCGGTATCTGGGTGGGGTTGAGCAAGCTGGCCACCTGGAGCCTCACACAGGAAACGCACTAGCTGCTGCTGTTTAGACGGACATTCATGCGGGCAGGATTAGATGTCACTGATACCTTTCACGGACTTTTAGGCTGTCCAGGTCGTAGCTAGTTAGACTATAACTATAAGAAGATCTGTAAGAGGCTGTAAAAAGTTCCTGGTCCAGAAGCTCCATCGCTCCAGCTGCAGGCAGGTAAGGCTACAGCGCCGGATGCCGCTGTGCTAAGCTAACAGCTAATCAACTAACTCCGTTCTTCTGACTGAACATACAGTGATTTCTACCAACAGGCGGCGGCGTAGTAATAACTTCATAAGTTTAATAACTCCAAAAAAAAATTAAGGTCGGCTTTTGCCAGTGAGGTGCTTTATTTTCAGAGTGTTGTTTGTACTGAGGGAGAAAACTGCTCTCTAACCTTGCAGAGCGACACAGATAAATAGTTAGGTCGGTAGGTTAGCTAGTGGCTAGCGTTAGCTAACTAAGTAACTAAGTTAATGTACTACACAGGCAGCTGCTCAGAAACACGTACACCCGCCGTACAGATGGTGTCGTTTGTTGCTTTGCTTGTTGGAAATGGGCTTTGTTTAGGCGAAATGGATCTGATAGACATCTACAGACAGCGTGTCTCGAAAAGCTGCACCTGTGTTTCGGATCCCTTCAGCGGTGTTGATGGTGGACTAAAGCCTCAGTGGAAGGGCCGTGTGTACTCTGTGTTTTTAGAAGCAGCTGTTCATTAAAAAACACGATGTAACACTTTTTGATGATCGCCGAGAAAGAGAGAGAGGAGGAGGGATGAGAACCTGCACTTGTCCCGACCCAATACACGAGACGAACTGTTACTCATGGTGGAGTGGATGGGGTAACAGGAGGTGGATGTGTTCCCTGGTCTGGGAAGTCCAGACCTGTTATTTGGTCAGTCAGACCAGAGCATCCCCTTTCTCAGTTAGCTGTGGTTGTGATGTCGCAGCATGTAGTAGTTTGGCTGCTTCTGATTGGCCAAGCTCTGATATCATGTAAATGTTCCCCATATAAGACATGGTTTTGATAAAAATGGCCTATAATTAGATTGTAGCTCTTGTGATTTCAACATTTCACTTGGGGTCAGTACGTGAGGGTCGGGACATATTTTATTATGTACATTTAAAGTGAAATTTTTAATGAAAGTGCGTTGTTGTTGTTTTGACATGTTTGCGATAGAGGGACAAAGAATAATCCAGATACTCCATTGTTTTTAAACGATCCACAACGGATCAACAACATTCCACAGATTGCAGTGGTGAACGCAGCACCAAGAGTTCAGTTTTCCTCAACCTTTGAGTTGAGTCTAAGAGTGGCAGTGTTGGCCTTCAATGTGAATGCTGCCAATACATTAAAAATGAAAAGAAAAATATATATAAACTGCATCCAAACATCTAAAGGAGCGTTTGTGTGGTTGGGTATAGAAATGTATTAAGCAAGAATCTGTAGACATCATTTTACAGGATGCTGAAGGATGAAGAATAACAAGTGTATTACTAACTAACTTAAACTTTATATTCAGTAATTTATTGTTTGAATTTTACTTTTCCACCTTAAATGGTGCAGGAGTCACATTCTTGTTGGTGATAACATTGTATTATGGGAACTTGAGTTATTCCCACCTGTATTACATATTACTGCGAACAGGGGGGATATAATGCACAGGCTTACCTGCGCTTAAGCCTTTTTTTCCCCCAGGCATTTCACCTTCTGTTTTTCAGCGGATGCTTGACAGTTTTTGGACTTGAAGCTCCATTTGTGGTTAAACAGTAAAACTGCAGCCATTTTAAAGTCCTGCAGAGTGTCGTATTTTTTTTTTTTTTTTCTTTTTTAACCATTGTTTGTTATTGTTATTTTTGTTTTTTAGCTAACACAAAGGCTAGAAGAAAATCAAATCATGTGTGTTTTTAAGTTTTGTTTGTACATTTCAGCTGCCTGTTTTAAATTGGCTAGTTATGTTGTCCAGGCAGGCGTGTTTGTTCTTTGTGCTTCACATGGAAAGTGGTGGCCTGTTTTTTATTTATTTATTTATTTTTTTAATAAAATTGTAATTTTAGTTGATTCCCATTCAGTATCAGCTAAACCTTTCTGAAACTGTTGGTGACCTAAAAGACTCAACTGAAGCTGATAAATGGCTTCTTAATTGCCAGCTTGTTATTCAGATTAATTTTTTTTCCAAGTGGTGCAGCAGTAACTGGTGCAGAATGTGATCGCAGGTTTCTGCTTTCTTTATGATTTAAGTTGCAATATACAACAGTTAGAAACAAATGAGGAACAAAAACTAAAATGAACGTTTTTTGCTCTACATTGTGGAAAATAATGTGAAGCTGATATTTGTTTTCTTCTTATTCAGCAGTTTCTTAGTCAGATTTACACCTTTTACCTTAAATGGCTGCTTTCCTTAAGGTGGACCGAAACAAGTTGGTTTAAAAACTGCCAAATACTGAGCCAGTATACTTTTTCTTTTTGAGAAGTATTAGTTTGATGATGGCTCCTTTTCAAAGAATTCTGACTGCAGTTCATCACTCCGTTTCCCTGCGACACTCGCTGTGTGAAGCAAGCAGACTTTTCTTGTAATCACTGGAATCTCAAGCTACTCCAAAGTGGATAAACAGCAATAAAGATGGAGTAATCTCTGCCATGCTGGCTCCAGATCTGTCTTGATTAAATAAAGTGTCAAGAGTTGAAGCCGCCTGCAGAAAACCCAAATCGTGCATCTCTCGATCCGACAATTACAAATAAGAAAAACTTTTTTTTTTTGTTGCTGAGAATAAATCTTAATATCATAATAAAATGTGAAGTACATATGTATATACACCACAGTGATGGAAAATAAGGTAAAACCATTCCAATGGAAATAAACTGATCTATAAAGTTAGCCTGTATATTTCATGAGAATGACCTCACCATCTTCTCCCTTATCAGAATGCGTTATAGCTTACTTAGCACCTGGTGCAGACTAATACATTATGTGCTCAGTTTCCCTGTGTGACTAAGTGCTGCCCATCCCTGTTGTTAACCACAGTAAGTGCTGTTTTGTTGGAGTTGGTGGTTTCTGTAGAGGCTTTCTGAGGTCCTGAATAGACAAGGATGTTTCTTCTCTCCTTTCCCCCTCAGTAACTCGTGTTGTAGATATTTTGAGATACTAACCACTGGGCCAGTGGGACCCTTCTATATACACAGCTGGGGTCTGTCTGAGGGCATTTATAGATCATCTCAGGTAATGTAGTAAGGCTGTCTTTGTTGACTTCCGCTGTGAGCTCTGTGTTGTCCTGATGTACAGCAGTTAAGGAGATGTAAATAGAGCCTTTATTTGTGTTAAATTGACAGACAAACTTAAAGGGCTGGACTTTACTCTGACACGTAGGTGATGATTCCCAGAGATGGAGATGCCTGTTCTTGAATCACCACCATTTAATCAGTGTGCACTGTAGACAAGTCCTCCACACTGTTCTGTCTGGACAAGTGATGAGTGGAACGATTGGTATTGTGCATTCACGTGAAGGCAGTACAAGTAATTAGCAGTGTTTTTTTTTTGTTGTTGTTTATTTGTAGCTTACTAAAGCATGAAGCCTGTTTGGCTCTTGTATTTCTACTGTTCCTTTACTAGAGCACTGCCACTTTATCTCCTCTGTGTTTTGCAAGAGTGTATGCACTCTGTAGTTCTACAGATGCGGACTATAGTCCATCAGTTTCTCTGTTAGCCCTGTTCTTCAATGGTCAGGTCTTCCCCCTCAGAACCACAACAGAACAGGTATTGGTGGTGTGTTAGTGTGTGTTGTGCTGGTGTGAGTGGCTCACACACAGCAGTGCAATGGAGTTTTTAAACTTCTCTGTCACTGCGAGACTGAGAATAGTCTACCAACCAAAAATATCCTGTGACCGCTGATGAAGGCGTGTGCAGCAGCAGATGAGCTATCGTCTCCTACTTTACATCTACAAGGTGGAACACCAGGGTAGGAGTGTCTAATAGAGTGGACACTACTGTGTCTGATGTACTCGTGCCAGCATAATGCACAACAACGCCATGTTATTGTCACTGCAGTGCTGAGAATGATCCACCACCCACATAATACCTGCTCTGTGGTGGTCCTGTGTGTTCTTCAGTGGTCTTGACGATTAACAGAGTATGCAGAGAAACAGATGGACCACAGTTTACAGTTGTAGGATTTCCTATATAGTAAGTGGAGCTGGTAATAGGTGGCGGGTGTAGAAACAAGGAGGTGTTTCCAGTGGAATGCTCAGGGAGTGTATACATGATGAGGTCACGTCCTTTAGTATCATAATTTGGATTTCAAAAAGGTTATAAGTTGCTTATTCACCAGTGAGTAAGATGTATGAGTGTGCACTGCTCAGAGTCTGGCACAGTGTTACATAGTGGTATTACACACTTGTGATCTGCTAAAAGATCCTCCTAGACCGATTATGGAGACGGCACTAAAACGTTATTGTGCTTTACATCCAGTCTTTATGCCCTTTTCTCCCCTGGTACTAAAACCTGGACCCTGTGCTTTATCAGAATGTCGCTGAAAGACAGTTCGGATTAGTTCCAGAGAAGGAGCAGCCCCCAAACATTGATGATAAGCTGTTCCCACCATAGACTGCTAAGAGGGTCTGAGAGAGAAAGGCTGTTAAGAGGATTTTAAAAGAGAATCCTCTTTTGGTGGCGGGTCTGGACTTGAGTCTGTGGGACAGGCGGAGGCAAGATAGATGACCCTGCATCTGTGGCTTTAAGGCTTGATTAATTCAAGAGAGTTAGGGAGGTGTTAGTCATTCACACTAGTTAAATGTGAAATGGTTGGTTGCCAAAACCTGACCTAAAGGGGAAAAAAAAGAAATCAGTCCAATTCTTTGAAACCGTTTATGTATGAGGGATTTCTGGTTCCTGAGATAGGGTGTGAGGTTAGTTTGTGTGAATATAGCCTAATAACATAGCCCAGTTAAGTCTACTTTCATTTGATTCATATTTAATAATTTAATAATTTGATATACTAATAGCCAACAAGTTATTCCATCTACCATCTCTAGACCCACTGCAGTTCAGTTTGATGTATGGGAGTTGAATAGTGTTTGCGGTATGGAAAACTGGAATGTTCCTTGTTTGAATGTAAAAGATATTCATGTATGTTAATTTCCGTCATTGAAGAAGAAACACATTTAACTGTATGCTAATTATCTCCCTCCTTTCTTTCTCTCAGAATGGGGGTACAGGAAGAAAAGAAGACCACATGTGGGACTGTTTGCCTGAAATACCTTCTGTTCACTTTTAACTTCATGTTCTGGGTAAGCCAGTTGAATTTGAGTTTGACGTTATTGTTGTGCTCTGTTTTAGAGTCCATAACTGCTAATGTGAAGCTTTACTCCACATCAAAGAGCCTTTTTTGAATTTGTGATGTCACAAACACATACATAGTATAGAGATCATTTCGCCCACCTATGAGGGCAGCCCTTCCAAGTATGTTGTTGGCACCCAAGTACATTTGGTCACGTTGTAACAGTAGCCATTTCTGTTTTGTCCCATAACAGTATCATTGATGTAAAGCCTCACCGTGTGGCTGTGTCCACGTCCTGAACCTTCACTTTAATACTGTTTTGTTCACTGGTGCTGTTGCAGTACATGCACACAAACATAAGTGGATTTGAAATATGAGGTGGGTCCTTTTCAACTCCTCAGTCTTCCCCTTTTTTCTCAGCTGGCAGGAGGTGCTGTGATGGCCGTAGGGATATGGACAGTAGCAGCGAAGAGTGACTACATCAGCCTGCTCTCCTCCAGGATCTATGCAGTGTCTGCCTATATCCTCATTCTCGCAGGGGTCATCGTGATGATTACAGGTGTTCTAGGCTGCTGTGCCACCTTCAAGGAGCAGAGACGACTTCTGAGAGTGGTGAGATGAAGAAGTATATGCACTTGCGTTATGTACAGTTACGTGAAGTTCTACTCGGGCAGTAGTGATTTCAAGAAGCAGTGTTGGGAAGCATGAGGTTTGCTTAACAACTGTTGAAAACTGAAACGTAAACGCATTACCCCCAGTGGTCTTCAGATTTGCTTTGAAGTTCCTGGTTGTGACCTAAAACAATGGGCAAGGGAATTCTGATGAATTCTAAGTCATTCTTGAAGGTTTGTTTGATGGATGTGTAGCTTTTAAAATATTTATCGAACATTGTGATATGTCAGAATTTAACAAACTAACAAGTGTAAAATGCGTTTTGTTTTTCTATACATACTTTGGAGAACGGGTGCAAATAATGTATGGAGTTGGCTATTATTTTAGTATTCAATTATTATGATTATTTTATCAATGAATTAGATATTCAGACACTAAATACCTTTTATAAATACAGTATATACAAGATAAAATATGTTAGATCTCCTAAAACAAAAATTCATTTCAAAGGACTTTAAAAACGGAATACAGACAACATGAAACTAAGGCTTAATTAAGTTAACTACGGCTTAAAAAAAAAAAAAAAAAAAAAAAAAATATATATATATTTTTTTTTATATATTTTTATATATATATATATATATAAAAATTCTAGAAAATTGTCTTTAGCAATGTCTGCAAATTTCAGAACTACAAGGTTCAGCTACAGCCTACAGCTTAGACATAACACAAGCCTTCTGACATTTGTAGGATGGTATCTCCTGGATGAGGTAGATATGGTGTGTCTGCATGCATGTGGTGGTTAAAATGAAGGAGAGTGAGCACATTAACATGCTGAGAGCTAAGGCTATGATTTTGATGCTATGATTTTTACTTCTCTGGGGAAACAATGATGCTCTTATGACCTGGATTTGCTTGTGTGCGGTACCAATTAGGGCTTTTAGGCAATTAGGGCAATTAGGGAGATTTAGGTTGAAACACATATGGTTCTTGTCGTCTTGCAGTCCTGCTATAAAATCCTTTTATGAATTACTGGTGCAGCATCAGAACCTAAACTTTGTAGACCTCAATAGCTATTGCCTTGCCCTAGCTGTGGAGGTAACACTGTTTCGTGTGGCTCAAGGGCCTGGCTCAGCTCCACCTTCAGGTTCCACTGTTCAGGCTTGAGATCAGGGTAGTGGTGTTTTCCTGTCTGAGTCACAGTAGAGCCTGGGAGTCACTGGGCGTCTTTGCTCCAGCACCCTGAATAATGTGGTAAGTGCTGTTCCTGCAAGTACTTCATGCACCAACATGTGTTGCGGTGTGCCCTTTTGCGGCTGCTTATCTTTTAGCTTGATGTGTGTCTGCTCACTCTTCTCAAAATGTTCGATAAGGTGTCTTACAGCAGCCATAAACTTAGTGAGCAGATAGCTTGGGTGCCCAGGGGTGCATCATACACATCACGCTGATGCCCTTCTGTGCTTTTATCCCAAAAATTCAATGTTGCTATGACATTAGCTCAGTTGTCATGAACAACAGCTTTGATTTTCTCTGCTGGAATATTGAATTTGGCAATAACATCCTCAAACCACTCTCTAATATTTGTAGCAGTGTGTCTCTCTTCAGGGGGGCTTTATTGTCAGGTTGGAGGGCTCCGTTTTCCCACAATCTGCGCCCAGATGTCGGTTGTTCTTCAGCTCGCCTTTGTTTCAGTTTGTTCTTTTTCTTCATCTTTTTAATAAAGGTTCTTGAAGATTTCTCAGAAGTCTTACTATAGTCATAACTAGCCATCACATTGACTTAACTTTCTTTGCTAGCCATTACATATAGCCATAACTAACGTACATACTTCACTAGTCTTCATCTCATCTAGCAATCATACGAATTCACCTTAAATGCAGATGTTAACGTTACCTTGTGTGGGGTCTACTCTGTGGAATGGATGCATAGACAGGGTGCTTTCTGCCGAGATAGCGAAGCATTAGCGTTGTGTTGTTTTGGTAGGCTAGTCTGGTTTTATGTAAGATGTACTATGCAGATATGCATTTTTTTTCCCAGCTTGAAATGATCCCAAACTTTGCACACATTCTGTTGTTTTCTCTGGTCTCTCTCTTCAGTTTGCAGATTGAAGTTACATCATCTATTCACCTGGCCACAGCATCAGTGCGTTGTGTAACAGTAGTAGTCGCCTGTACTGTACATTGTGTAACTGCAATAGTCGTCTGTAAGACACCGTGTTGAGCATTTTAAGAAAAGAGAGCAGACATGCATCAAGCTAAGATGAGCAGCAGCGAATGAGTAGGCCTGTTGGTGCATGATGCAAGTACTTACAGGAACACCACTTACCACACGATTCAGAGTGCTGCAGCAAAGACACCCAGTGACTCTGAGGCTCCACTGTGACTCAGAGGAAATCACCACTACCCTGATCTTAAGACTGAATAGTGGAACTTGATGGAGAAGCTGAGCCAGGCCCTTGAGCTACATGAAGTTACAGTGTTCCTGAATGGGACCGGGGTACACCTCCATAGCTAGTGCAAAGCAGTAGGTATAGAAGTCTATAGACTTTATAGACTTTATCTTTTGATATTGCACCAGTAATTCATGACAGGCTTTTATTCTAGAACAGAAAACATCTGTGTTTCAAACTGTTTTCCAACCCTAATTGCTTCTGCACCAGACGCCAGGTTAACAAAACTTAAGAACATGCCTGTTGACAAAGCATTCAATGTCCGAAGCACACTACAAATCTTGCGAAGGCACTTTGTGGAAACAACAAGTGAGCTGTATGTTAGTTTATAATATCTTTGCTGGTTTACGCCCTCAGTGAAATTGGAACAGTCCATGGCACAAGGAGTCTTTGTTTTTGTGCAGAGACTGCTGCATATTTGTACTGAAAGAATAGGCAGAATGAAAGGGGAGATAAGAAGGGGGGTGGGCGCAGTGTGGATCTGCAGAAGAATGGAAAAGAGTAGATAACCGGAGTACAGAAAGTCCTGGAATGGCTTTTATTTTGCTCCTTCTTATAAATGTATGCAGGCATTTGCTGAGCACTTGGAGGATTTAAATGTGTTTTTCCCGCTTTGGGCTGAACTTTATTATTATAATAATATTATTATAATACTTGTTATAATAATGTTATTATTATAATACTGATATCTTTATAATCTCTAATACAAATAGAATAAATGCTTCTAATTTTATTTTAGAAATTTTGGTTTTATTTTGCATGCATTGGTACAAACAACTGCTTCAGCTATTGTGTTCCCTTTTTGTTTTATGCCACTATACCCCCCTCCCCCCAAAAAAAACAAAAAACAAATATAAACCCAGCGCTAGTCTTAAACCCTGCATTAATACTTCTTTCTAAGACATTACTTTATTACAATCACTTGATTCTACAGTCTTAAAAATAATACATTCGTCATTTTGACATTGTAAAATTTGGTCAGTGCGCAGAGCTATCCACCCACTGCTTGACCTTAGACTTCACCTATAAGCCTAGCCATTGGTTCACGACCCGCTGATACTGTTTCCATACTGAAATATCCACATGGATTAGGACGTTTAGTGGAAATGAGGTGCGAGTAGGTACTGTAGCCATTTCATAATTTGTCTTTTCACATTTCGCGAATGTCATGCCATCAGTAAACGTAGGCAAATCTGTGCCACTGAGAGTGTTCTGTTTAAGTAGCTGTATTTGTGTTCTCTTTACGATAATTAAAACCAAGAAAATATTCAAAATCAAAATGTTGAAAATTTAATTAAACCTGAAAAATATGTGCATTTAAGATGAATATAAGCTATGCACTCACTGCACACCTTAATATATCAACATTCAAATATTATTACACATAGGCACATACTCAGGCATTACTTATTTTTGCTGTATTGGAGAGTGTGTGATATTATAACACCACTGTATCATGTCACACGTTTTGCCCCATGTTTGTTTTTTAAAATGGGCATGGCTTTTACATGCCGCTCCAGTTTATTTTGTAGGTGTGCAAGCAAAGCACAGGGGTGAGGATATAAGAACACCTTTCCTCTGGCATTAAGCAGTGCAGGAAATGGAAGAGAGCAGGTCCAGGCAGATTCAAATATGTGCTCCTTCATCCCTGCAAAGAGGATTCGCTTAGCTTAAACAGATCAGTTTGCAGAGGGAGAGAGAAATTAGTGCACTCTACAGTCCTGTGGTTCAGACCAGTAAAGACGCGACCCCGGTATGCTGGTTCTGCACAGCTAAAATTAGTCATGTGAAAGTATGTAGTTGCATACTGCATACATAACACTGGCCTGTTCGTAAAACATCAAGTCTAAAATTGGTAGCCCCAGTAAATGTTCTCATGAAAGATTAAGACCTTGTTGCACTAAAAGCATTCTCTCCATCAGTAAGGAATAATACTTATACCACAGATCGTTTTACTTTTAGTGGTATTGTTAGATTAGACATTATAATGCATCAATTATATCAGATGTAATAGATGTGTTCCTGTTTTGCAGTGACAGCATAAATACTTGCGTTACTAAACAGACATGGTATTTTAATCCATCCAATTCAGTAAGAGTAAGCACTATGTTAAGAATTTAGATGCACCTAAAGTAATCTTTTGACGTTATTTGGGGATTAAATGGCCTTTAAATGGCTTTATATCAGTCAGTGCATTTACAGTTTTGTTCCAGACTCTTAACATGTAAAAGAGAGAAGTTCACTTGCACTGGTTGAACTTGGACAGTCTGGATGCGATGTGAGTCTTTTGTCTTGACTTACTAATTACATAGACTTGCCATTCTTTGAAATTATTTACTACAGGGTTCGCCATGCTACTTTACAGGGGTTTCTTTATGGACAACTGCTTGCTACACTGCCTAAATGTCAAAACAGCAAAGTCCAGTTTGGGAATTATCTCTTATAGTAAGCTGAAAAGTTTGCATCCCCTTTGGATATCGCCTGGCTAGTTTATTTGAAAGTCTCTAATTAAGGTGACTAAGACCTCTTTTAGATAAACAGCTGGAAGTTCACAAAAGATGCCGACTTTCATGAGTGAATTTAAGTAAGAAGTTTTAGAAGGCCTACACATAATGCTGTTCGTTTACAGCTGGTGATCCATTACCAACAGTAAAGACTAAATTCAAGAAACTGAATAAATAAACACTTATTAGTTTGTTACTGTTAGGTACAATTGCTCATCTGGCTCTGCACTCTTTGTGTGGGTCATGCTTCAGTCTTTCACCATAAACAATAAACAAGCATTACTGCTAGGATATGGAAGCTTAGTGTGTTTTCAAGGTTGGAGGTCATTGAGGGTTTGAACAGTAGCACGTTGATTCTGGTTTTGTGTCTGCCTTTCTGTTTCTTCATGGTTTTTGTTTTTCTGCACTCTTTCAGTATTTTGTCCTGCTGCTGTGCATTTTTCTCCTGGAGATCTTGGCTGGAGTCTTGGCCTATATCTACTATCAGCAGGTAAAGTCTGCTCTGCTGTTTGACAAAAAAGGCACATGCTTGCTTTTCTGCTCATTTGTAGCTCTGTTTTAGCCTCACCATGCTCACTGATGATAAAGTAGCAAGAAAAACTAAGTGAAGCCCTTGGATTTCTGCATTGATTATTAATAAAAACTTGTCTGATCATTATCCAAGTTACACTTAGACAAACACAGGTTAACTAAACTAATAAAACACAAACGGTACTTTCCTCGTCTTTTATTGAGCACATTGAAGGACCGTTAGCTGTGCAGGTTAGAAAGATCAAGCAAACCTCCGTGTTAATGAAATCTCCAGAAGTTACTTAACGAAAGGGGATGAGATTGGAGTATGGGTTTCATAGGTTATTTGCCCAATCAAATAAAGGCAGTGCACAAAGCCTAGCCTCAAAGAAAAAGTTACTGTGAACCATGCCTGGATGCAAGCAGCTTTCAGAAGATGCGTTTTAGAGACATATGAAGCTGGGAAAAGCTACAAGAGAAGATTTGAGGATGTATCAAAAAGAATACAAGTGCAGCAGCATGACCTCAAGCTGAAGAGATGTTGGATGATGCAACAGGACTACGACTCAAAGCACACTCAACTAAAAGAATAGCTAACCATATTGAGATGGCCTTAATGAGGTTTTGCAAGCAAGGCATAGACATTTTGAGGAACTTAAACCCATTTGCTTTGAGACGTAGTCCAAAATTCCTATTCATTGTGGAAATTTAAATTTGCGGCTACAGGAAATGTTTGCTGTGGGTGATTAATAAAGGGGGTTTCACAGGTTATTAACTTCAGTTACCAATTAATGCAGAAATCCATGTCATTCCAATATATACACTTGCTGTTGCAACTGTGTCTATTTGAGGGTAAAATAAATTAATTGATTTTAAATTAATCTCAGTATGGTGTAACAGTAGTAGTTAACTTGACTTATCTGTTACAGCTGAATGAGGAGCTGAAGAACAATCTGAAGGAGACTATGGTGCAGAAATATCGTCAGCCCAACCAGGACCATGTCACCAGTGCTGTTGATAAACTGCAGCAAGAGGTAAAGATGTGCACAGATTGTGAACGAGTGCTGTTTGTAAATCAGGTAGCCGGAATTCTGTTGAGATTGCTGTACACATCGCTAGCTCTCCTCTTTCTCTTTCAGTTTAAATGCTGTGGCAGTAAGAATTACTCAGACTGGGCCGAGAGTGTTTGGATCCGCTCCGCCAATTCCTCTGAGAGGCTCGTTCCAGACAGCTGCTGCAAGTCACAGAGAGATGGCTGTGGCACCAGAGATCACCCATCCAACATTTACAGAGTAGAGGTGAGCTTGGTTGGATGAATACAGGGCATGGCATGCTTTTTATTTTATTTTATTTATTTATTTTATTTTTTTTTCTTCGGAGTGTCTATTTGCACCCGGGTACAAGTAGCATTTGCCACACAGCGATGTTCAGGTTCTAGAACAACATATGCTCCCATCTAGACGTCATCTCTTTCAGGGAAGACCCTGCATTTTTCAACAAGATAATGCCAGACCACATTCTGCAGCAATCACAGCATCATGGCTACGTAGGAGAAGGATCCGGGTACTGAAATGGCCAGCCTGCAGTCCAGATCTTTCACCTATAGAGGACATTTGGCGCATCATAAAGAGGAAGGTGCAACAAAGAAGGCCCAAGACGATTGAACAGTTAGAGGCCTGTATTAGACATGAATGGGAGAGCATTCCTATTTCTAAACTTGAGAAACTGGTCTCCTCTGTCCCCAGATGTCTGTTGAGTGTTGTAAGAAGAAGGGGGGATGCCACACAGTGGTAAAAATGGCCTTGTCCCAACTTTTTTGGGATTTGTTGACGCCATGAAATTTTGAAACAACATATTTTTCCCTTAAAATGATACATTCTCTCCGTTTAAACTTTTGATCTGTGATTTGTGGTCTATTCTGAATGAAATATTAGATGTTAGCACCTCCACATCATTGCATTCAGTTTTTATTCACAATTTGTTTAGTGTCCCAACTTTTTTGGAATCCGGTTTGTAATAAAAACCCCAATTCACTTCTTGAAAAAATGTACAAACCATCCAGAAAAAATTAGTAAACAAGTCAAATCTGTCTTCTGCATTCTGTGAAATTAAATTAAATTAAAGGGGCTGATAATAATGTACTGGCAGGAAGAATATTTGTATATGTGTATATATATATATATATATATATATATATATATATATATATATATATATATATATATCTCATACAGTGTGGTGTACATATGAGGGTGCTACAGACTTTATATTAACTTATTAACTTAATTACTGCCATTAGCGGCAAGCGACTTAGGATAATTAAATTGCTATTTAAATTCTAAGATCATGGTAAAGAAAAACAAAGAAGAGACTCACAAGTGAAAAACAAAATTCAATAAGAACAAACTCTGAGGTCCACCCCATAACCCCAAACAAAAGTATCTTCACCTCTTGTAAAATAATTTGTAAGCAAAATGTGTTTTGTCACAAAACACAAAAGTACTAATCTCTGCTGAAACCATAATGTCGGGTGCAAATAGCACACACTGCTACGTATACCCGGGTGCAAATAGTACACACTGCTACGTATACCCGGGTGCAAATAGTACACACTGCTACGTATACCCGGGTGCAAATAGCATGTGCCTTTTTTTTCCCCCTCCCTTCTTTGTTTTTTCTCTGATTCTAGTAATTTGTAAAGAACTGCTTTTGTTATGAGTAAATATGTTTCCGGGTTACCAGTGAGTAGGTATGGGGTTAACAGGTATACAGTGCTTACTGTAAGACAGTACATTTAATTGAGGATTTGTCCAGTAGGGGGCACCAACAGAGCTTACAAACCACTGTAGGTTAAACGTAAGAGCTGAGGTGTATTGCCCCCAACCCCTCCATCACACACTTAATTCATTTCCTTTTTTTTTTTTTTCTTGCTGAACAGTAATCTATTGGTTGCTCAGACTCTGTTAGTTGCTTTAGCTCTTTAATGCTGCAGCTTTTACATCTCCTATATCTATTCTAGCTTTTAAGTGCTTTTGTGTGTGTGGTGGTAATTTTGTATTGCAGGAAACAAAGTAGACCTGGTTTTAATATCTGATTTTTCAATAGGGCGGTTGCATCACCAAGCTGGAGCAATTCATTTTGGACCACCTAAAGATCATAGGTGCAGTGGGTGTGGGCATTGCCTCTGTGCAGGTGAGACGTGCCAACATTGTTACGTTTCTAATTTTCTCTTTTAGGACTTCTGTGAAAATATGGTGAAATGGTAAACATCAAAGACCCATCGTTTGTTTCCATAAACCACTATACGTAAGGTTTGAGGAGAAAATCAAGTTCTACTCTTGCTTTAATTCTGAAAAAAGGAATAACGTGTTTTTGACTGGAAGTGCAATATAATATGGGTGGTCTCTACATTTTGCACTGCACTGTGTATTGTACTGAGAAACCCCCTCAAACCTATAACCCTCTTTGTTTTTTCTCTTTCAGATCATAGGCATGATTTTCACATGCTGTCTCTACAGGAGTTTGAAATCAGAGCCATATTGAACTTCCACTGGTGATCTGTAGCTTCACAAGCCTCACACCTAGCATTTCTTAAAGCTAATACAAGAAGGGCACAATTAGAAGATCCCGGTGGGAACAAAGACTGGTACTGATAATGGCATTTCCGTATTGTGTCTGTATTGTCTATATTTACTGTAAGTGCCCGTTATGAAGTGAATCACTGTGCGCGATGAACCTCCTGTTGTAGAAAATCAGTACACTTGAAATTCTTTTGGTTGCCTTAAAGTAACTGCCTTCGACTGAGTGGGTCTTTTAGTGATCAGTCATATTTAACCTGAAGTGTACTGCACACTGTAGCATGTACTGAATACTGTAGCTCATTTGACTGCTGATTTTTTTAAAAACGGTTTTTAATGCATTTCATTTTTAAACTCCAATCTAAATGTTTGGGGTTATGACTGACAAGGATTTTATATATGATACCATTTTAAATTGCATTGTATTTTATACAGATTTTTTTTGTGCCTATAAGCACGTTTTCCAGATAGAAATGAAATACAATACTTATCTACGCTACTGTTTCATTTTCCTTATTAGATCAATAATAAGAGATCTTTTCTATTAAATTAGCCTTAAAGCTTTAAGACTGCACTGCTTTGTTCTACCTGTCTGTCTTTTCATTTATGTGTAAGACCAGTAATAAACACACCCAGTTATGCCTTTAGGGATCGCTGTTGAAATTTATTTCATATCAGAATGCTGAGGTGGCTTTGGGCTAAAGCATTTTATTTGTTAATGAATTTAATTGTCTAAATGCACAATAGAACCTGTAACCCTTTACCCTCGGTGTTGTCCTAAGGGCTGTTCCAGGTCTATACGTTCCCCATGTGAAGTTTGTAAAAAGGAGTCCTCGGAGGGGTGCGGGATTAAGTAAACACAAGTGTCGACTTGAGCAGCAAACTTGCCCAGTTCATGTGAACTGACGTGTTCCCACTTTCTGAACCCAAAACAATATAGGCTGACAAAGTTGTTCTTAAGCCATAGAAGTGAATGTCTTTAAAATGATTAATAAACTTCTCATCAAAAACGGTTGTAACAAAAAGGAATCAGGTCACAGGAGTCAAAGTTGGTGGGCAGATTGGACATTGAGACATGCAATGTTTCACCGTGCATGTGATGTAAGCGAGGGTGGGCCGCATCCTTATACCTGACTGACTAAATAAGGTCGTCCTGTTGCACATGCTTTCCATTCTGACTTGTGCTGTTGTGTTGGTAGCATCATTTGCAAGCAAAGAATGCACCTGGGAAAAATTTGAGAAGGAATTCGAGCAGTTGGAAGAGTTTGCGAGAGATTGCATCGTAGGTCTCCCGGAAGCGGGATTTGTCTTTTCATATTGTGCGCCATAGTGGGTGTGCATATACTACATAGCATGCTATTGACGGGAGTGGATAGAAGAAGGCACATACCAGCAACATGAGGGATCTGGGAGACCCACACAAACCAAACGGAGAGAATCAACGAATTGAGTTGAGTTGCACTGGCAGAATGAATTCCAATCCCGCTGTTCAGATACATAGGCACATATTGCATATGCTTCGGATTTCTACCATATACATCAGAAGATGTCAGATTCACTGTGTTTGCTGTTTGCGCTTCCACACAGTGGAAAAGGAACAGCCCTTGAGATTGGGTCAGGGACTGCCCCTAGTGGAAATGCCAATGCCGAGGGGATGGAAGCTTGTTAAGCCAGTACTAAAACGGGTGGAAAGCAATTATTTGCAAATTTATGAATGTTATTTTCACTTATCGCAACCATTCCATGTTCCAAAAGAATTAAAAAGAAAAATATATGGATATGATCACAGGAACTGGGGGCTCACAAAAAAACAAAAAACAAACATAGTTTGTACATAGTTTGCATGGCAAGCTAATTAACACACCAATTAGCACACATTAATTAGCTAGCCAAACAAGAGTTGTGTTAAGATTATTCTGAAATGGTACAAAATTCAGAAAGACATTACTTTAGAAAACCTTTTAAACTAATAAATAAACAGCCATTCTGAGTGCAGTGCATCCCATAGCTGCTGGAGGGTGTGTGGGAGAGGATCCATGCCGCAGATAGGATGATCAAGGTGGTCCCACAGATGCTCAGTTGGGGAATTAGGGAGCCTTAGCAGATTAGAGGATTTCTAGTTGTGTGGCATGTTGCATTGTCTTACTGGAAGATCCCATCCACACCAGGGAAGACAATGTATAGGTGTACGTAATCTGGAAGGATGGATTCATACCCAATCCTTCCATGCGCTGCTGCCATTGAAAGTAGGAAGTGGTCATAATAATGTGTCTTGACTGTTTATATTGTCTCCTGGTAACAAAATGTCTTCTTGTATATTTTCTTGGGACTTCTATTAGATACCATATGGTCCTTTCGCTAAACATGCACATGTCCAGGCAATATTGCAAGTGTCATATGATATGCAGAAAATACATAGTACTGCCAATTAGTTTGCAAATTTCAGTGTGCATATGTACCATTACAACCTAGACATGCAGCTGAATATTAAAACGTATTGCTAATATGTAGCTAATTTAATTCAATACAATAATACATGTTTTTTTCTGTCCTAATGCCAGTGGCACCTAACATTAACCTAGCTTTGTAGTCCTGACATTGTCCTTGTTTTTGCATGCTTGTATTTAGTCTGTTGTTCCCCTTTTGCTTTGCATGTGTTTTAAATGACTTCACATTGAACTGAGCTATAAAAGCTGTGCACTGACTTGTCAGGTCACATTTAATTTACAAAGCTTAGACACTTCGCCGTAGAGATGAGAACACCCTTAGCTATATTCCCTCTGGTTGGTGTTCTTGGGTTTGCTTTTGGGTTGGTAAGAGAGTATATTTTCATTGACGATCAAGTGACATGGATGATTGCTCAAAATTACTGCAGGTCGAACTACAGAGACCTTTCCACCGTCATCACTCCAGAGGAGAAGGCATTGGCTGTAAAGACCGCAGGACAATTCAGTCAGGGCTGGATTGGACTATACAGACCGAAGGCAGACCAAAGCAAACTGATCTGGTCTGATGAAGGGGCAATCTTTGACTGGCGATATGGAGAACTTGGGTGGAACCACAGGAATTGTTATCTGGTAACTTCTGGGGCCGTGTATAATACTGAAAACTGTTGGAACAAACGTCCTTTCTTCTGCATGAGAATCCTGGTCTTGGTGAAGGAGAATAAGACATGGGTGGAAGCTTACGAGTACTGCAGAGCTAACTTCACCGGCCTGGCCTTCCTGAGCTCCCAAGCACAGCTGGATTTGGCTAAAAAGGAGACCAATGAAACCCAAACAGTGAGTGTGTGGACAGGCCTGCGCTTCCTGGCTGGAGAATGGCTCTGGGTGAACGGGGAACCGCTGGGGAACCTGGTCTCACTGCACTCATGCCCAGCACAACCCTACCGCTGTGGAGCTCGCAACTCTGAGATAGACGTCTGGGAGAACAGAGACTGTGAGGAGAAGCTTAATTTCCTCTGCTACTGGTGAGGTAAGTGATAGACAATAAATCAGGATTTTAAAAGGCTGAATATTAATATTACTGTGATTACATGATAGTTTTACAGTTACAACCTGCTCTATGACAAATCGGGCCTTCTTCTTCAGGCACTGGGCATCCATTCATTTCAAGTTACTTCCCCAAAGCACCACTGCACAGTTAAATACATGAAATGGCCTTTGAAGCCTTCCAAGAAAACCCTACACTGTCACTGGCTAACATTAGACTCTACCACCTTATCCTACTCATATTGACTCAGATATGACAATATGAAAACGTTCTATTCGCCTGTAACACAGCAGAGGGCACACAGCTATTAAATCTAAGCTATTAAATGTAAAATCAACATTAAAGCATCAGCGCTAACTTCGCTGAATCAATGTTCTAATATGGGCGTAACTAGAGCTTTTAGAATGAGGTGATCAGATTAGACAGATTTTTGGGGGGTGGCTCCTTGCTAATATCTTATGCATTAAATTAATAGTGTCTTGCGTTTTTCTCTGTGCATAACAAAAGTCCTCCATCGTTATATATGAATGCAAAGTTTCAGAAATATACCTGCAGAAAGTTGCTGAAAGACAAAACTGTGTCCATGCAACACAAGCTCATCAGACAAACCTGTAACTGTAACTTCTAATTATGTGCAACACCTCCACAAGCACTAATAACAACTGTGATTCAGTTCGGCATGGACTGGACAAGTTTCTGGATGCAGGCCACATGAATGTTCAAGCGCTCTTGCATCAAAGAATGATGAAAATTGAGCTGCTCAGCCTTATTCAAATCTGGGAATTTTGTGGGACCATGGAGATGTGTAAATGCTACGAAAATTTCATTGTGCCAGTCAGCCGCTTTTGCAGCCCTGTGAATGGTTGGTTTACAGGGATAGTAATGTTCTTTAGTAAGATGATGAGAAAAAAATGCAAAACCTGGATGTCCAGCAGCTACGGTCCACTGTCACCTCAACCAAGGGAATAGTTTCTGTGTAATTCCTTGAAATTATGTATTTGAATGAAGATGATTTACCACATCACATTGCAAAACATGCAAAAAAGCAGGCAGTAGAGGTCTAATTTTAAGCTCTTGCTATGCATACGTTTAATTATTATAAAGCTTAGATGGACAGCACTGTATAAGAGAACCTACAGGACATGTATGTATTCATCCGTGAATGGTAACTTGTGTCAAATGATTTTAATTAACAAATATTCCCTTAATAAGAATAAGTTATTACATAACCTGGTAATGCAGCTCACAGACTAGCACTGCTAAAAGACTTAGCGCGCATTCACATACCCGTTTGCTGAGCAAATTAGCCTATCACAACAAGAGTATGTATCAATTATTAAATATAGCATCATCATTGACTTTCATAACTGGTCAGTATCCCAATAGGAGGTTCTTACCATGCATGAGATACACCTACTTCAACACAATTCAACCTGTTAGGCTTCCCAATTCCTCAAAATCTTCTGGGCCAATCACCCGACAGCAAAAACTAAATACGAACAATTAAACACAAAGCATGATGGCGTCATAACGTGTTTTTCTGTCTTGGTGAACAGATGGCGTTCCACAAGTGGGATCGTCTCCTGGAGAAGCTGGAAGAAGAGAGAAAGTGTTTCATCATTCCTTTAGTGACTCTTTAGAGACTAGCCTTTCTTTAGAGAGTCTAGCAGACTTAGATGTAGATATACAGAGCATTTAGCTATTAACTAATTAGGCTATTAACTAATTTTAACTAATTAAAACTAACTACTAACTTAAAACAATTTTAATTCAGTGGATTTACAAAAGGGTTACATTGTCCATTTAGGAATTACAGCAGTTTTTGGAAATTCTGAGTTTGTGCTAAGATGTGCTGCCTTGTTTGTGGGTGATCTTGAGTGAGTGTTGCCAGTGGTTTGCATCTTGAGGTGATTGCTCTGTATTTGCATTCACGAAGGCTGTGTTTTGACTGTGTTTTTGATTCTGCAGTCCTCCACAGTCGTTTTCACTGGTCCCCCAGGCTTATAGGTGTTGCTGAGCTCAGCAGTCCATTCTTTATTTTAAAGAAGGTACCAGGTTGTTGATTTGGCTACTAAAGCTTCTGCTATCCCTCTGATGGGTATATTTTGTGTTTTCGGCCTTAAGAAAGCCTCCTGCACCTAAATTGACACCTCTTTGGACTATATACAAAGTTTCCATGAACAGCTATCAAGTGTATATTCAGCACATGGAATCAACTCTGAACCTCCTTAATTTATTATGAAATATTGAGGGAACAGGATATACCTTGCCATGAAATTGCTTATTAGTCAATGGTTGATTTACTTTTGAGCCTGTGAAATGGGTGGATGTTTGTAATTCCTAAATGTTTTTGCTTTACTATATTTTTTAGATTGGTTTAAACTATTTTTCACTCTTGATTTTCAGCTAAAAGAATACATATCAGTGATATCTTGCTTGCTTAATTTTAAATCCATCATGGACATTAACCCATAAGAGCCCAGAGCTGTTTCCCCTTAAAGAAAAATGATGAAAGGTCAGTTATAAGATCATAAAAGATCAGTCTTATTATGACAAAGAGGTCACATGGTGTCTTCTGTAAGTATTGTAGTCATAATACTGGTAGCATATGTCACAACCACA
Organism: Prochilodus magdalenae; assembly: GCA_024036415.1. Taxonomy (NCBI): domain Eukaryota; kingdom Metazoa; phylum Chordata; class Actinopteri; order Characiformes; family Prochilodontidae; genus Prochilodus; species Prochilodus magdalenae. Next base: position 389,135 of record JAMWET010001835.1, read on the forward strand.
ACAATTTCATAACTGGTATTCCATCATGGTGTTCTAGAAATGGCATCAGAATGGGTATATGTAATATAGAATATGGGTATATGTAATATAGAATATGGGTATATGTAATATAGAATATGGGTGTATGTAATATAGAATATGGGTATGTGTAATATAGAATATGGGTATATGTAATATAGAATATGGGTATATGTAATATACGATATGGGTATATGTACTATAGAATATGGGTATATGTAATATAGGATATGGGTGTATGTAATATAGAATATGGGTATGTGTAATATAGAATATGGGTATATGTAATATAGAATATGGGTATATGTACTATAGAATATGGGTATATGTAATATAGGATATGGGTATATGTAATATAGAATATGGGTATATCTTATATAGAATATGGGTATATGTAATATAGAGTATGGGTATATGTACTATAGAATATGGGTATATGTAATATAGGATATGGGTATATGTAATATAGAATATGGGTATATCTTATATAGAATATGGGTATATGTAATATAGAGTATGGGTATGTGTAATATAGAATATGAGTATATGATATATAGAATATGGGTATATGTAATATAGAATATGAGTATATGTAATATAGATTATGGGTATATGTAATATAGATATGGGTATATGTAATATAGAATATGGGTATATGTTGATGATCATTTTTTTAATTATTATTATTTTTTTTAATATGGGTATTTTTTATAGAATTGTTATGTTTATAGCGTCTTTGTGTAATATAGCGTCCTTGGGTAATTGTGATATAGGCGAATATGATAAAGTGTAAATTCTTTCTTCTTCTTATTATGTGAATATCAGATATACATTATGGGTATGTACTGCTCTAGAAATGGGTATTGTAAAACGAGGACTGGGTATAAATAAGCAGGTTTTGTCTCTAACTGCACTAAGCAAGCATATCGCCATTTTCTAAATTGGGTCATATGTTCACCAACTGTCATGTGACTCCATCCAGTATGTTTGTTATAGATTACATTATTTTTTAAAGAGACTCCATGTTGTTTAGGTGTAAAGGATGAAGGCGCTGTATAAGTGAACTTCTTCTTCTTTATTATTTACTGAGACTTTTAAAATGGCTTGTAACACGATACGTCACCTAAGCATGTTTTGGCTCTTATGGGTAAGCAAATATCGCCATTGTGGACCATGAGTCATCATGTTCATGTAATGTCATGTGCTCCATAGTAGGACCTTATAGCTGTCATTACAAAAAGTGTGCAAGGTGAAAATTATAGCCTAAATAATCGTTACTACTGTACAAAAAGTGTAAGCCAAACGTCACTGTGCTTATGGGTTAAAAGGCCCTTGGACCATTCTAATGCTTGAGCTTATAGGACCTTAAGCTGTCATTACAAAAGCATGCAACAAAATTATAGCCTAAATAATCATTTATGGTTTGGTTTTGAACACAGTTGGTTGTTTCTGCTGGTTGTTTTAAATTTTCCTCTGGATGCTAAAGAGTTCTTAGGTTGGAATAATAGTGTTGAATAAACAAGAGAAGGTTTTCAGAGAGTGTCCTGGTACTAACTTTGTGCCCTGTTTGTTATACATTATCGACCCGGTTTTGGCTTTTTGCAGATGCAACCAGATTTTCAGTTACAAACATCTGGCACATGTCCATGATACCATGTATTCTGGCAAGTCTCCCAGAGCCTCTGGAAGAGAAACCACACCCAACAACGAGGATGGGTTTCTGTAGTCCGCTATCTATGTCCCTCAAACCTGCCTTGAGTGTTTGTTGCCAGAGGTATAACCGCATATAGGTCTTTTTCTGTTTGGTTTTTAATGAAACACCTCTCGATCTTCCACTTGTGCACATCACAACAGGAAATGCACATCACAGAATGTTAAGATTTGTTTTGTTTGAAACTTTAATCTCTTAATTTATGTGCAATGAACCGACATTTTGGAGAAACTAACTGGACCTTATTGCACCCTACTGCCTCCATATTTGACACATTCATTCATACGCAAGTGCTCTATAATGTGAGACAAACAGCGAGTGTGGGGACAGGCCTGCTTGATAAACAGGTGGCATTCAACAAGTAAGAACATTTTAGCCAACCATTAACATCTGCTTTGAACTCATGTTCCACACAATGAGACATTCACTCCACTGTTTCACTGTACTTATAGCCTGATCACCCTCATGCAGCGCCATCTGCAGGAGCCTGAAATTACTACCACCTTCACCACACAAGGTGACTTTTTGTCCAGGGAGCTTGCTTTCCAGAATACATTATGGAGGCATCAGCATAGAATACCATGCGGGAAACACAACACTTCATACACCAGAGGAGAACCATCAGTCAGGGCTGCTGCTACACCCGGGAAACGCGGAAGTCATGTATAGCCACACTCAAACCCTTTGCTAACCCACAGTCCAGCACAGAATATCACACCCAGCTCTGCTGCACGTTACTGAACTAACACCAGCAACGCATTTACAATGTAAAGTGTCTCCTACAGCACCTGCTGCGCTTCCCAAGACACTCTCAAGACGCTCTCAAGACGCTCTCAAGAGGCTCCCAAGAGGCTCTACACAATTCAGTATTAAATAATAACCTACATGAAGGAGAGAGACATTATGTTTGATCCACCAATGTTTAAGGTTTATTTGTTTAATGAATTATTAAGATGATTTTAATGTTAAATTTAGTTTGGAAATAAATAAATAAATAAATAAGACATACATTTCTAGTATTCAAAGAGTGACTAGCAGCGTTGTTTCAAAAGATATTTTTGCCATTTAGTTTTTCAGTCAAAATAATAATTCACCACATCTGTAAATAGCAATTACTGTCCTTTCAGGTGGACCAGACAGAAATTTGTCTTCCAGTATGTGGGCTGGCCGATCTGCTTTTAGCCTAAAATATCTCTACTGGAGAAAGATAATTATGTGTTTATCTCTGAAAGCAGAGTCAATGTAACTCCGAATCAAAAGGGACTCCAAAATGTAGATGTAAACATGGGTCATGAGGTTGTTAGTAAACCCAACCGAGCGCAGTTTTCACTGATGTTCATGCATGAGTCCCAAATATCCTCCACACTAAGAGTACTGCCAGGAACGTTGGCAGGCTTTGATCTTTGAAGGTACGTTTACATTCAAAAGACATACACCTGAATGTTAAACATTACTGCTCATGTGTTTTTCTGTAACAGTGCCACTTGAAAGTACTGTAGTGCTAAGCTAAAATTATTTTCTCCATCATATTTCACAGGTGAGCTGACAGTGAACTGGGCTATAAAAGCTGGGCGTTGACACGATAGGTGACATTTGTAACACAGCAGAGATGAAAACACCCATAGTTATATTTTGTCTGTTTGTTCTGCTTTCGAGCCGTCCCACCAGCCCAACCGAGGTTACATTTTAAGACAGGTTTACAGAAAATCTAAAATAACCACCTGTGAACCACTTACAAACTACAATTAGACGATTAGAATCTGATAGGCCTAACTTTGTTGACACTGAAATGCTGTGGACATTCCTACATATGTAATTCTTATAATACAGCCTAAATGAAAACACAAAAGGGAATTAAAGCACATTTATTTATTTTACATATTTTCAGCATATATACACATTGCTTGCCTTAAAGTGAAACATTTTATTTTCATTACACAGTTTTAGTATCTCATGTTCACTCATGTGGTTCTCTGGCATTCACTGACTTATCATACAGAGTTGTTGCAGACTTTTGGAAGGATTTGGAAGGTCTGTTTTTCGATTCGTCGCACATTAGTGAAAATGGCTGAGATCGGCATGTTTTGGCCAACTCTTCATCTAGCTCTGTTGTTACATTATGACGGCCACGTTGTTTAACACACAGTACTGCCATTTTAACCTCCGCATTTATGACCTGGTCTGCCTTTGTGGTATTACTAGTCACAAATACGGTCATCGCCTGGGCATGTTTCTGTGCTTTTAGCCGGCGCTTGTGCTTGGCGGATTTTTCATGCTGACCGACATCGTTCCTTCCTCCATAAGAGACACTGAAGTCTCGCAGTTACAAACCTTACAGAAGGAATAACTCTGCCCCATCCTGCTCCTCGTTAGAAAGGTAAATTCGATGTCCCATTTCTCTAGATATTTACATGCAGTCTTTACTTTACTCTTTCCTTGCATCCATCCATCTCTCCCTGTTCCAGGTTTGTTCCCGCTGTCCGCACTAACCTCGCGAGAACTGCCACTAGCAGTGATTGCAGGTTATTGACATTTCAGTTAGGTGAGGCACAGGAATGATTTTTAAAATTATAATAAACTACGGGAAATTTCCAGGAAAATAAAAATACGGGAGGACGGCGGGAGAGAGGGGTAAATACGGTAGTTTCCCGGCCAAAACGGGAGACTTGACAGGTATGCATTCAGCAAATAAGAACATTTCCTGGAGAGGATAGGAGGAGAGAAGAGTCTATGGGAATGCGTAGAATGGCCAAAAGTTGTGATTAAAAGGAAGAGTGATGTAAGTGAGGTAAACATGCCTCTGTCCCAGCTCCTAAAACTTCAGGCATCAAATTCTAAATACAACTGGCAAAGTGCCTTTCCTGAAGAAAGATTGCACAGTTTAAGCTAGCTGCTAGTTGGTTGCTAAGGTGTCTAACAATGAATGGAATAAGAGAAATGAGGGATGAACAGACAACACAAAGTGTAGGTCAGTGGAAGTCTGTGGATTAGAACTTGGTGGCTTTATACAGGCACACCATTTCCACTGAACATTCTGATGTTTAGGAACGGGCTTGGAAACTGGATACGGTTAGTTACACAAATAAATGTGTACTAAGAAGAAGAAGGTGAAGAAAGAAGATAACAGGAAGTCTTTTTAATATTATTTTATTGGCTTAAAAGAATTAAAAACATTGATTCTTGTTTCAAAATTCAATTCAATTCAACTTTATAACGGAACACATGAAACAAAATGTTAAAAAACATTTTACAAATAGTCCCAGCTTTCTCAGACATGTGGTTTGTATTGAATGTCTTTGCCACCTTTTTCCTGGCGCTTAATTAGTATAATTTCTCAGGAGAAAAGTGTACTTAATTTAAGTATACTTAGTAAGCCTCCTTGCACTCATGATTAATGTACAGAAAGTGTGCTATTTTTTATTCATGGTAATAGAATATTGGTAATATGTATAGCGTATATATCATTAATGCTATTAAAATATACTTAAATAGAGCTAACTGTACCTAACTGTACTATTTTGAGACACCACTATGATTTACTTAAATACTAAAGCACGTGAAAGTACATTTCTAATAGATAAAAAAAAGAATTCTGGGAGTGCAAATTAGTATTCTCATATTAAAACCATAATGCACTAAATATACTGTATAATGTACTACACGAACCTAACATTACTTCAAGCCCATATAAGAAGGGTATAATTAAGAGATTATGGAGTCGTACTACAGAAGCTGGTACTAATAATGGCATATCTGCATTGTGTCTGTATTGTCTGTACCTATTGGACCAGGTTATGTACAAATGTGCCTGTTATGAAGTGGACCACTATGCACCGTGAACCTACTAGAGAATCAATACACTTGAACTTCTTTTAGCTGTAGCAGGTACTGCATATTGACTTGATTTTCAAATGTTCCTAAGACATTTCTATTTAAACTCTAAATGTTTGTGGTTATGATTAACAAGTACTTTATAAAGTGCTTATAAAGTGTTTACAGTTTTATAAAAAAAAATTTCCTGATGTAATTTAAAGTAATCCTCAGATAAATTGACAGTGTAATGTAGTCCAAGATTAGTGTTGGAATACCTAGAATTCTGTTAGATTTTTATTAAACCAAGAATGAACAAATATCTTCTATTATGATACTTAATTTAGAAGATCACCATAATGTCATAAAACAATAGTCATATGCCTTGCAGTGACTACCCTGCACTATCCAGTACAGAAAATCCTACAATCACATCCAACTCTGCTGCACATCCTATTCTGTAGCCCTGGGATTGCAACAGTATCCATCGTGTGGTGGTGGCCAACTTCGGCTTTTTACAATTTAAAGTCTCTACTACTGCAGCTGCTGCACCTCCACACAGTGAAGAACCTCCCAGGGGCTAAAACTCAAGCTCCTAGACTTGATTCTATTCAAGTCAGTCCTCCTATTAAAGTTGAAAACCTACATGACAAGACTATATTGGGACTCCCATGAAAAACTTTTTAATTCACTGTTGTGATACATTTCCTTTTTGGTTAGTAAACCTGGCCATTATACTGGTCGTTATGATTTTAACTTTAAATGATTTTAGGTAGAAAGTGAGAAGTAAGCAAGACATCCTTTTATTCAGAGGTTATTCAGAGTGTGTCCTGAGAGTGGGGGATTATTGGGATAAAAAAAAAAATCTATGATAATTTACTAGATTCACCACACTGATGAAAAGTGATTACTGTACTGTACAGAAATATGTCTTCCAGTATGTGGGCTGACTGAGTTACCTGTTAAATAGCCTAAATGTCTTTAATTGTAGAAAGATAATTGTGTTTACCTCTGTATACATGGTGAATGTACTTCATAAGTGAGAGGAACTCCAAACTTTAACTGTACAGGTGGTTAATGAGGTTGTTTCTAAACCTGACAGAACATGATTTTTTAACCATTGCATGAGTCTGAATTCCAAGTATACAGTACAGTATAGATGTTCTACAGTATGCAGGAACTCAAGGGTACCTCTGGGAAAGTTGCCAGGTAATGTAATGGTGTGATTTGTATGTACCATTACATTAAAATAACTGAATACTGAGCATTACTGATGATGTGTAGCTAGTAAGTACATGTACAGGTAAAAACTAAACAGAGGATTTTCTGTCCAGTGCCAGTGTTTCTTAAGGTAACATTTAAAGAGTACTATAGTGCTAAGCTAACATGCATTTCTCCATCATGCTTTGCATGTGTTTTAAATGAGTTCATACAAGTCTAGCCTATATAAGCTGTGTGCTGACTTAACAGGTGACATATGTAAAGGTTTACAGAGCTCAGACACATCACCACAGAGATGAAAACACCCGGTGTTGTATTTTCTCTGGTTGTTGTTTTGGGGCTCACTGTAGGGTTGGTAAGAGAGCATATTTTCTTCAACAGTGAAATGACATGGAGCGAAGCTCAGCAGTTTTGCAGACAGCACTATAGGGATCTTTCCACCGTCATCGTTCAGCAGGGTAATACACTGTTAATACAGATTGGAGATTCATATCTCCCTGACTCCTGGATTGGACTGCACAGAAGCACAGAAGACTCAAACAACTGGATCTGGTCCGATGACGATGGTGATAACATAAGCTCATTAGATTTCAACTGGAAATATGGATATCCCTATGGGGATGGCCTTCACTGTGTTATGATGGATTATGCAAGCAGGTTTGACAATCGATATTGTAATAATGAATATCCTTTCCTTTGCGAGAGGATCCTGGTCATGGTGAAGGAGAATAAGACATGGGAGGAAGCTTATGAATACTGCAAGGCCCATTACACCGGCCTGGCCTTCCTGAGCTCTCAAACACAGCTGGATTTGGCTAAAGAGGAGACCAATGACACCCAAACAGTCAGGGTGTGGACAGGCCTGCGCTTCCTAGCTGGAGAATGGCTCTGGGTGAACGGGGAGCCACTGGGGAACCTGGTCTCGCTGCCCTCATGCCCGGCACAACCCTATCGCTGTGGAGCTCGCAACTCCAAGATGGACATCTGGGAGAACAGAGACTGTGAGGAGAAGCTTAATTTTCTCTGCTATGAGTAAGGTAGGTGATAGACATTGGATCAGAGAAAAATGGATCAGGATTTTAGAAAGTATGAATACCTGGTATGTTGTCTTTTAGAACTGTATGAAAATAGATGGATGCATTATGTGATAGCAGCAACACAAAACAACAAAGACAATGTACTTCACCATGCACTTAAAATGGTGTTAGTAGTTGGTAATGTAACCAGTAATATCACTGCAAAGGTGGTTCAGAAAGCTACAAATGTTCCAGAAGATCATTAACTTTAAGTTAAACCAGTACTTTCTTTATACCGCTGCTCGTCCTTAAAGAGATAGAAGTCTAGAATTATTAGCTGGCATAGGGAAAGTCATGGCTGGAAAAGATTATAGAGAAGATTCTTACATGTCATCCATTACAGGAGGCCAGATACACTTCGTAGCACACAGTGGCAGTGCATTGTCTTTGTGGGAGCATTAACAGCACTAGATGCCAACATCTTCACGGCTGGGTCATTCATTCTAGTCGGTACCATTTCAGCTTTGCAGCTTTCTATCCTAAAAGACCTTCCATAATTGTGTCATTGTATCTGAAGGAGGAAATATGTATTGGTCCAACTCAGGTTAACACGCTTTAATAATTTTGACCATATTCTTTGCATGTAATATAGGACACATGTCCCCGCCTCCGACCCTGTTGCAGGACATTCTTGTCTCTACCAGTAATTGTTTCAAATGCACAGTGTTTGTGAATTTGCATTTTCTAAGATCGAAAATGTTCCTCACTTCACTCAAATCAAGTATTACCAAATATTGGCATAACTGAAACATTTTGTATATAAGCAATGTAATATCAGGAGACTTCTTTCATGTTGGCTCCTCTTGGTGACACGTTTGAGAAGATATGGAGTTAAGCCCTGCATGCTGTCAGAAGCCCTGCTGTGTGGTCACTATGTAAGGGCAGGTTCTGGGACTTGTCCTGCACCAGCCAATAGGGGGCAACGCAGGAGCAGGCCCCATCAAGACAGATTAAACACACCTGTGGGACACTCTACTTAAGAGCTGCGCTCCAGACCAGCGTTGCTCAGTCTTTGTTTAGACTCAGTCGGTAACCTGGTCTCTCATGGTAAAAGAAAACTGAAAAGTGGGAACTGAAAAGAGAAAAGAGAAAACTGAAAAGAGAAAAGAGAAAACTGAAAAGACAAAAGAGAAAAGTGAGACGTGAAAAGAAAGTAAAGATTCCATTGTTAAAAAGCACTTCCCTGTTTTGCTGATCCCTTAGTCTTTTAGTTGGGGGAGACACGTTCTGATTTATTTGTTTGTTGCCACGTGCTCGCCAGCTCCCCATAATCCTTTGTTCTCTTGGTCGCCATATTTGTTTCCCGTGCCTTTTTAGTTGCCACCTGTTTTGGTTTTTCCATCTCCTCTGCGGTGGCGTAGCGGTAACGCCCCGTAGTTACCACACGATAGTTCGTGGGCTCGAATCCCACAGCTAGTTGCTTTTCAGTTATATAGTTCAGTTGTCTGCTCCCTTTCTGCTCTGCACTTGGGTTCCTTTCAAACTTCCCGGTGGCTCACCCAGTTTACGTTGGGTTTGCACGTGGTAGGTCTGGGTTCAAACCCGCCTGGAGTGAGTCACCCGTTACACACTAAGGTTATTTAAAGAATTTTGCCAGGATGTGCACTGGTTTAACACATCCACAAATCCAAATGGGTCATACGCTCCATTCACCGCTGACAGGATACCACAGCGTGTCTCTTTAATATCAACTTTAAAGAGTCCAAAGCCAGGTCCTTCAGGTCATCAGCACAGTCTTGAGGTGGAAAAGCATCCATAACCTTTTTTTCGTTGGCACAAAACTTGTGATTAATAAAGTGCTCCACCTTGTGGTCATAAGGCAATTCTCCATCCTTCACAGATCGTCTGAGGCAGTGGATGGCGACTGCTGGACTGGGACTATTCCTAAACACAGGCACAGTCATATAGTACTCAGTAGCCTACCGCCTTAAGCAGGATTGCAACAGGAATGCAAGAGGGTCCTGTCTTGTTCCCTCAGGCAGAAGCACCGGAACACCTGCTTAGCATTCACTGCCACAGCAAAGGCTTTCCTGTGGAATCAAATGAGGACTCCCAAGAGTCTGTTACTGAGGTCAGGCTCTGTCGAAAGGACATCATAGATAGAAAGCCCCCAATAATGGACACAAAATGAATTTTACCAGGCTTGTATGGCTGATCCATGCCAAAGTTGGGTACATACTGGTTCTCCTTACTTTACTTACGGGAAGGAATGACTACATCATGTTCATTCTGCTTCGTTTGAGAGAGGAGAAGCAGTAAAAGGTCTAAAATTTGTTATCAGGGAGCCACTGTCCTGGACATCTGAAAGGCAAAAGAGCTATCCAGCTATTCCTACTATCCTTTTGTAAGTCCTGTTCCATTATTGCCATGAAAGGGTGGTCTTCAATGGAAGGAGTCATCTTATTATCAGTGTCCTTCAGCTGGAACAGCTGGCAGCCTAGGCCAGTATCATCTCAAAAACAGATGTATATTACTCTAAGGCAAGCAACAAAGGACTCTGATGACTCAGGAGCATGTTTCTCCTTCACAATGAGACTCTACAAAGTTGCATGCTCCTTTTTCAGGGCATTGGTGAAGAGAGCGTTCACACACAACAACTTGTGAGCATACCTAGATCAAACTTCTTTTCATAGGGACCGTGTAGAGTCTGATGACATCATGGCCAAGCTTGTAGCTGGAGGTTATCCTGCCTACATTCTCACTCACACCTGAGCAAGCTTTTCAGAGTGTGTGATGAGGTGGGGCCTAGGACATTGAAGCTGTAGAGAAATGAAATCTATGTGTTTGTTCATCCAAGATAACATGCCCTTTCATTGCTGGTCACAGTGTTACTCTGTGTAGAGACTGACTGCACCGGGCAGGAGTGCAATCCACAGCTGATGTGAGGAAATGGTTCTGAGACTCTTGTTTATATGGGCTGTGAGGGGAGGAATCCTGACTGTGCAGTAGGGTGACACATGGGTACAGCATATAGACTTCGCCATAGGTCGTCCTGTGTATGATTACTTAGCCTTAGTCTTGAAAGGGTGGCTCCTCCTCTTGTGCTATGCCCCTTTCCTTGCATATCTTGGCTTGCTCCTCCATGAAATCTTGTGTATGCGACAGAGACGAATGGTGGGGATGCGAGTGGGAGTTTATAGCTGTGGCTTTTGTGTTTCGGTGGCTTTTTCGCCGTTACTACAGCGAGTCCTTTTTCTGTAGTCAGTATGTGCATTGTAGCCAAGAATTGCTTGTCTGTTGTATGGTGTCTTTTCACTGTACTGTCTTTTCCTCTTACTTAAACAGCATGTGTCAACATCTATCTTCACATCACGACTCTGGAGACGGTTAGTGTTGTTCATAAGTTTAATAATGCTGGAACGATATATTGAAACCAAGGATCATGTCATTACTGTCAACAACGGCAGACAACTGGGTGTCATCATTGTTGCTTTATTTTTCCTCAACACGCCCATGAATGTCGCCATGGATAGTACTTAAGTACTGATTTATTCTTGATGGAAATATGCTGAGTAGTTAAAAAGTAGGTGCAGAGCACACGTAATGATTCTCCTGATGTTGTTGTTATTATAAACTGAAGAATATGCTGTCAAAATTGCATAACCTCAACAAATGTCTAAAGTAAAGATCAACATCATAGTAAGGATGTACACACAGAGGATGCCACGGAGGACAATAGATGGACGCAGATTCAAGCAGATGGGAGAAGTCCATTCACATGGAATGTCAATGTACAGTGAACACAATTGCTGGGGTCTGTAACTCCCTACTTGATGACACCAGAGCCTGTATGCTAATGGAGATATAAACGAATACCAAAATCCACCACTAGGTGGCAGGAAAATGCCACATGGTACCGCAGTAACAGCACAGGCAGAATACAATCTTCGATGATTTTGTGGCCTGGCCTGTGAGATCTTCCATTTAACTAATGCACATCGTATGTCCTTTAAAGCCTTCCAAGAAACCTGCTCCCTTCTTGTACAGAGTGCTTGGATCAGTTCCGGGGTGTTGTTTTGTCAGTTAGGAAGGTGGTGGTGTTAGTCATTGTGATAATGCACATAATCGTTTTTTCTCTGTACTTAAATGTGGAGGGGAGTTGGGTCGTGGCCGAGCCAGTCCTGCTGAACTAGTGGGCTGAGTGGCAGATGGGGTTCACCTGTGAGTCATTTGTAAAGGACTACTTATAGTCCTGCCTTTCTTCGTGAGAGAGAAAGAGAAGAGATGAGATGGGATGAGAAGAAAAAAGAAAAGAAAAGAAAAGAAAAGAAAAGAAAAGAAAAGAAAAGAAAAGAAAAACGAATTATAAAATAATAAACGAAAGAGAAGGGAGAGGAAGAAAGAATGACAAAAGGAAGGAAGGAAAAGGAGTAGAGAGAGAAACAGGGTGACTGATAGGCAGAATGTGAAGTGAAAAGAAAAAGAATGAGAGAAGGGAAAAAAAAAGAGAGAGAGAGAAGAAAAGAAAAAGAAAAGAGAGAGAGAAAAGAAAAAAAATGAGAGAAGGAAAATAAAAAGAAAAGAGAGAAGGGAGAGGAAGAAAGAATGAGAAAAGGAGAAGAGAGAGAAACATGGTGACTGATAGACAGAATGTGAAGTGAAAAGAAAAAGAATGAGAGAAGGAAAAGAAAAATAGAGAGAGAAAAGAAAAGATAAAGAAAAGAAAAAGAAA